>JAMPIV010016476.1:257500-628092 GCA_024509875.1 Oreohelix idahoensis | reverse complement strand
AGAAAAATATCGACAACTTTGTATGTATCTGTTAAACTACTTCCTCCTTTTAAATACTTCGCGCCCCCTCAACTTGCTAACAGGCTTATTCAACCTTTCCCCACCTAACTCAGGATTTATATATAATTATTATAATATAATTCTTGGTATAAACATAATCAAATCTTTCGCTTTCCTCTTTCCCGATCTTTATTCCTCAAACTTTTACTCTGTTGGTTTCATACTGGGCATTTGATGCGAGCTTTAGAATATTTAAAAACATTTTTCCTTCTTCTTTTTTCTTCAACCTGGCCTATAAGATCCTTTTATTATTATATTCAGTTTAATCTCTTTTCTCCTTAGGCTTCCTTAATAGCACCACACTTGAGCTGTAGGGAGATTCAGACTTTGAAATAATTTTCTCTTTTAAGAGATAATCAATCTCATCCTTGAGTGCCTGTCCTTTAGCATAAGGTATAGGGTATGTCCGCATACAAACTGGTGTAGGGTCAGTAATCGTCATGTCATACTCTAACAGATTAGTACACCCCCGGCTTATCTGGGAGTACATCAGCATGGATTTCTAACACCTCCTGAACCTTTTTCCTATGCTCAAGAGTTAAATGTTCACTCACATTAACCTGAGCATAGCTTTTCCGTAGTTGATAGGGGTATTCCATGGAGGAAATTGGTTCATCCTGCATTTCTGTTGCAATGGCCAGGGTCATGATATGGGCAACTTCTGATGCTTCCCTGTCATAATACTTTTTAAGAAGGTTGACATGATACACCTTCTCCTTTCCTTTCTTGTCAATCTTATAGTTGGTCCGGGAAAGTTTTTCCAATATGACGTAGGGTCCCTGCCATCCAATTTGCAATTTATTATTGCTGCTGGGCAACAGTAACAGAACCTGTTCTCCCACCTCAAGTTCCCTATCTTTTGCTGTTTTATTGTAGTAAGCAGCCTGCTTCCTCCTGGCCTGTCTCAAGTTATCATTTGCCAGTTTCCAACTTGTTTTCAATCGAGATGTCAACTCGTTGACGTATTGGTATGAAGAAGTCACGGTTTCTTCTGCTTTTTCATCAGTCCATGTCCGCAACAATGCTTCCAGTGGACCTTTGATTGGTCGTCCAAAACAACAATGTAGCTGGAGCCAATCCTGTGGAGTTATGTGGGACTTCCCTATAGGCAAATAGTGCTGAGGGTAAGTATGTGTCCCCAAGTTTCAGGTTTTCTCACTAGCCAACTTTCTAAGGATTGAAATGAGCGTGCCATTGAACCGCTCTACTTGACCATTCCCTTGGGCGTGGTACGGGCTACAGTGATAATGTCTAGCTTGAAATAACCTGAATACTTCTTGTGTTAGCTTTCCCCTAAACTGAGAACCATTGTCAGTCAATATTTGATGTGGGAAACCTAATCGGGTGAATATTGTTAACAGTGCCTCTGCCACATGTTTCGAATCTATCGATGACATTGCTACTGCCTCTCCCCACATAGAGCAAGTATCGACCAAGGTTAAGATATATGCATTTCTCTTCTTGGTCCTACTGAGGGGGTCCAACAATATCCACGGCAACACGTTCGAAGGGCGTTCCCATGATGGGCATTTCTCCCAGTGTTGCTGGTGCAGTCCTATGTTTAGGAGCTACTCTTTGGCATTCTGGACAGGATCTCACATACCTCTTTATGTCCTCTGTGATCCCTGGCCAAAAGTAGTGACAGGCTATCCGTTGTCCAGTGGCCCCTATTCCCATATGTCCACTGAAGGGTATAGCATGTCCTAGCTTCATAACCTGCTCCCTGTATGATTTTGGCACTACAAGCTGTCCATGTCCTTTTGGTCCTGTTCCAGCTTTTCTATATAGTAGGCCTTTTTTCATATATAAGTCTCCTTTCTCTGGAGGGTTATGGCTTTTAGGTAATTTGCCAAAGCAAGGCTTCAATGTACTGTCAGCAGTTTGAGCCTTTCTCATCTCTTCTGGATGAGTATTGATGATAGTGTCCTCCTCTTTCTTAGAGCTTGCCCTGGTCTGGACTGTTGCCATCACTATGGGTCTTATAGGTTCTCCTAGAAAGACATATCTACATCCCAGTATTAATGGGTAGATAGGGTTGTCCATCACTGCTGCTTTGATCTCTCCTTCCACATAGCGAGATCTTATGTTGATTCGGGCTATGGGCAGTGTCATGGTTCCTGCTCCCTTGACTGGTCCTCTGATTTCCACTGTTTCTGTGGTTATCTTTTCCGGACTCACCAGAGAAGAGCACACTACTGAGTCAAAGTCCAAGCCTGTATCATATAAGCACAGTACTTGGGTGCCATTCAAGGTCACTTCCTCACAGACAGGGGGATGATGGAGGTCATTCTGACTATCTGCCAGGTCCTTCCTTCCCTTGTTCTCTGTTGTAAGGCATGCAGCGTGATGAGGAGGGTTTTTCCGTCTGCATTCCGCAGTATTGTGGTTACTCATTTGGCAAGATTTACACCACTTTCCTTCCTTTCTTGGAGGTTTCTTTTCTGATCCTAGAGGGTTTTTGTCTTTATAATCATTTCTGTGTTTGTTCTTGTTGGAATTGTCCCTGTGTTCATAGTTGGTAAAGTTTTTGTGAAGGTTTGAAGTTCTCACCCTGCTTCTTCTTATTTCCTGATACTTCTGACTGAGCTGCTTGATATCTTTCAGCCATGGTTAAAATATCTTCCAATCTCTCAGCTCCTTGTTCCATAAGAAATTTTCTCATTTCTTGAGGCATGGATTCTCTCAGTTGCTCCATCATGACCATTTCTTTTATATCTTGACACTTTCCTAAGCTAATCCATTTTGTCAGATAAGTTTCCAATCTGGCAGAAAACTGGTGATAGTTTTCTCCTGGAAGTAGCTTAGCAGTTCGGAATCTCTTTCTATAAGATTCAGAATTCTTTTCGTACCTGACCAGTAAAGCTTGTTTTAAGATTTCATAATCTTCCTGGTCTTCTTTTGAGAGTTTTTAAATAAACATCGTATGAAACTCCCCTCAACCCCTGAGATAGCTTAAGGCTCCATTTTTTCCTTTTCCAATCCATAGGTAGAGGCCAGTCTCTCATATCTATCCAGGTACGACTCAATGGCGTCCTCTTTTTCAATAAATGGATCCAGGTGGAAACTCATGGCTCCATTTGCCGCGCTATGGTTGGAGCTACTCTCAGAGTGAGGTGAGCTAGCACCATGATTGCTAGCTGCTCCCTGGAGTTCAAGTTCCTTTAAACTTAACTCATGCGCTCTTTGTAACCTTCTTTCTTCAGCTTCCAAAATTAGTCTCTTTTCTTCTCTTTCCAGTCTTTTGGCTTCTCTCTCTGCTTCTAATTTCTTAGCTTCAGTCTCAACTTCCATTCTTTTAGTCTCTCTTTCTGCCTCTAATTTCTTAGCTTCAGCCTCAACTTCCATTCTTTTGGTCTCTCTTTCTGCCTCTAATTTCTTAGCTTCAGCCTCAACTTCCATTCTTTTGGTCTCTCTATCTAAATATTTATCCACTTCAGTTGTGATATATCGAATTAGAGCATCTCCTGTCATACCCAAGTCTTTTCCTTCCTGCATAATCGCAGCTCTAAACTTCACCAATTCAGCCATGATGCTTACTTACCAGAGGGTATATAATTTTATCTTCACTAACAAACTAACTTAATTAAAATCAATTAATTACTTTGAACAAGACAAATCCTTAAAACCTTGTGAGCGTTTCCTATTTACTTCGTACTCAATGGTACTACTATTACAAACAAATTTCTAAGTTTTTAGAATTTTTTCCAAAAAAAAAAATTTATTTTTACAAACTATTTGTGGCTCAAGATAGAAGAATACATAGATAGTGGCCCAGGATACAAAATAATATCCCGCGAAAGAGCCCCCAATGTAGCGAAAGGTTTTCCTAGTATGATAGTAGTGGTAGAGCAGAAGTAGAATCTCTCTCCAGAAAGTATGAAGTTCCAGTGCCCGAGAAGTACACTGGTATCACAAGTGAGTTACAGCTGTGAATACTCTGAGCTGGACAATAGATTTAGGCTTCAGAAGTATAAGATGCTACTTCGCTATCGTAACCCTATGTGATATTATAATTAAATTAGAAAAAGTAACTCAAAATTTAACAGTTAAAAATTTAACAAGTCAAATGAGTACAATTATCCAATTTATTATGTACATCTATATATTCTTGTAATGATAAATGGGTGTTGGAAGATGGTAAAATGTATGATTATTTACAGTTACAAATTAAAATAACTAATAGAAAAAGTCTTGGATTTATCTTCCACTGAATTTATAAAACAAGTTTGTCACATTATCTCTTGCCATCTAGTTTTCATCATTAGAAAGTCGTTTTAGAACTGCTCACAGGATTTGTTGGATGGAAATATAGAAACTCAACTTTATCCACGTCTGCTCGAGGTTCCTCCGACACACTGGAGTACGGAAGACTTTCCTTCAGCCCGCCCTATAACTACGGGGGACTAAGGTGTTGAAGTTTGGTTGACCTCTAGGCTTCAGTGAGCTGGATCAACTTCTTCAAGTCTTTAGTTTCTCGATCAGGAATGATCATAAACATTGATCATAAAAACCTGGAACAAGAAGTAATAGGTGGCCATTGTTCTAACAATCTCACCACCCTCTGCTGTTCATGATGCGACCATGTCTTCAGTGTTTGTATGTAAATGAATGAATCATGGTAGTATATTACAGAGATAGCATGATAAGATAATGTATAAGGTGCAGAATTAACAATATATACATGAATAAATCACATGTTATGATACATGGGTACGATATAACCTTTGCCTTCCACTTATGGATGTCAAGTCACTTATGTACTTGCTGGTATGTCGTAAGCTTCCAGGCAAGAATTAGCCATAATATATTTGGCTAACCAATTAATGGTTATGCTTCCTGACAATGCCGGTGAAGGTTATCTCTGGTTAGCGTCATTCCCTTTTTTATTATATCTGCTACAATCAATCAGAAATAAAATCTGAAATAAAATGATATTAGTAATACATATATTTTTAATAAACTTACATACCCTCTTAGGATTAATAAGCTCACGGTGAGACTGTATTGGCTTAACTTAATCTGCCCTGCATGCAGCGTGAAAATAGAACTTTTCTTGCAGAGGCTGTCCTCCAGTTTCTCACTCTGGCTTCTGGATTTGGTGTGTGATTTACAATGCGCCGCTCTGTCCTTATATTTCAGTCTCTCGCGCGTACGAGAAAGCAGCTCCCAAATTCCCCAAAAGATTTTAGTTTCATCTCCTGTTTTGAAGCTATTTGAAACAATCTGTGCTTTTCCTGTACTCGTTTTTCTCTTCTGTCACTCACACACTTATCTCCTTCCTTCCTTCCTATCATTTCCTTTTCCCCATATGGGGCTTTCATTACATATAAGTTTTATACAATTCCGTTGAGGCTTGTTAGTGTAATAAATTTTTAAAGATTATTAGCTAACTTTTAGCCGATGTGATGAAGGTGAAAAATATTAATTATCTTTAAAACTATTTATATTTGAATAATATCCTTTTGGATATAATTCCTAGCCTATCTCCTTTGTTGAGTTATATTTATTTAATATTATTCCAACCATGCGTTCTCCTGTAGTGAATAATTTAATGTCCAGTAAATGCAAACTTTTAAAGTCGGCCATACATTCCTATATAGCTATTTCCTCATTCTTCAGTAATACTGTATGGCTTTTAACCGTAAGTCACATTTCCGCTGTCTACCAACTTCAAAGAAAGACCGCAGCGCTGACCTTGCGCTGGTGTGTGTGGGTGTCGCGTGGGCGTGTCGCGCTACAACCAAGCAAGTGTTTACCAAATCTCGCTACAGTCATGCTGACCTGACATCGATAGGTATACATTTGGCATTCAAAAAGGTAAACATCAGAATAGACGTGCATGGTCAATAGCAAAGTTCTTCAATAATGACAGTTCGTAGCGTCGCCCTTGGCGTCTCTGACTAAACGCGTCAGATGCCTTAGTTACCTTGACACGCAGGTGCAACTTGGCACTCCCTGCCAATTGCACATATCAGGCTGTAGTATAATAGCCGGAAGCACAGGCCTCGTCCTAACGTCGGCCGTGTACTTCTGTTAAATAGGTTATCACCAACCCTGCAGTAATACTTATTGTAGATAGAAGTTCCGCCAATCTGCGGCTCCCACAATATATCCTCGTCACTGGATTTCTGGACAATATAAGACTAACAGTCTTGGATGGCTACCTCGAGCACAAATATATAAGTTCTGAAATGGCGGATCCGTGAACTGCTGTTCACCCTAGGTAATCCTTTACATGTTCTGCCACCGAAAAGCGTAATAATGCATAAAGGTCGGTATTACCTGGTAAATGAATCCTCAGAACTACACAAGGAATTCTGTCGTCATCCCGACGCACAGAGATTCACTGGGGAAAACTGCCATAGCAGTTACTTCGAAGATTCTCCCCGAAAAACAATGGACTCTTGGTCCCTTCAGAAAAACAGGACCTCCCGGCTTCCCGGAAGTATATCTCACTCCCGCTTAAAAAACCTTCCCATAGGCCCACGCCGAACTGTCAACCTCTGACCCTAAAGGTCAAACACAATGAATGAATAAACAAGGGAAGACAACCCCTAATCAACCTGACATCGCAGGTAAAGACACAATTATACTTATGATACAAACATAAGCAAATAACTTGACAGATGACTCCGTCGAAAATGACAGCAACACTAGACTTCACAACTGAATCATAATCCAAACCTGTATCATAAAGGCACCTTATGGTGACCCCATTACAAATAACATCCTCACAAACTGGGGGGTGATAAGGTTCCTGTTGTCCCTTAGGATTAACCTTTAATCTTTGCGTCCCCGACTTCATTGCAGCAATGTTTGAAGGTTTCCTTCTACAAAATTCGGTGTTATGGTTATCCTTCTTGCACCATTTACACCATCTTTTTCCTTGGTTCAACGGTTTTCTTTCATTGAACTTTTGGTCATTGAACTGTGAGTTTCTGTCGCGATAGTCATTTCTTGGCCGCTCAAAGTTTGTCCTACCTTTATTTCCCTGCTCTCTATTATCAAATTTGTTAAATTGCTGTGGAGCTTTAAAATTGTCTATGTGCTTCTTCTTAGCACCACGTACCTCTGCCTGGGCTGCCTGATACCTCTCAGCAACATTTAAAATTTCCCCCAACTTCTCTGCACCTTGTTCCATGAGAAATTTTCTCATGTCTGGAGCCATGGACTCTCTCAATTGCTCAATCATGATCATTTCTTTAAGATCTTGGGTCTTCCCCAGAGCCGTCCATTTCTCCAAATAGGTTTCTAGTCTAGCAGAGAATTGGTGGTATGTCTCCCCAGACAACAGTTTGGCATTTCTGAATTTCTTACGATAAAATTCACCATTCTTCTCGTACCTTAATAACAAAGCCTGCTTTAACATGTCATAATTGTCTTGGTCTTCCCTGTTCATTTTAGCAAATACTTCATAAGAAGTACCCCTCAATCCCTGTGATAGCTTTAAACTCCACCTCTCTCTCTCTAACCCATATGTAGTAGCTAATAACTCAAAACGTCCTAGGTACCCCTCTATGTCATCGTCTTTTTCAACAAAATGGTCTAAATGAAACCCCATAGCTGAGTTTGAGGCTCCCAGACTAGGCGTAGCATCTGAGGCAAAAGGGCTGGCACCATTTTCAGGAGCCGGGCCTTGTAATTCCAGCTCCCTTAGTCGTACTTCGTGCTCCCTCTGCAACCTTCTATCTTCTGCCTCCCTTTCGGCAGTCAACCTTTTTTCTTCTGCCTCCCTTTCGGCCTTTTTATCTTCTGCCTCCCTTTGCTGTCGTTTTTCTTCTGCCTCCCTTTGCTGTCGTTTTTCTTCTGCCTCAATCTGCAGCCTCTTAATTTCTCTATCAGCCGCTAACCTCTTCTCTTCAGCTAACCTCCTTTCTTCCCGTTCAATATATTTATCACATTCAGCCGTTACGTATTGAATTAAAATTTGACCATCCATTCCCATCTCCTTCGCGGTGAGCACAGCAGCTGATCTAAATTTTGCCAGCTCCGCCATACTTTTTAGACAATATAATAATATACAAGCTAAATTTCTAACCAGTAAATACACTAAGTACTTCTTATGACTATAGTCTAACTAATTCTAACTAACCAGTTAACTAATTAATTATTACTGGCTGTGAAGATTCACCAACTTTTATCTGCAGGGACACTTTTAATTTTAAGGGAAATTTTACAATTTATTTCCCTACTTTTATTTCTCCCACCAGGAGATCCTAATCCTACTGTTGGGCTAATTATCCCTGGACAAGACCCCAATATTGTAGTGGTGTTTGATGGTATTGTATGATGATGATATTACTAAATGTAATTGTATGAGGCCAGCTGTGAAGGCTCCTGAGGTAAAATGTAGTTGAGAATTGTCAGAAGGCCTTTCTTGCTACCACTACGACCTCACACTTAATTTCTTTTAATGAATGTGGCTACGTAAAGTGTCTAGGGTTATGCTATGTAGTATGGTGTAATGGATTATAAATATACCCACAGATATGTAACAAGACTAATAATATTAATAATTGTTAAAATACACTGAACTAACTCACGTGTGTAAAAATTTTGATAAAATTATATTACATTTATTTTGTTCTGTGTCAATTTTTTAGGTTGACCAGAACTTAAAAGGATTTAGAGATTATGAAAAGAAATGCATAGAATATTATATCATAAATGCAATAGTGTACATATATATGTACTATAGTAGTTAGTTTTATTAAAATGTTCTAGTATTCATCTACTTGGGAGGATATGTACTGTTTGTGCTGTTGGGGTGGCCTCATCACACCTGTCTATATTGACTACACAGTGTCCAGAAAATGGTGGGAATCTTTATGGGGTTCTTAGTAACTAAAGGGCGTTGGTGAAAGTCCAGCAGACCAGAGGCTCACTCATCTGGTAGTTGTCGCTCTGGTGCTGAAATCAGGTGGTCCCAACTCTCCGTGCTGGCGGGCAATAATGGTGGTCTCTGTCACAAATACTGCACAGATACACTCGAGTAAATCACCAACTGAATAGACACTGCTTTGTGGACGACAGAAACTCGCAGCTCAGATTATGAATAAATAACACAGAATTGCTAGCAAAACTCAGCTGAGCTGCTGGCTATAGTATGGCGTCCCTAACCTTCTTTCTCTTTCTTTCATATGGAAATCACCACACTTTAAAATCTGTGTCTATCACTGAACAACTATTGAGAAATGACCCCACTTTCGCGTCTGAGCGCTAATGATATGATTGTCTGTGGCCAATCACTGCCTAGTTTTATTTTAGATTCAAATTTCCTACCACAAAGTCATTTCAGTCATGCTTCAGTCAAGTATGGATGGTTATCTGTTAGTCTGTCCGTCTCTACTTGTGTTTCTAAAAAAATGTGCTTGGTTTTTGAACCAACCTTTCTCTCCCCTCCAAAATTTTGTCGTTAAAAGTTATATTTAGACACAGCCACCACAATATCCCCTTTCCTCCATACCACGTAGATTTGAACACCTGCGTCCAAGGTCGTGTTTTTTGTGTGCAAATTGCGACACTTTTTTATTCAACACAGTCTGTCGATGATGTGAACTACACTGTCTTTTGTCATTATCTTCAATATTATCTATCCGTTTGTAAAATTAAGACCATCTTAGTTCACTGCTCAGAATAGGCCATCCGGCCAGCTAATTTTTATATTCCTAACATTAATATTAAGAAAAAATTACTTTTTAATTTTTGTAATATTCCTAACATCTGCGTTTTACCGCTCCATTCAAATCAAAAGCCTGGTATCGCAAAAGCGTCCAATAAATGACTGTGGCGTAACATATCTAGGGTCCCTTCAGTCGAGTTGCTTACTTTTTATGTCAACTTGGGAAACGTGACTTTTCTCCGTTTCCCCCCCCAATTGCGTCTCCTTAACCTTTCCAGTCATATTTTTTTTTCTTTTTGATCCGCCGTTCCCCTCCTGTCTAGCAAGTCAATTATTATGGAGGATGATGACCCGCGGTCTAGGCGATCATGTACATCAGCAGCCTACGCATTATGTTTTTATCCTTAAATGTTATCTTTGGAGGGATTTTACCGTTGTATCTCTGTCAATTTCACTACAACGAAGATTCACTGTGTGAAATAATTCCTTCCTTCAATAGATAGTCTATCTCTTCCTTCAAAGCTTTCTCCTTAGCAAACGGAATCGAATATGGTTTCATACAGACAGGTGTGGGGTCTATCAGTTTCATATCATATTCCAATAGGTTTGTATGCCCTGGTCGGTCTGTTAACACCTCTGCATGATTATTTAGAACCTGTTGCACTCTCTCTTTCTGAGTTTTCGTTAAATGTGTACTGATTTTCACTTGTGCTGCTGTCTCACAGGGGTGTAATGGATATTCAAATGATGAAAGTGGTTCCTTTTTCATCTCCATGGCGATGGACAAGGTCAACAAGTGTGTCTCTTCCTGATGTTCTCTTTCCAAATATTTCTTCAGGAGATTCACATGATAGATTTTTTCTTTCCCCTTCTTATCTATCTTATAATTTGTTCTACATACCTTCTCTAAAACGGTATATGGACCCTGCCATCCAATTTGTAACTTATTCTGACTCCCGGGCAAAAGAAGCAGTACTTTCTCTCCCACAGCCAAATTTCTGTCTTTCGCCTTCCTGTTATAATAGGCAGCATGTTTCTTCCTGGCTTGTTTCAAATTTTCATTGGCAAGTTTCCAGCCAATTTTTAAACGAGTGGTCAGCTCATTCACATATTGGTATGAAGATGTAATGTTTTCCTCTGCCTTTTCATCAGTCCACGTTCTTAACAAAGCTACATGTGGACCTTTAATTGTGTGGACCTATTTGTCCATGCACCGGTATGGTCTTTTCCACTCGAAGCTTTATAGTGATGATTTTTCTTCCCAGAATTATCATGCACAAAACGACCGCTACCAATTTTTCTTTTGGGGCTTTCTCCCCACTTAAAATTCTTGATGAGAGATTTCCTCTCTACATCCTCTTCCTCCAGTTTGTTTAAGTCCGATTGAGGGATTTTCGGCTTATCCTGGGGTAAGACATCTTTTTGCACTCTCCGCATAGTGGCCATTGTAAAACAGTTAAGTGAAGCTTGTCCGTGAAAAGGGGCTTCCCATTCCATTATTGTCCACTTTATCAAATTTATATTTCTTTTTATTGTCAGGCCTAATTTTGCCCCGTGGCGTGTCCAGGTCCTGATCCATGTTCCCACTTGTGGGTGTTCCCTCATGTGCTATGCTACACCTTTCTACAAAATTCTCAATGTCCCATCTTGCTTTGGGCCAATAATAATTGTGAGCCACCTTTTGAATGATGGTACCTATCTTCTCATGGTCCCCATCTGGTTTCACATGTAGGCTCCTTATTAAGTCTGCCCTATATCTTTTAGGAAGTACCAGCTGTCCCTGACCTTTGGATCTAGCTCCAGTCTTCCTATACATCAACTTGTTTTTCATGTAAAAATCTCCCTTGCCTGGAGTTGTATGACAAGTTGACAATTTTCTGAAACAAGGCTTGAGTGTTTTATCCCCAGCCTGTGCCTTCCTCATCTCTTCTGGAGTGGTATCCAACATAATATCCTCCTCCTGTCTTGAGGTCGACCTGACCTGAAGGGTTGCCATATACACAGGTTTCCTTCTGCAACGGTCAGTGTCATGATTGTCCATCTGACAATTCTTACACCACCTTTTTCCTTGGTTGAAAGATTTTCTTTCATCATATTTCCTTTCATCGAATTGTGGGAATTTATTTTTATTTTCATACCGTGGCCTATCAAACTGGTGCTTACCTTTGTTTTGATCCCTAGGATCAAATTTATTAAAGTCCTGTGGTGCCCTAAAGTTGTCCACTTGTTTCTTTTTATTACCTGTTACCTCTGCTTGAGCTGCTTGATACCTTTCAGCAACATTTAGCAACTCACCCAGCCTCTCTGCACCTTGTTCCATGAGAAACTTTCTCAGGTCTGGAGTCATGGACTCTCTTAGCTGCTCTATAAGGACCATTTCCTTAAGATCTTGGGTTTTCCCCAGAGAAGTCCATTTCTCCAAGTATGTCTCTATTCGTGCAGAGAACTGGTGATAGGTTTCACCTGACAGTAGTTTAGCATTCCTAAATTTTTTCCTATAAAATTCTGCATTCTTTTCATACCTTAACAAAAGAGCCTGCTTTAGCATGTCATAATTTTCCTGATCACCTCTGCTCATTTTTGCAAAAACTTCATAAGCTGCCCCACGAAGTCCTTGAGATAACTTTAAGCTCCACCTTTCTCTCTCTAACCCATACGTGGTAGCTAATAGTTCATACCTATTTAGATAGCTCTCTATATCATCGTCTTTCTCAACAAAATGATCTAAATGAAAATTCATAGCTGAGGTTGAGGCTCCCTGAGTAACCGTAGCATCAGAGGCAAAGGGACTGGCACCATTTTCAGGAGCATGGCCTTGAAACTCAAACTCCCTTAGTCGTAACTCATGTTCCCTTTGTAATCTTTTATCTTCTGCTTCCCTTTCTGCAGCTAATTTCTTCTCTTCCCTTTCTGCAGTCAATCTTCTTTCTTCTGCTTCCCTTTCTGCAGCTAATTTCTTCTCTTCCCTTTCTGCAGTCAATCTTCTTTCTTCTGCTTCCCTTTCTGCAGCTAATTTCTTCTCTTCCCTTTCTGCAGCCTGTCTTCTTTCCTCGGCTTCCAATGCTTTAGCCTCTTTGTCAGCCTCAATCTGCAACCTCTTAATTTCTTTTTCAGCCTCTAACTTTCTTTCGGCTTCAAACCTTCTTTCTTCGCGTTCAATAAATTTGTCACATTCCGTAGTGACATAGGCAACCATAACTTGCCCATCTAATCCTAACTCTTTTGCAGTCTGAACCGCAGCAGATCGAAATTTGGCCAGGTCCGCCATTGTCTATCAGGTAAATTTATACAATGTCTAACCAACAATTCAGTCTCTAAATATATATCTAATGGACAACACAGGCACCGTGAGCTCAACCTTATTTAATTCCACCCAAGGATACCTTTTAATTCTTATATTCCCTGAAGTGAATTACCCCCAATATTTTTAATAGGAAAAGATTCAAAATCCCAAGAGCGAGACCCCAATATATGTGGTAAAGTGGGATGTTATAAATATTTATAGGGGACTTAGTGTACTGACTGAGATCAGCTGTGAAGGTATATATATCTAATAAGAGTAGTGTATTATATATAACCTTACTTGCTGCCACATATGTATACCTCAGTCAGAATTATTCTGGGATAGTGTGATGACTACGTTATGTGTCTAGGGTATGTGTATTATGCAGTGTAAGTCATAACAACAACAGACAGATAAACAATTTAATTTATTCCACTACACTTGACAACACTGTGACACTCACATACATAAAACACTCTACAAGGATATCTTAAAGGAGTCACTGATAACTTTTCAAATAACAATATGTATTCATTGCTGTCATGAATGTATATGTGTCCTGATTCAAATACAAAGGGAACCAGGAATCACAATCAATTTTAATTACAAGTTCTATGTACAGAATTTATCAATATGAATATTGTAGTGACATATATTATTAAAAGTATCCAATGTGTGTCAGTTGTGTAGTAGTAATATGAAGTAATACTGGTTTTGTTTTGTTCAAGCTCTGTTGGTATTTGTCATCATGACTTCAATAGTTTGTCTTTATTGGAACTAGTATTGGAGATGTTCTCAGTTCCTGATATTAAAACAATTTACTTCCCCTCTTAAGTTTATGTTACAATGTTATTTTAAGATGGGGGTACATAATGTTGAGCTCAGCTGGCCACATCAGCTTATCTTGCGTGATGGCGGCAGGAAAAGACTCCTCTGCTCGATTTCTCCCCTGGGCTCTGGAGACACCTCACTGATAGCTAAATGGACCAAGGAGTATGCTGTCCGACTCTGGATTCAGCAAAGCTCTGACCAGGTGCTGCTCAAAAACGTCAAGACCACGGTCCCTGAAAACAAGAAGGATGTACCTTCTACTTCATAACTAATTGATACTCTAGTTCTACACTGAGCACAATACATCACAAACATTGAGTTCAGAGCGTTAGGCCAACTGTCAGCTTCATCTGAAATACTTTATACCAGTATTAACCTCCTTAATGGTTACTACGCCTCTGCACTTCCAGCATTATTTCTTTCTAATCAATAATCTAGGTGTCAGTGTACTGTTTGGCCATTCCATGCCGTTTTACTTTCCTCCGACACCTTCTGTTCAGGCTGGAGCATTATAGGCTTTACATCATGTTTGCTACTGAACTACACATATATACAGGCATACATTAACAATTCACATTCAATTTTCATTAAAAGATACTGAATGTTTCAAGCTTACCACAATTCATGGAAATACACAGATACGTTGACTAGCAATGAATTCTGGCACAAATACTGGCACAAATTCCCATCTGCTTATGTTCCAGGCTTTTATTTAGCAAAAATATGAGCTGGCTTCAACGCACTGTTGCTTTATCAAGCTTATTTGAACTAGTGGTCTCGAACTAACGCTCCTAAGTGAGTATATCAGCGAGTCTGGCCAATGGAGCCACGTTTCGACAAGTGTTTGAAAAAATTTTAACTTCCTACGTCTCCCCTAACAACCAAGGATAGCATTTATAGTCCGACTAATCGTGTTTAGCCTTACATATCATTCCAGCCAATCAGTTCAAATGTAACTTGTGGCCCATTTCCCGTACAATGGTGGTTTTAAAAAATCTACCACTGAGCGATTCTGATTTTGGGTGTTGTCTGACAGCACCATCATTTTATTTTGGCTATAACTTGTTAATTTCTAGACTATTTGCATAACGTTGTACATATTCTTTGTCAGCAAACCCTAAGGAACCCAAATATATATATTTAATAGAGCTAATATGCTGCGTTCAAAATATGCAATTCCTTCTACCTCATGTTTCGAAGATGTGCTGTCTGGGTACTGTAATGTTTTCAAACGTAAACCCATCTAATGTTATCTTTTCTAATAAGAGTTTTTCAGGATTTAAAAACCTAACTCTGGGAAGGGTAGTGAATTTATCACTGTCCGTCCGAAAAAGTTAGTGCATGTGGCCTTACACGCGTGATAGTAGTAATTGTGTATCGCGCGACGCGTGTTTAGTGTTGCACGTGTTCGGCTTTATGCCTCTCCCTTCTCTCTATCCTTTAGTCCATCTGTCTTTAGTTACGCCGTGTATAAAATGGAATGAATGAAATATTAAAATTAGGTCATTGTTCAGCTTGCGTATCTCACTGTTTTTCCAAGAAATACAGCACACGTTTCATTGAAGAAAGCGGGTAATAATACAGTAGGCTTTTACTATCAACGTGAAGGCGTTACAATTTGCCGACGAAGTAGAAAACACGGGGAATTTCGAGTACAGTCATTGTGACAGCACTGTTCTTTACCATTCTTCTTCCTTTTATTAAATTTATTTGTTAGGCTTTGCATTTACGTTTTAATTTATATATGGGGATTAGAATAATTCATGACACTGGTCTATCTCAATATTCGTTACTGCATTCTGAAGCATGTCGTATGTGACGACTCGTGCGGCTGGGAATCTCATCGCATGAAACACATTATTACAGGAACAAATCACTGCCATAGCATATAAATGCTTCATGTCGGCTTGTGATAGACACCAGTCACATTGGTGTTCCCATGCTCCGCCGGGAGCAACCAGAGAAACACATGTCTCAACAAAGGAGTGGCCTCGCGCTCTCCAGAAATCTAAATACATATTCTCACCTCACAGTAACCCATTAAATATACAGTAGAATTATCAATAAACGTGAAATACACTAAATTACTCTTACATAAAGAATACAATATAATTATTCTCGACTTAAGCCAAACTGGGACTAAATACACCGCGTGTCGCTCGGCATAACATATTATAGGTTTACCACGCGGAGCGTGTTTAATCAGACTCGCTATCGCCGCCTTTTATCACCACGAGGCTACTATCTTGCGATCGTTAATCTTATCTAAATTTCCAGTGGAATATCCTTTCTGAAGAATGAAATAATCGCTCTTAAACTCTCACATCTATCTATCTATCTATCTATCTATCTATCTATCTATCTATCTATCTATCTATCTATCTATCTATCTATCTATCTATCTATCTATCTATCTATCTATCTATCTATCTATCTATCTATCTATCTATCTATCTATCTATCTATCTATCTATCTATCTATCTATCTATCTATCTATCTATCTATCTATCTATCTATCTATCTATCTATCTATCTATCTATCTATCTATCTATCTATCTATCTATCTATCTATCTATCTATCTATCTATCTATCTATCTATCTATCTATCTATCTATCTATCTATCTATCTATCTATCTATCTATCTATCTATCTATCTATCTATCTATCTATCTATCTATCTATCCCATTAAACATTAAAATAGCCACATCGATATAATTTCAGAATCCTAGAAAACTAATGCTAATTTAAATTAACTCACGTGCTCAAGGCATTTACAGCTTGGCTCTTGTGTGTCTTCTTAGTCTGTTCTCACTGGGCGGCTCTCTCAAACATAGACCGGTTTCGCCGCTTGCTACCCCTTTTTATAAGCCCTGGCCTAACCACTCAATTTACTGCGCGCTACGCGGATTAATCTGCGCCACACAGATAACACACGCGATTATTGCTCCAGAATGCATGAAAACACAGATTTACACAACTAGAGCAAAAACACAACTAATTCGTAAGCTTATTATGGCCTTGTAATAAATCGGCTTGAAGATAACGTGATCAAAAGGCACTAAACCACAGAGACAATATGACTGACCAGATGGTGCCAGCGCCTAGAACGACAGACCTCAAGATGGCGCTGTCACATATTCCCCGCCTGATTTTGTTGTCGTCCCGACAACTACACTAAATCAGGCTCCCCAGTCGTATTCTCCAAATCTGGAGGATCACCTTTTCCTTCACTTCGTCTCAGGTCGTTGCCGGTGACTCTAATGCTCGGACTCGCTCTGTCCGTTCGTTGGATGATATATGGACCCCCTGCCTTTGTGGGAGCACGAACTACAACGTACTCGTCTTCTGACCACATATCACGAATCTCGGATCTCTCAGCGTTGTGCACTTGTGACAGGGGCGCTAGGGGTTCCTCACACCCAAGACCCGTGCACCAAGAAAATTTATAAAGGATCGTTTGACAGGGGTTGCAATTATTGGTTGCTTGCAACCCTCTCAGCAGCAGACTTAACAATTCAAGCAACCCAAAGCCTTATGCAGATCAACATTTAATTCTACCGAACAGAACCGAACACCAAACAAACAATCCAACAAACACCCAGTCAGTGTTCATAGACTGTCTGAAAAATAATAAATAAAACAACGTCTAAGTGAACATCAATAGCATGGATAATAACACTTACCATACAGAAAACATGCGCCCACCTGATATCATCAACTATCTCACACACTCATGCGTGTCGTCCAATGCGACTAGTATGGTGTTGTGCATGAGGCTGGCAATCGCACCGGGTAACATAGGTTGCTACCGAAACCACTACTGCAAGAGCATCTGAATGCTTCATGCTGAGGCAAACCACACCGGTGGCCCCATGCTCCCTCAGGAGCGGAGAAGAGAAATATACATCTGGTACGCCCACGTGCTCTCACAAACCATTGTTCACACAACAATAATAATCAACTGGACATAAAATAATATTCTTCAATACATGTACAACAAATAATCTCAATAATGAGAATTAACCACCACCTCACAACTGGTCTATCTCAATATTCGTTACTGCATTCTGAAGCATGTCGTATGTGACGACTCGTGCGGCTGGGAATCTCATCGCATGAAACACATTATTACAGGAACAAATCACTGCCATAGCATATAAATGCTTCATGTCGGCTTGTGATAGACACCAGTCACATTGGTGTTCCCATGCTCCGCCGGGAGCAACCAGAGAAACACATGTCTCAACAAAGGAGTGGCCTCGCGCTCTCCAGAAATCTAAATACATATTCTCACCTCACAGTAACCCATTAAATATACAGTAGAATTATCAATAAACGTGAAATACACTAAATTACTCTTACATAAAGAATACAATATAATTATTCTCGACTTAAGCCAAACTGGGACTAAATACACCGCGTGTCGCTCGGCATAACATATTATAGGTTTACCACGCGGAGCGTGTTTAATCAGACTCGCTATCGCCGCCTTTTATCACCACGAGGCTACTATCTTGCGATCGTTAATCTTATCTAAATTTCCAGTGGAATATCCTTTCTGAAGAATGAAATAATCGCTCTTAAACTCTCACATCTATCTATCTATCTATCTATCTATCTATCTATCCCATTAAACATTAAAATAGCCACATCGATATAATTTCAGAATCCTAGAAAACTAATGCTAATTTAAATTAACTCACGTGCTCAAGGCATTTACAGCTTGGCTCTTGTGTGTTTTCTTAGTCTGTTCTCACTGGGCGGCTCTCTCAAACATAGACCGGTTTCGCCGCTTGCTACCCCTTTTTATAAGCCCTGGCCTAACCACTCAATTTACTGCGCGCTACGCGGATTAATCTGCGCCACACAGATAACACACGCGATTATTGCTCCAGAATGCATGAAAACACAGATTTACACAACTAGAGCAAAAACACAACTAATTCGTAGGCTTATTATGGCCTTGTAATAAATCGGCTTGAAGATAACGTGATCAAAAGGCACTAAACCACAGAGACAATATGACTGACCAGATGGTGCCAGCGCCTAGAACGACAGACCTCAAGATGGCGCTGTCACATATTCCCCGCCTGATTTTGTTGTCGTCCCGACAACTACACTAAATCAGGCTCCCCAGTCGTATTCTCCAAATCTGGAGGATCACCTTTTCCTTCACTTCGTCTCAGGTCGTTGCCGGTGACTCTAATGCTCGGACTCGCTCTGTCCGTTCGTTGGATGATATATGGACCCCCTGCCTTTGTGGGAGCACGAACTACAACGTACTCGTCTTCTGACCACATATCACGAATCTCGGATCTCTCAGCGTTGTGCACTTGTGACAGGGGCGCTAGGGGTTCCTCACACCCAAGACCCGTGCACCAAGAAAATTTATAAAGGATCGTTTGACAGGGGTTGCAATTATTGGTTGCTTGCAACCCTCTCAGCAGCAGACTTAACAATTCAAGCAACCCAAAGCCTTATGCAGATCAACATTTAATTCTACCGAACAGAACCGAACACCAAACAAACAATCCAACAAACACCCAGTCAGTGTTCATAGACTGTCTGAAAAATAATAAATAAAACAACGTCTAAGTGAACATCAATAGCATGGATAATAACACTTACCATACAGAAAACATGCGCCCACCTGATATCATCAACTATCTCACACACTCATGCGTGTCGTCCAATGCGACTAGTATGGTGTTGTGCATGAGGCTGGCAATCGCACCGGGTAACATAGGTTGCTACCGAAACCACTACTGCAAGAGCATCTGAATGCTTCATGCTGAGGCAAACCACACCGGTGGCCCCATGCTCCCTCAGGAGCGGAGAAGAGAAATATACATCTGGTACGCCCACGTGCTCTCACAAACCATTGTTCACACAACAGTAATAATCAACTGGACATAAAATAATATTCTTCAATACATGTACAACAAATAATCTCAATAATGAGAATTAACCACCCCCTCACAACTGGTCTATCTCAATATTCGTTACTGCATTCTGAAGCATGTCGTATGTGACGACTCGTGCGGCTGGGAATCTCATCGCATGAAACACACATTATTACAGGAACAAATCACTGCCATAGCATATAAATGCTTCATGTCGGCTTGTGATAGACACCAGTCACATTGGTGTTCCCATGCTCCGCCGGGAGCAACCAGAGAAACACATGTCTCAACAAAGGAGTGGCCTCGCGCTCTCCAGAAATCTAAATACATATTCTCACCTCACAGTAACCCATTAAATATACAGTAGAATTATCAATAAACGTGAAATACACTAAATTACTCTTACATAAAGAATACAATATAATTATTCTCGACTTAAGCCAAACTGGGACTAAATACACCGCGTGTCGCTCGGCATAACATATTATAGGTTTACCACGCGGAGCGTGTTTAATCAGACTCGCTATCGCCGCGTTTTATCACCACGAGGCTACTATCTTGCGATCGTTAATCTTATCTAAATTTCCAGTGGAATATCCTTTCTGAAGAATGAAATAATCGCTCTTAAACTCTCACATCTATCTATCTATCTATCTATCTATCCCATTAAACATTAAAATAGCCACATCGATATAATTTCAGAATCCTAGAAAACTAATGCTAATTTAAATTAACTCACGTGCTCAAGGCATTTACAGCTTGGCTCTTGTGTGTCTTCTTAGTCTGTTCTCACTGGGCGGCTCTCTCAAACATAGACCGGTTTCGCCGCTTGCTACCCCTTTTTATAAGCCCTGGCCTAACCACTCAATTTACTGCGCGCTACGCGGATTAATCTGCGCCACACAGATAACACACGCGATTATTGCTCCAGAATGCATGAAAACACAGATTTACACAACTAGAGCAAAAACACAACTAATTCGTAGGCTTATTATGGCCTTGTAATAAATCGGCTTGAAGATAACGTGATCAAAAGGCACTAAACCACAGAGACAATATGACTGACCAGATGGGGCCAGCGCCTAGAACGACAGACCTCAAGATGGCGCTGTCACACACACATATATATATATATATATATATATATATATATATATATATATATATATATATATATATATATATATATATATATATATAATCCACGCGAATACTACTGTCAGGAGTCGGGGAAAAATAATAATGTTACATGTACACACCACTATGGGCTGGTAAAAAAAATGGTAATCTGTATTTTGTAAGTCCATTATTGATATTTATAGTTCTCTAATATCATTGGAGATTACACGCTTGTAAATGAAATGGATACGACCAAGACAATAAAAGAAAAAGACCGCTGGTTCGTCTACTTGATCAGGCCTCCGAAAATACAATAAAACATATATGGGAAGATGCTACCACTCTATGTAAATATATATATATATATATATATATATATATATATATATATATATATATATATATATATATATATATATATATATATATATATATATATATATATATATATATATATATAGACGGGACACGATAATCTCTCGTCCGCTCTGTCAATCCGGACGAATCTAAAAGATAAGCGGGGTTTTCAAATGCCTTACACGTAGATTTCGCTGGCCGCAGATTTGGGTCAGGCTGAGCCTATAAAAACTCTCCCGCCCCTTCTCGCAGCTGCCAAGTCTGTCACAGTGTTATATATTTTTTATCATTCATAAATGTGCCACGTACACCTTATCACCTATACTTTAGTGCTATTAAATTGTCGGTGTCTGTTGATTATTCGTATGGCATTTAGAAATAACGATAGACACAATAATAACACCGATTTCCAATTAAGTATAAACAAATATCCTTTCCTCCCACTGTCTGTCGCCTAACCGGTCTGGTCTTGTTTACTATCGGCCTACACTGTAAACATAATTACCGTCCCGTCCCAGTGAGTTAGCTGTCGGATGGTGGACTAACATTTTAATTGAATATCTGGTTAGGAAAATCGCTACGTGTTATTTTATTTAATCTGCCTTACTAGCAAGAAGAAAAGAAATTCTAAGCGAAGTACTTTACTGTATGTTTAAGTATTTAAATGTTTAACTTTAAATGCTATCACCGTAAAAATACTTCTACAAAGTATGCCTGAGAGCGACCGCTCTTACGCTGCGAGGGTCCAAGACTTTCTCTGGACTCAAAGACACGGGGAAGTTTCCGCCGGCAAACAACATAAGTGTCTCGGACGCGTTACAAAGTCACTCTTACCAGCATTAAAGACCTTTCATCTCCGCTGGACACTTTCGCGGGAGCAAAGGGGAGTTAACTTGTCAGATCAAAGTGACATGCTAGCAGCGACCGAAAACTAGAAAAAAGATGAAAAATGGGCGTGCCTACAATCAAGAAGAAGTTAGGGGGATGGTAGCTCTACCTTAGAACCAAAATTTAGAACCCAACGTGACAATTACTAGGCGGTGTTTTACATGTTCACTTCTTTTTTTTTTATGATGTTATCCGCACTTTGTACAGGCCCATTTACTTCTGTATCGCTTTCAGTCATTATTCCTCCAATTAGTAAATATTCCTTCTGTTCTGCCTTATTTTTCGGTCTTGCGTTTATTTTCTAACGTTTCCTGCATTGGTATTTTAGAGACAATCCCTTCGTTTATATTTGGATACTGGATTGGCAATGATATTAAAGGTTTTGGTGATTTCTTAAAATTTGCCGTTCAGTGAGGCCCTATTGATCTCAAGTGTTGTCATAACCAGGAGTGACGTTGAAGAGGAGATGTATTCATTCATCACCCTCAGCTCCTAAAGGAGCATAGGCCTTCAACAACTTATGTCAAATCTTCCTGTCCCGTGCCATCCGCTCAAGGTCTTTCCATGTCTTCTTCATCCCTTTCAAGCCTGTCTCCAGTTCTCTTCTCCATGTTTTCTTTGGTCATCCTTTATCTCCTTTACACTGGATTCGAAAACAGGGATTGTCTGGTAATGTTATCAACAGGTTTTCTCAGTGTATGTCCTATCCATCTACAACGCCTTCTTTTCATTTCTTGTTCCATTGGCACTTGTCTCCTTCTTGTCATCAGTTCCACATTCGCACTTTGTACAGGCCCATTTACTTCTGTATCGCTTTCAGTCATTATTCCTCCAATTAGTAAATATTCCTTCTGTTCTGCCTTATTTTTCGGTCTTGCGTTTATTTTCTAACGTTTCCTGCATTGGTATTTTAGAGACAATCCCTTCGTTTATATTTGGATACTGGATTGGCAGTGATATTAAAGGTTTTGGTGATTTCTTAAAATTTGCCGTTCAGTGAGGCCCTATTGATCTCAAGTGTTGTCATAGCCAGGAGTGACGTTGAAGAGGAGATGTATTCATTCATCACCCTCAGCTCCTAAAGGAGCATAGGCCTTCAACAACTTATGTCAAATCTTCCTGTCCCGTGCCATCCGCTCAAGGTCTTTCCATGTCTTCTTCATCCCTTTCAAGCCTGTCTCCAGTTCTCTTCTCCATGTTTTCTTTGGTCATCCTTTATCTCCTTTACACTGGATTCGAAAACAGGGATTGTCTGGTAATGTTATCAACAGGTTTTCTCAGTGTATGTCCTATCCATCTACAACGCCTTCTTTTCATTTCTTGTTCCATTGGCACTTGTCTCCTTCTTGTCATCAGTTCCACATTCGCGATCTTGTCTTACTACTTTAATCCATTTATTCTACGCAAGCAACCATTTATGAAAGTCTAGTGTTTTAGGGGGGAAGGGGGGGGGGGGGGGTTGTGTTCTCGTTGTTCTCCATGTTTCATAGCCATACAATAGGACTGACTTGATATTTGAATTGAACATTTTAATTTTTGTGTTGGACCTCCTTTCTTTTTATCTCTATATATTTCCCAATGCAATGAAAGCTCCTCTAGCCTTTTGCATTCTTATTTTGATATCACTGTCTGTCCCTCCAACTGCATCTATATTGCTGACAAGGTATGTGTATATTTCTACATCTTGTGGTGGTGTTTCTTTCAGTACAATCTTATTATCGTTTCCTGCATTTATTCTCGTTATCTTTGTTTAACGAAGAGACTAAACTAAGATTTTTACTGTTTTATAGTAATTCCTGTACTTATTAAATAATGTATGACTATGTTTTGTAGTATTTTAGGTTTGTCTGTTCTCAGGTTATGGGTGGCTTGCTCGTCTGTAAATATCTACTACAACTACTACTTGGTCGTTTTACTTCTACCCTGAGGTTTAGAGGTTTTGCATACTATCCCACCGGCTGTTTTCCTCCTTGTGACGTATAATGGAAAAAAAGCCTACAGTAATCTGACATCTTGTTGTAACCTTATAGCTGCTCTCTGACTTCTAGCAAAAACATGCATTATACCAACTGTCTGAAATTCTGCAAGCTCACTGTTTGTCCCGCCCTCTTTTCTTTAAGCATGGGCTAACGCCGTGTTTACTATCTTCGTGACCTGTCAGTCATAACAGGAAACAAATCACGTCTAGTTTTACTTCTTTCCACTCACGCGAGCTCATCTGTCAATCATATAATACTCGACAGACAGGCAGCACTTGAGAAAAGCGGAACTGACCCCTTTGAAGTTTGTCCAGGGAAAGTCTAGCATTCCCTATGTTTCTTTTGATCTTGGAACGGGCATTCTACAGAGAGAACCACTAGGAGAAAGAAAGTCTTTTGATGTTGGTCCCCACTCCAGACGAGAACCGTTGGAGAAGACCGAAACGTAAGCCTTTGAACCTTCGTCGTTCGCTTCTGAATTTGTGTCTGGAGCGCGAATTAACGCTATTAGAGATGAAAAGGCATTGTCTGAGATATATACGACTGGATTTTTAACCCAACTATCAGCCGCCAGTCAGAATTTGAAAGAAAGTCTAGCTCGCAGTCATAACCATTTTTTTCCTCTGGATTCTTTTGTTGTTTAAACACAAAAAAATAAAACTTGATTCGTGGAGATTTTCATTCTGAATTTTCTGGTAAATAGTGCATTGGGAAATATATAGAGATAAAAAGAAAGGAGGTCCAACACAAAAATTAAAATGTTCAATTCAAATATCAAGTCAGTCCTATTGTATGGCTATGAAACATGGAGAACAACGAGAACACAACACCCCCCCCCCCCTTCCCCGTAAAACACTAGACTTTCATAAATGGTTGCTTGCGTAGAATAAATGGATTAAAGTAGTAAGACAAGATCGCGAATGTGGAACTGATGACAAGAAGGAGACAAGTGCCAATGGAACAAGAAATGAAAAGAAGGCGTTGTAGATGGATAGGACATACACTGAGAAAACCTGTTGATAACATTACCAGACAATCCCTGTTTTCGAATCCAGTGTAAAGGAGATAAAGGATGACCAAAGAAAACATGGAGAAGAGAACTGGAGACAGGCTTGAAAGGGATGAAGAAGACATGGAAAGACCTTGAGCGGATGGCACGGGACAGGAAGATTTGACATAAGTTGTTGAAGGCCTATGCTCCTTTAGGAGCTGAGGGTGATGAATGAATACATCTCCTCTTCAACGTCACTCCTGGCTATGACAACACTTGAGATCAATAGGGCCTCACTGAACGGCAAATTTTAAGAAATCACCAAAACCTTTAATATCACTGCCAATCCAGTATCCAAATATAAACGAAGGGATTGTCTCTAAAATACCAATGCAGGAAACGTTAGAAAATAAACGCAAGACCGAAAAATAAGGCAGAACAGAAGGAATATTTACTAATTGGAGGAATAATGACTGAAAGCGATACAGAAGTAAATGGGCCTGTACAAAGTGCGGATAACATCATAAAAAAAAAAGAAGTGAACATGTAAAACACCGCCTAGTAATTGTCACGTTGGGTTCTAAATTTTGGTTCTAAGGTAGAGCTACCATCCCCCTAACTTCTTCTTGATTGTAGGCACGCCCATTTTTCATCTTTTTTCTAGTTTTCGGTCGCTGCTAGCATGTCACTTTGATCTGACAAGTTAACTCCCCTTTGCTCCCGCGAAAGTGTCCAGCGGAGATGAAAGGTCTTTAATGCTGGTAAGAGTGACTTTGTAACGCGTCCGAGACACTTATGTTGTTTGCCGGCGGAAACTTCCCCGTGTCTTTGAGTCCAGAGAAAGTCTTGGACCCTCGCAGCGTAAGAGCGCTTCTCTGTTACGCAATCCTTCTTGTAGTGCGACGCCATTGGACATCCTCAGGGAAACGTTACGTCGTTTTTCTTCGTTTTCCTTCCAGGTGTTCTGGCCACCTGCGGCCCGATTTCTTATATATATATATATATATATATATATATATATATATATATATATATATATATATATATATATATATATATATATATATATATATATATATATTGAGTCCCCTTTCTGTCTCTAACTACTTTTAGTCCCTGGAACTTCTGTCGGGAGGTGGTAGAGATCTTTGTAGTTTGCCAGCTACTTTTAGTGTGGGAAATTCTTCACAACTCAGTAAGAATTCTTAAGTAACTTGGTAATTGTTTTTTCTCTTGGGTTTTGGGCTTAGACGAAGGTCGTTTATTTGTAGTGGGATCTAGCATTTTTAAGGCTCGGCCATTACCCAACAAACAGTAAGAAGCTATAGATAGTTCTTTTTTCTGAAGGAATGTATGCCACTTAAGATTTTTGTCTAAAGCCAACTATACGGTAACTTTAGAGGCTCATGAAAAGCCCATCTAGACGAATTGTCTCCATCATAACATGTACATATATCTGAATTGTTTCACTAAAGGGGATCTTTTTAACCCAGAGTTTAATGTAAACAAATTTTACTGGACTCTTGTGTTGAGTCAGAGAGTTTGGTTTTTGTCCTTAACAATAGTGTAACTGTATTTAATTTGATTTATTGACTACTATGTGGAGGTTTTTTTTCGCTAATAAGTAGCCGTATATGTCCTTGTATATATATATATATATATATATATATATATATATATATATATATATATATATATATATATATATATATATATATATATGCATGCTATTTTGTGTCTCAGCCAGCTGATTTAATCAACTGCGACCCTTGCAACGAGGTTGTTAATAGCCTGGGAATTAGGCACCGCTGACCAATTCATATTGAGGTCAGCTGCGCGCCAGGTTACAGGTTCACGGCGGGAAATGTTCACCCCCCTCCTTCGCCGTGCATAACTGCATACACCAGTGCGATTTTCTCAAGTGGGCCTGCTCCAGCCACCTGCTTGTTTGCTCTTCTAGCTAGAGGGCAAACGAAAAGTGTAGGGGAGGGAAAGATAAATTGCATGACTCATCGGGCTACGCAGACACGCAGCGATGACCACTTGGGGCGGGAAGGGTTGAGAAGAGGTGTAAAGCACCGTGTATGCATTTGGTTTAATATTTGTTGTATCATTGACGAGGCTAGCGGCTAATATATTTTTGAAATGTTCTATTTCAGCGATAGCTGCCTTCATCTGACAGACCCGCGGGACCCCTTGCCACTTGCCCGTGTTTGCCTTCCTGGAAAGGCAGGAGAAACCGTCAAACCCTTTACATTGGGGTGTTCCCACCTACTGAGGTTATTTTTCCGACATCCTACTACGTGTGCATTCGGGTGATTTCCCTGGCTGGGAATTTTACGCCATTCCCACTAAATACGTGGAACGCCCATGCTCCACCGGCATCAACGTCAGAAAACAACACCTTATCGAATGTAGCCATCGTCAGCTCTAATTCATCCATAGTATTACGCGCCGTCACAGGATTGACGGGTCGGCGTCAAAAGTGTATTTAGTGCCTCCATCGCCTTTAAATCGCGAGGTGCATTCATAGCCACCCTTTGAGATCCTGGATTTAAAGAACAACGGTACAGCATTGGAATTTAATTACACCTGGAAGATGATTTCATCCTTGGTGGATGTATAGTTATTTCACGGATTGTCAGCGACTTAGAGGAAAGGGTTAACATATCTATGCCGGCCACCAGCCGACACAGTAACTACAGGCGACATTTCACACCAGTGTGCCAACAAAGAAGGACTTTTTGGGAGGTGGACTCTGATAAAAAAATAGTGAGGTGAAAGCTGGAGAAATAGCTGGATATTGCGCGTTAAGTGGTGTATATTCTCACGGTGGAAGGGGAACGACTAAGTAAGTAAGTGGTGTATAACAGCTGTGTTGCTGGCCAAAAGGAGTCAGCGGGTTTCTTTATTTCAGGATTTTCTCTGCAGGATACTTAGTACGCTAGCTAGCAAAAAATTAGTGGGTGTGTTTAGACGTGAGAGCCATGCTCTTGACTCCAGTTTAGTTCGATTACTACTATTATTGTTATCATTTTATTTGTCTCTAGATTTTTTTCCTCTTTGGGAATATAGAACTGTATGACTTGTTGTCTTTGTGTTATTGAAATTGTGTTCATCATAATATTTTTTTTTGGGTTAATAAATTAGACAATCAATCTGCGGATCAGATGTCTTTCCTATCTGTACTTGTACTTGATTGTTTGTGGAGTCACTAACGTGTATCTGTCCTTACTCCTAGAAAAGAGAGGCGGAATGAAAGTAGTTTTTTTTAAACAGAGTCACTGAGTGGTAGGAGGTGAGAGTCATCATCTCACCTTTTACTCCGGATAGCTATAATTCACCCCATCCACATTAAACACCATAACCCATCTATCACCTCAGTCCTCACTCAGATATTTTTTGTTGTCTTGTCTCAGACTTTACTTAGACCATTTGTCTTGTCTCAGGCATACTTTGTAAACCACTCGTGACAGGAATAAAAGGGATGGGGGGGGGGGGGGGGGGGGGTAAGATGACATATTCGCCCCGATAAAGTGAACGACCAAGCATGACACACCATGACATATAGTTATAAGGAACAGCCCAAGATTAATGTCAGCAGGAATAAATGGAATAAAATAACTCATATATGCATGTGACGAAACTGGAGCGAAATTGTTAGAGCAGATTTTTAATATAGCCTTTGTCTGTCTGACTCTACTTAACTTTCTCTCTCTCTCTCTCTCTCTCTCTCTCTCTCTCTCTCTCTCTCTCTCTCTCTCTCTCTCTCTCTCTCTCTCCTTAACTCTCTCTCTCTCTCCTTAACTCTCTCTCTCTCTCTCTCTCTCTCTCTCTCTCGTTCTCTCTGACTTATATTTTCTTGTAGGACAAAACAAACCTGAATTGTGGAATCGGTCAACAAAGTTTCCAACTCCTGAAATTTTAGTCCGACTCCGTCTATAGCTTTTTTTAATAGACGTATGTGGCTTAAAATTCGGAGTCCGGACAATTTTTTTTACCAACCCAGCTAAAAAACGACTGACTCCACGATTGCCGACGCCGGCGCCACAGCCCTGCAAAAAAACGTTGAAAGACCAATGAACTAAGTTCAATCCCCAGTAAACACTTCTGCGTTCGTTCATTAGAAGTGCGTCTCTAGCTGTCCTCTTCGCCATGTTTCTCCAACCATCCCTTTTTTTTCTTTGCTCTACCATCAGTGCTATGATCCTACAACCGCACGGGCGTGGGGGTCAAAGTTTATCATCAACACTATCATGTGAGAGAACGTGTTAGAGGTCAAGTGCTCGCGTGGTCGTTGTTCATTGCAGTGGACTTTATTAGAGGTTCGAAGCACGGTCGCCAGCATCAGGCTCTTCCCGCCTTGCTCCTTTCTCTCATCCTTTAACATAAACAATCCCACCAGTTACATAAAGGTAAAGGTAGTCCCATAGCAGATACTGGGGAGTGAAGTGTTAGAGACTTCACCATACTAGGTCCAGCATCGAGAGGTGGGGGGGGGGGGGGGGGGGCAGTTCCCTTCCTCGCAGCCTTTTCCTTCCCTAACTCAAAGTCAGGTACCCGTTTACAGTTGGGTAGACTGGAGCGTGTCGGTACCGTGATTCCGAACCCGGTCCTTTACCGCGAGAGATCAGCGCTCTAACCACTCTGTCAATCGTATGCTCACCGGTTACAGGCTTTTCTTATAATTATTTACTCATCTTATTAAAGTATATACACATTTATTTTTATTGCTGCGATTTAGTATTGCTGTTTCGGCACGTTGAAAGAATGAAAGTCATTAAAATATATACATACGAGCAAGTAAGCTATAAAAAATAATAATAATTAGTATTATACTAGCAACAACCCGCCAAAATTGGCAGGTTTTTAATTATAGTGTGTTGTTTCTGTTACACGTATTACATTGCTGCTTCTTCTATAGTCTCGCTTGCTCGCTGTGAATGACGCGATCGTCTCTTCCTTTTAGCCATCTTATCATTTTGATACATAATAATAAGTCTGCAATACTTTGAATTAAAATTTTGTCTTGAAGAAACAATAAAAAAAAACTTACATTTTTAAGAAAAATGATGAGTTAAATCCGTTTCCCGAATTAAACTGGACAGAAAAGTATCTTGATTGTCTGTTGATTTAATCTGCATCTCCGCACCTTCCTGTCTCCAGTTCAAGTTGTTGGCTTCTTTCCCTAATCAAACTGTTTGAACGAAGGACGCGATCGTTTCTTCCTTTTTAGCCATCTTATCATTTTGATCCATAATAATAAGTCTGCAATACTTTAAATTGCCAGTATATTAGTTCCAAAGGTTGTTATTGCCGGGAGTTGTAGTGAGGATAAGCTCTCACTGCAGATAAAATACTTCTATGGCACGCGCCTCAAACAGCCTCTGACAACCAAGTCCAGCTCCTGGCCTTCACGTGTGGCTCAATTTGAGCCCGGCGGAACTGTTTCCACTGACGGGAGAAGGGGCAAAGGCGAGCGACTGGCGCCTTAAAACCAGCAGCTTCGGGCAGATAGGGCTCGTGATCCTTGGTTGGTAGCTTATCTAAGAGAAGGAACTCTGAATTCAAACCACCGTTGCCTTGCGGGAATATCCATTTGTGGAATTGGCTTCGGGAGTAAACCCTGAGGATAAATCCGGAGTCGGAGTCCCTAAGGCAGTCTAATGTTGATTCGACATTATTCTGGCAACTCCTGCGACATGGCTGGTACCAAACTGTATCGGCTACTGCCGTTCCTTTGGATCTACCGGCTGTGTGGAGAGGGGGAACATGCTGCATGGGCAACAGCTTGATCTCCATATAACTGTGCCCAAGCTCGCGCCCTGGAGAGGACACTCCAGCTTCACCCTATAGGTGTCGGCAAAACACGGGAAGTAGCAGTTACCGGTTATAAGCCTTTTGCCCAATTGGCGTAGGGCATGGCGCCAGGGGCTACTTCCGACAGTGGGAGAGGTTCTAGGATCTCACTGGACAGCTACCGCCCGCTTCAAACTGGGCAGCCCCCAGTCAATAAGGTTTTGTCCCGCCACTGTCTGCTTTCCCCATTGGGTGCATGGGGATTAGGGTCAAACCCGAACTGCGGACAGAAAATTTTGCACCAAGCAATTATCGAAAAAATAGAAATAAGCAAACTCTCAGATTGGGATGCTGGAACGTCCGGACTATGTTGACTGGACTATCCGAAAACCTACAGGATGTAAACGATGTAAGGAAGACAGCCATAATTAATGATGAGCTTAAACGACTTCAGGTGGATATAGCTGCACTTCAGGAAACGCGCCTGGCGGGCTCTGGAACGGTGAGCGAGAAGGACTACACATTTTATTGGCAAGGGAAAGATCTTAATAAAGCTAGAGAACACGGAGTAGGTTTTGCGGTCAAAAAATCGCTAACTAACATGGTTGAACCAGGCGAGAATGGATCAGAACGTCTGTTAACGCTCCGCCTGCAAACTAGCACAGGTCCCATCACCCTTGTCAGTGTGTATGCTCCTACTCTGTACTCTGCCTCAGAAGCTAAAGATGAGTTCTACGAGAATCTAGCAGCAGTAATCAAAAGCATACCTAGGCAAGAACAGCTTGTTCTCCTTGGTGACTTTAACGCTAGAGTGGGTGCCAATAATGTTTCATGGCCTTCATGTCTGGGCAGGTTTGGTATTGGCAAGATGAATGAAAATGGACAACGGCTCTTAGAGTTGTGCGTCCACCATGATCTCTGCGTGACCAACACCTACTTTGAGACTAAACCCCAGCATAAGGTGTCATGGAGACACCCACGATCCAAGCAATGGCACCAACTTGACCTGATTCTCGTCAGAAGGCCACTCCTCAGGTCTGTGCTCTCCACGCGCTCGTACCTTAGTGCAGACTGTGACACAGATCACTCCTTGGTTTGCTGCAAAATCAGAGCACAACCAAGAAAACTCTATCGTGTCAGACATGGAGGGAAACCACGCATTGATACCAGCAAGATGTCAGACCCTTTCATGATCGCTCAATTCACTGCGACCTTCAAGAAAGTGCTCAGTAGCCCTCAGCATGGTGATACTATTACAGAGAACTGGGAGCATCTACGGAACACCATTCAAAGTACTGCACTTGCCACCTTTGGTAAGAAAACAGCAAAGTCAAATGACTGGTTTGACGCTTCATCAGATGTGATGGCACCTGTTATTGAAGCTAAGCGCAGTGCCATGAATGAATACAAACGTTCACCGAGTGCCAGAACCCTACAGATCCTGAGGGCTACGAGAAGCAAAGTTCAACAAACTGCTCGACGCTGTGCAAATGACTATTGGCTCCAGCTCAGTGAGAGCATCCAGATCGCAGCGCAAACAGGCAACATTAGACAAATGTATGACGGTATAAAGAAAGCACTTGGCCCCCATAAAAGTAAGACGGCACCGCTAAAAACCATCAGCGGAGAGAAGCTAACCGATAAGGGTAAGCAGATGGAGAGGTGGGTCGAGCACTACTCTGAGCTTTACGCTAGAGACAATACCGTTACGCCTGCAGCCCTTGATGGTGTCAACAGTCTGCCAACTATGGAGGAGCTGGATGCCGAACCAACATTAGAGGAACTCAGTAAGGCCATTGATAGCTTGGCCTCTGGCAAAGCACCAGGCAGTGATGGGATTCTTCCTGATTTAATCAAATGCAGTAAGAGCACGCTATTACATCCCCTGCATAGGATGCTGTGCCAGTGCTGGGAAGAGACAACTATTCCTCAAGACATGCGAGATGCCAAGATTGTAACACTGTATAAAAATAAAGGAGACAGAAGTGATTGCAATAACTACAGAGGCATCTCTCTTCTTGGTATTGTTGGTAAGGTTTTTGCCAAAGTCATCTTAATGCGACTACACAAGTTAGCTGAGCGCATATATCCAGAGGCACAGTGTGGATTCCGAGCTGGCAGATCAACAACAGACATGATCTTCTCTCTCCGCCAGCTTCAGGAAAAATCAAGAGAGCAGAAAAGACCATTATATATCGCCTTTATAGACCTCACAAAAGCATTCGACCTGGTTAGTAGGGATGGACTCTTTAAAATCCTCCTGAAAATAGGCTGCCCTTCTAAAATGCTGGAAATGATAAAGTCATTCAATGACGACATGAAGGGAACAGTCCAATATGCTGGAAGCACGTCACAGCCCTTTGATATACGAAGTGGCGTTAAACAAGGCTGTGTTCTGGCTCCGACCCTCTTCGGAATCTTCTTTGCCTTACTCTTGAAACATGCATTCAGAGATGCAACTGAAGGAATATGCCTTCACACTAGGTCAGATGGCCGTCTGTTTAATCTTTCAAGGCTGAAGGCAAAAACAAAAAATCAGAAGGGTCACTATAAGAGACTTGTTGTTCGCTGATGATGCTGCAGTCGTCACTCAAAGCCAACAGGAGCTTCAGAGCTTGATGAATCGCTTCACTAAAGCATGCAAGGACTTTGGCCTCACAATAAGTCTAAAGAAAACGAATGTGCTGAGTCAGGATGTGGGTGCTGCACCAGTTATCACTATCGATAACTATGAATTGGCAGTGGTGCACCACTTCACATACCTAGGGTCTACCATCAATGACAAACTCTCACTGGATACAGAAATCGACAGCCGCATTAGCAAAGCTGCAGCTACCTTTGCCCGCCTCACATCGCGTGTTTGGGGAAACTCTAAACTCACAATGAAGACCAAAGCTGCGGTATATAATGCCTGTGTCACCAGCACACTCCTATATGGCAGCGAGACCTGGACGACCTATGCTAAGCAAGAAAGAAGGCTCAATACCTTCCATTTGCGGTGTCTACGCCGCATCCTCGGCATCTCGTGGAAAGATAAAGTGACAAATGTCGAGGTGTTGTCACGTGCTGGCCTTCAAAGTATGTATACGCTGCTTAGACAGCGCAGACTTCGCTGGCTTGGCCATGTTCGCCGCATGGAAGATGGTCGCATCCCAAAAGATATCTTCTACGGACAATTAGCAGATGGCAAGAGAACAGTTGGGCGACCACAGCTGAGGTTCAAAGATGTGTGCAAGAGAGATATGAGGGCACTGGACATGGATCCAGCAACATGGGACGATGAAGCTGCCGATCGCACAAAGTGGCGATGCTATTTACGGCACCACCTCAGATTGGGCGAAGAGAGGCTCACACAAGAAGCAGAGGTGAGGAGAAAACGTCGAAAAGAGCACCAGGAAAATAAGCAGTTGAGGGCTGTCACCTCAGGGGCGCATTCCCATAGTCAATTATGACTGAAGGGGCTATTATTATTATTACTTTAAATTAAAATCTTGTCTTGAAGAAACAATCAGAAACTTACATTTTAAGGTTATTTTTAAGAACAATGATGAGTTAAATCCGTTTCCCGAATGAAACTGGACAGAAGAGCATCTTGATTGTCTGTTGATTTAATACACACCGTCACACTTTTCTATTTTCCCGAGAGTACATATAAGGGGAAACAATACAATTATTGTCAAACTTTCAACCACAGTTGCACCCCCTTGGCTGTGGTTGAAAGTTAATGTACTCTCTCGAAAATAGAAAAAGTGCGCAAATGACGGTGTGCAAAATGTGACTGACCGACCGACCGACCAACCAAAGTACTTACGGCAGGAATTATGGGATTGGATTGCATGGGCGTGTAACGGGATCATTTTATTATATTGCGCTATTTCTGCTGCATGTCCAGATGACGTTACTAATTCTACCGTGGTTATTTTATTCATTCTCATTCCTTTTCAACATCATTGGATCTTTGTCATCTTTTTTTTGTTTTGTTTTTTTAAAGGCCTTGATTTAGCGAGGCGCGCTACCTTCAACCTAGACACAAGGTCCCTCGGTCACCGGTCACATTAGAGCGCAAGTCCAAATATAAAAGACCACGTGGTCTGGTTGTTTTGGTTTTGTAATCAAACTTATCATGACTTATGATCAATGTCAATGCACCATACAAAAAAAAAAAAAAAAATAAAAAAAAATACGCGCTCATTTGATCGACGTTCAATTTAGCTTTCACGGCCCAACTTTATGAGGCAAGGTAACAAGTTCCATTCCTCGCTAACTCAAAGAGCAGAAAAAGACAGACTAGGTAGATTGATAGACGGACAGATACGAAGGAAACTAATTTTCCAGAGGTTGAGAATCGGGCGCACAGTCCCTTCTTGCATTCTGTTCTTCGTCTCGCTCATCGTTTACTGTTATTCAAACATTCTCTTGCGTACTTAAAGTATTAATTTAAGGACAGTGCAACATTATAAAGTAGTATACATTTACAGTATCTGATCACAATTAAGAATAATTATATTGTAATGAAAAACTTGATCACCAGACACTCCATACAGTATATTAGATAATAATTCGAAACTTTATCGAGAAAGTGTGTGTGTGAGAGCGAGAGAGAGAGAGAGAGAGAGAGAGCGAGAGAGAGCGAGAGAGAGAGAGAGACAGAGACAGAGCGAGAGAGAGAGAGAGAGAGAGAGAGAGAGAGAGAGAGAGAGAGAGAGAGAGAGAACGAACTTTAATATAGTGGAGTGGAGAATCAGGCACACAGATCTCCTCTAACATTCTGCCCTTCATTTCTCACATCTTTTCTATACTGTATCCATTCATTCTCACGTGCATTTTAGATATTAATTTTAAGGAATACAACGATGTAAAAGTAAAATAATTGCATTTACAGTATCTAATTACAATTAAGACAGAAAATGTGGTGAAAAAGGCCACACACAAAAACAACAAAAAAAAGAATCATCAAAACGTACGTACGATAGCATGTAATGATTTGGTAACATAATCAGATTTAAACGAAAACCCCAAAACAGGGGAGGGTGGCGGCCATGTAACCGGCACTCCTAATTTTTTCGAAAAGTCTGCGGTTGTATGAATATGAACTGAGCGTATTGTTTATATCGTGCTCAGAGAGAGAGAGAGAGAGAGAGAGAGAGAGAGAGAGAGAGAGAGAGAGAGAGAGAGAGAGAGAGAGGACAGACAGAGGACAGACAGATATTAAATCTTCATCTTTTATGCCATCCAGATACCACCAACCAAATATTGTTGTTGTTGATGGAACTTCCATGAGTTATCGTCATCATATCATTATCACCATCATCATTCTCTTTGCTCTCCTCATGGAGCATGGACCACCAACTGCAGCTGGTCCCCTTGCTGGAAGCTTGAAGTATTCATGTCATCTTGCAGCCGTGGTTTCTGTAGCAGCTTATTCTGCCATTATGAGGTTGCCAGCCACACTCACAACCTCATCTTCGTCACCTCTTACTGAGGGTGAATTAGTCGTACTCTCTTTGTCTCCACAAAGATCCCAGAAAATACACCGGATAATTCCATGAGTGATACTACTCAATCTCATCTTACTGACAAGCTCGCGAGGACTCTGAAAAGCTCGAAGAACTTTAAGTAAACTCAGTTGGTTAAACTCATATTCTTTGGTAGTCAAGAAACGTATCATCACAACACGCTGCGCGAGGTTACTCACCTCTAAAATGTTTATTAATAAAGAAAAAAAAAAAGTTCACCAACCCCTCGCAGAGAGTGATGACGCAATTAGCCAATCAGATAACTTGTTAGAAAACAGCAACAGTTACGCTTCCCCTCATTACACCTTTCCAAATAGGGAACAGTTCGACTTGAGGGCCGGGAGAGAGGGGGGTATTTGTAAGTTTCACGCGTTCTATGTGTTTAATTCAAAAATTGTCTTACTTGTTTAACAGTTGCACACTTAAGCTTTATTTGTCGCCGAAGATCTGTTAGCTTAATAAAGTGCCATCGTCTGTGAGTTAAGAACTGCCCACTCTCGCACACAGCCTGACCTAGTTTTGCGTATCCGTCTGCTGTGTTGTTTGTAAGGCTTAGAATAGTTCCCGCCTGCTGTTTGCGTTCTTCCTGTTCGTCGCAGTTTTATTTAATCCACAGAGATAGGGTTAGATACTTCAGAGCTTAGACTTTTATGCTAGTTTACAGGGATTGCTTTGCAGTAGACATGTCTGTGGAATTTATTTAACATGACTGGATTCCGTGGGAAGTATACAGCGTGCATAAAGTTTATCAAGTTTTTTCAGAAGTTTCAGTAAATTAAAAAATGTGATTACCGGCGGTTGGTAGAAAATCTTAGAAGAAATTAAATTTGTAGCCTACAGCTGTGTTAGTTATTTCGTTCATTGGAATATCCCAGAGAATTATAAAATGGCTTATGTAGCCGATGGAGAAATTGTGGACGGTTCGTGGGTGCTGAATGTTTTGGTAACAGATCTTCAGGTGGAGAAAACTTTACGAGTAACGGGTGACCTCCATATTGGAGGGGTGATGTTGAAGCTAGTACAAGCCCTGGGTAAGTTTTTGTTGTGCTTACAGCACAAATATTCGTGTAGTCACTGTCGGTTACCAATGTCTTTAGGCCTATCAATTAATTTGGCATGCAAGGCCACACTCTGGTGGCAGTCGCGGCTACTTTATAAAGTTTAAGTAACTATAAATAAAACTGGCCCGTAGAATAATCTACGAGTAGCAACGAGCGTACAATTGCCAGGGTCGTTAGAGCGGTTACCTCTCGCAGTTATGTTATCGGGTTCCGGATTCTAAACCGTCACGTTACAATCTACCCTGCTGTAAATGGGTAGGCTTACCCGACTCTGCTTTTGCGTTAAGTAAGGCCCTCGTCATAAAAAAATCTGGACCTAGTATAGCGAAGTCTCGAACACTTCATTCCTCTACGGCATGTTCTGCTGTTGGACTACCTTTAAGACCTTTTGCAGATAGCAAGCGACTACATACAAAGTGTGCAGTGTTGAAGAAGAATGAGAGTTAGGGGATGAGTTTATTGTGACAGATGTGACACGAGGAAGATAGACAGAACGTGCATGTCGCATAATCTTTGAGATGTAACCCCCTAGCAGGGTAGAGGTCCATCCTTCTGATGGCATTGCACACCCACCAATTAGTGGGTCCGGTGTGACCTCCACCAGCTGCGCCCGCTGAGTTTGGAAAGCCCTCTGAGGTTGCAAGAAAGCCCAAATAACATCCCCATTTGCTGCAATAGTAAGGGAGTGAAAACTCGATATCCCTGGGGTTCGAAAGATAGAAAGAAAAAAGAATCTTTGAGATATCGATAATGAAGAAAAAAACCCAGATTTTAATTGAACAGATTAAAGGAAAATGAAAATAATGAACAGAGAAATCCAAGTTTGTGAATATGCAAACACCCAACAATTCCAAGTAAGTTGTCTTTGCACAGCAAAATCACTCGACTACTGATAGCTGTCTATCTGTCCGTCCGTCTGTCTATCTGTTAATATGGCAGTCAAGGCCACACTCCGATGACAGTCAAAACTATTAACATAAATAAAACTAACCCGTAGATAAGAATATTGAACAAAAGCACATGCAGTCTACTTCTAAACACGAAGGGAGCATGCTAAAGGGAACCGTATGTCTTAGAATGATAAAATATGGTAACGAAGTGACCAAAAGTAGTTATCAGTCGAATAATTGGTGTTCCAAAAGTTAGATGGCACTTATAAATAGTTATCAGTCGAATACTTGGTGTTCCAAAAGTTAGATGGCACTTATAAATGTATGTAGGACCTACACTGTTATTATATAGTCATTTATTTTATTTATTTAATTTTTTAAATTTATTTCAGTGTTTAGTGCACTGGCTTCCTAGCTCGGTGGTCCATGGTTCGATCCCCAGTTGAAGTGGGATTTTTTAGACCGCAAACGGCTCCAGGGTCGACCCAACCTCATGAATTGGGTACCAGAGCAACTGTGGGAAGGTTAACGGGGTAGGCGTAATGCTGACCACATCACCCCTAGTGTGCCGATGGTCAAGAAAATATGGGCCTAATACCATATTCCCAATATACCTCAATGGGCATGTAACGGGATCCTTTACCTTTTTAACTTATTTATTTTATGTAAATGTTATAAATCGAACACTCCCAGATACAAGAATGCATGAAAGGCTAACATGTGTACAGATTTTGGTCATATGTTCCCTGGTATGTCGAAATAAATAAAACAAAGTAACACAAAAAATTCACATATATCCTGACCATTGACGCATCGTGCTAGAAGTCCTAAAAAGGACTATCCCTTATCAGGGCTTCAAAATGCTAGCTGATAGATATTATTAGTCCTTTTTAGGGCTTAGTATTTGTCTACACTCTACCAGACGAGTTCTCACCGGCATTTGCGTATATAACCGTAGGGCTTCTGCCGAGGTTGAAAAAAAAACTGGTCTCGCCACAAGAAGGCAAACACATTAAGGGAAATAACCTTGTGCGTTAATATGGGAAATAACCGTGTACATAAATAAGTTAAATAATAACATTTTGAACACTAGAGAAGCAGAGCATCCAGGCCGCGCGCGCGCGCGCACACACACACACACACACAGACACAGAGAGAGAGAGAGACTTCAGACTTCGCACGGGCCACAACAGATTGGGATACCATTTATTCAACTAGCTAAAGATAGGAACTGCTGATGAGTGTAACTTTAGCACCGATAAAATTACCGATGAACATCTACTTCAAAGGTGCTTAACATATATGGAACAGAGACAACGCATATGGCCATCAACAGTACCATTTCTGAAAAAAACTCGGCGGAGATACCATCAACCTTAAACTGACCACTGCTTACTTTGAGCATATTCAAGTTGACGTCTGAAAGTGGACGAAGAAGAGGCAGAACACTACCAGAGACGTACAATTTGCCATCAAGAAAGAACAGTATGATAATTTTTTTTTCTGAAAACAAAGCATTAATTAAAGAATTAGAACTACATACAAAACGCGGCGTTCTACCTAAAATCTGGCAGCGGTTCACCAGTGAGTAGCGATTGACGCATTGCCTACTCTTGATATACGCGAACACCTGTAATATTACGTCTGATTAGCCGCTGCAGGTATGTCCTACTGATGAGAGTAACTGAGGAAGACAGGCTCTTCCAGTACCCTGCTTGGTGGCATAGGTGATCATGTATCTCAACAACTTCTTGCCTTGCAGTACTGTTTACAATGGATTGTTGCCCATGAGACTTACGCCCCGTGTCGTTTCCGGGAGGTCTCGGAACATACCACTGCGCCCTCAGGCGTGACATGCATGGCGACTAGTGTGTGTGGTTGTGTGTGGGGCTGGAAACCTCTTCATGAAAACAGTTTGCCACAAAAGCCACCGCTGCAGGAGTGTGCGACTGCTTGTTTCAGGCATCCTCCAGTGAGATTAACTGCAGTGTCAGCTCCTTGCTTCGTACGGAGCGGAAAGGGAAATGGCAATGATGATGACGACGATAAAGATGACGATTATGATGATGATGACGATGTGAGACTTACAACACGCCCATATATTTTTGAGACAGTTTCACATCCCCTGTGGAAACAGTTGGCACTCGTGTTGTTGCATGGATAAAGTCCACATAACTGCCTGGGACAGATAGCGTTAACGATTAGGACATGATATAATTTTTTTTTTTAAACAGACACTCTTATTATTTTCGTATTTGCTATGTCAGTTCTGTTACTATTCATCACTTTTTAATAAACACCAAATCGATACCTTCCAACAGGGCAGTCGAGAAGTTCCCTAGGGCCCACAGAAGTAGCAGGCCCTCTCTCCGCTAACCTCCATCTAGGCTTAATCAACTGGGTGGGTGGTTAGGGGCCAGTGGCCCTTGTTTATCGGAAGCCCAGAGACCCATATTGCCCAAGGGCAAGATCGCTGTCAGTCCGCCCCTGCCTCATAACACCCGAAAATGAATAAATGCTAGTTTTTTTTGTCTTCTTAATTTGGACTGACAGATTAATGGAAATAACCAGCGTGACAACCACTCCCCAGACAGGCCGAAAAATTGTGTGACCAAAGTTAACCACATTCCTTATCTGTTCTACAGCTGTCTGTTTAATAGTCAAAGCAAGGCACATAGTAAATCACCGGATCAGTTCCGCCTAGTTTTTAAGTTTTATTTTGCACCTTTGTAAAGGTAGATCTGTAGTGGACACTGCCTTAGGCCAGTGAAGTGTTAGAGACTTCATTATACTAGATGTCAGCTTTATCAGGTTGGGTGTGAACGGATCAGGCACCCTCTTACGGCTGGGTAGACTGGAGCTGGACGCGACCACATTTCGAATCAGGTAACTTTACCTCGGGAAGCAAGAGCTGTAACCACCGAGCCTCTCGACTCGCTGTTGTTTTGTATGCTGTTGAAAACATTAGTATAACGAGCGTTTTTTTCCGGTGTGAAAACAACAGGAACAGGTTCTGTAGTGACAACAATTGTTTGTGGAGCTTTTGTTGGCAATACCATATTCATTCTGATGTCTTAAAATACACACAGAAGGCGTTGCAAAAATATCCCCATTTTTTGGTTTTTATGTTGTACTGTGTTTGTCCTTAACCCTTTACGGTTGGTCTAAACTTTTAAGATCATCATCCTCATCAACATCGTTATCATCATCACTATCGTCATCATCATCATTATCAGTGCCTTCCACCCAGGTCCGATGCTAGGGTATTTTGGCACTAGATAAACGACTCATTTAGCAACCCCAACTACCTACGTACACACACTCACACTTACAAACAAACATACTTAAACACACGAAACATGCACATAAATGCACTAAAAGAAATATATGCATACAAATTTATTTACAATGATGTAAGAGGGCCACAGAATATCAACTTTTTTTTACCCCTCGGAACTCAATTTTTGCCGGCCTAGTTCGCTTAATGGTTAAACCGACCCTACGTTCACCCTCTTTACTAATTACTGAAGTTAATAATGCTTTAATTTAAAAATACTTAGTGCCCCAGCTCTGGTTCATTATTTGCATAAACATTTATAACACATAAGGAAGGGAAACACGAGACCTGTAAACAGTAAATAAATATTAGACAAACATAAAGGTATGTTTTCAGGCACTCGTAAGAAATAAAGAAGTAGAACACTAGACAACAGAAAAACAACAGACGTGAGTGGCTTACCCAGGACTCGAACCCAGGACCTTCCGTGCGACAACCCCGCCTAGCTATGCAAGTGAATCACACTATCCTCCCTGCCATCTAGGCATCACCAAAAAATGATGCTTCGATGACGGGTCATTAGTGCGAACCGCAAGACATAACACCGGAAATTTACCATGGGCAGTCCAGCCTATTAATGACGCAATCACTTCTGTTGTTCCCCTATTATACAGTATAGGTCAGTCCACACAAGACAAAGACCTTAATACTGTGTCTAGTAAATGATAGTAGACTAAGAACAGTAAGTACAGGACAGAGGGTAGGTTTTTGGTATTGTATAAACATTTATAACACATAAGGAAGTAAATAAATATTAGACAAACATAACGTTTTTTGGTCGGCCTCTCTTTCGCTTTCTATCAGGGGTCCATAGCATAGCTGTTCTTATGATGGCATTGGGGTCTCTTCTAAGGACATGAAGAGAGGCCTAGGTAGACCAAAAAAAAAAAAAACCACACGAACACACACGGAGAAGAGAGCTGGAGACAGAAGTGAAAATAATGAGGGAGACATAGAAAGAACATGAGCCAATGGCACGTGATAGGGGGGACTTGACATGTGTTTGTTGAAGGCCTATGCTACATGGGGAGTTAAAGGGTATTGATTGATTGAAATAACTGACAATTTGAATCGTGATTCGACTTTTAATGTGCTCGTAATAATTGTCATGGAATATTCTAATCCACATATATAAATTATCAATTAAATATGAAGCCTAACAAATAAAATTAATAAAGAGAAGAGCAATGGTAAAATGACAGTGCTGTCACAAGGAATGTACTCGAAATCCCCCTTGTTTTCTGCTTCGTCTGCAAATTGTAACGCTTTCACGTTGATATAAAAGCTTACTGTATTATTACCCGCTTTCTTCAATGAAACGTGTGCTGTATTTCTTGGAAAAGCATTGAGACGTACTGCGTAATGACCTAAATTAATCCTAACATTAATTATATTACGTTACCAAAGCGAACGAACAGATGGACCAAAAGGATAGCGAGAAGGGAGAGGCAGAAAGCCGAACATTAAACACGCGTCGCGCGATATACAAATGCTACCATCACGCGTGTAAGTCTACAAGCACTAACTTTTTCAGACGGACAGTGATAAAATACACTACCCTTTCCCAGAGTTAGGTTTATAAATCATAACAAACTCTTATTAGAAAAGATAACAATAGATGGGTTTACGTTTGAACACATAACAGTACCCAGACAGCACATCTTCCAAACAGGAGGTAGAAGAAATTGCATATTTTGAACGCAGCCACGTAGCTCCTTTAAATTAGTATTTTTGGGTTCCTTAGGGCTTGCTGACAAATAATATGTAAAACGTTACGCAAATAGTCCAGGAATTAATAAATTATACCCAAAATAAAATATTGGGGGTGCCTGACAGCATAAACTCATTTCTGCTCATAAGATTTTTTTTTAACGTGTTTGAAAAAAATTTACGTTACAGAAATAGCCTACCATGTAAACTCCAAATTGATTGGAGCGCAACAAATGAAAGCCTAACCACGATTGGTCGGGCTATAAATACTATCTTGGTTGTTGGGGGAGACGGGAAAAGATAACATTTTTTCAAACACTTGTCGAAACGTGGCTCATTGGCCAGTCTCGCTGATATACACACTTGGGAGCGTTAGTTCGAGACCACTTGTTAAAAAAAGCTTGATAAAGCATCAGTGCGTTGAAGCCAGCATATATTTGGCTCAATAAAAGCCTGGAACATAGGCAGATGGAAGTTTGTGCCAGTTTGTGCCAGAATTCATTGCTAATCAACGTATCTGTGTTATTCGTATGAATTGTGGTAAGCTTGAACCATTTAATATCTTTTAATGAAAATTGAATGTGAATTGTTGATTTATGCCTGTATATATATATGTGTAGTTCAGTGGCAAACGTGAGGTAAAGCCTAAAATGCTCCAGCCTGAACAGAGGGTGTCGGAGAGAAGTAAAACGGCATGGAATGGCCAAACAGTACACTGACACCTGGATGATTGTCTAGAAAGAAATAATGCTGGAAGTGCAGAGGCGTAGTAACCATTAGGAAGGGTAATACTGGAATAAAGTATTTCAGATGAAGCTGACTGTTGGCCTAACGCTCTGAACGCATTGTTTGTGATGTATTGTGATCAGTGTAAAAGAGAATATAAATTAGTTATGAAGTAGAAGGTACATCCTTCTTGATTTCAGGGACAGTGGTCTTGATGTACTGAGCAGTACCTGGGCAGAGATTTGCTGAATCCAGTGTCGGACAGCATACTCCTTGGTCCTTTTAGCTATCAGTGAGGTGTCTCCTGAGCCCAGAGGAGAATTCGAGCAGAGGAGTCCTTTCCTGCCGCCATCACTCAAGATAAGCAGAGTTGGCCAGCTGAGCTCAACATTATGTCCCCTCATCTTGAAATAACTTTATAAAAATACTATTCAGAGGGGAATTTACTTGTCTTAAAATCAGGAACTGTGAACATCTCCAATACTGGTCCCTAAAGACAAACTATTGAAGTCATGATGACAAATACCAACAGAGCTTGAACAAAACAAAACCAGTATTACCTCATTTTACTACTACACAACTGACACACATAGAACATTTGTACTAATATATGTCACTACAATATTCAGATTAAATACATTCTGTACATAACTTGTAATTTAAATTGATTGTGATTCCTGGTTCCCTTGTAGTTGAATCAGGACACATATTCATTCATGCTAGTAATGAATACATATTGTTATTTGAACCGTTACGAGTGACTTCTTTAAGCTATTCTCATAGAGTGTTATATGTATGTGAGTGTCACAGTGTTGTTAAGAGTAGTGGATTAAATTAAATTGTTTATCTGTCTGTTGTTGTGACTTACACTTCACCATACACATACCCTAGACACATAACGTAGCATCACACTATTCCAGAATAATTCTGACTGAGATATATAGATATGTGGTAGCAAGTAAGGTTATCTATAATACACTACTCTTAATAGATATAGATACCTTCACAGCTGATCTCAGTCAGTACACTAAGTTCCCTATAAATATTTATAACATCCCACTTCACCACATATATTGGGGTCTCGCTCTTGGGATTTTGAATCTTTAACTATTAAAAATATTGGGGGTAATTCACTTCAGGGAATATAAGAATTAAAAGGTATCCTTGGGTGGAATTAAATAAGGTTGAGCTCACGGTGCCTGTGTTGTCCATTAGAGATTGAATAGTTGGTTAGACATTGTATTAAGTTACCTGATAGACAATGGCGGACCTGGCCAAATTTCGATCTGCTGCGGTTCAGACTGCAAAAGAGTTAGGATTAGATGGGCAAGTTATGGTTGCCTATGTTACTACGGAATGCGACAAATTTATTGAACGCGAAGAAAGAAGGTTTGAAGCCGAAAGAAAGTTAGAGGCTGACAGGGAAATTAAGAAGTTACAATTTGAAGCTGAGGCTGAGACTAAGAGGTTGCAAGCTGAGGCTGAGACTAAGAGGTTGCAGATTGAGGCTGACAAAGAAGAGAAGAAATTAGCTGCAGAAAAAGAAGAGAAGAAATTAGCTGCAGAAAGAGAAGAGAAGAAATTAGCTGCAGAAAGGGAAGAGGAGAAATTAGCTGCAGAAAGGGAAGAGAGGAAATTAGCTGCAGAAAGGGAAGCAGAAAAGGAGGAGAAGAGATTACAAAGGGAACATGAGTTACGACTAAGGGAGTTTGAGTTTCAAGGCCATGCTCCTGAAAATGGTGCCAGTCCCTTTGCCTCTGATGCTACGGTTACTCAAGGAGCCTCAATCTCAGCTATGAATTTTCATTTAGATCATTTTGTTGAGAAAGACGATGATATTGAGAGCTATATAAATAGGTACGAACTATTAGCTACCACGTATGGGTTAGAGAGAGAAAGATGGAGCTTAAAGTTATCTCAGGGACTTCGTGGGGCAGCTTATGAAGTTTTTGCAAAAATGAGCAGAGGTGATCAGGAAAATTATGACATGCTAAAGCAGGCTCTTTTGTTAAGGTATGAAAAGAATGCAGAATTCTATAGAAAAAAATTTAGGAATGCTAAACTACTGTCAGGTGAAACCTATCACCAGTTCTCTGCACGAATTGAGACATACTTGGAGAAATGGACTTCTCTGGGGAAAACCCAAGATCTTAAGGAAATGGTCCTTATAGAGCAACTAAGAGAGTCCATGGCTCCAGACCTGAGAAAGTTTCTCATGGAACAAGGTGCAGAGAGGCTGGGTGAGTTGCTAAATGTTGCTGAAAGGTATCAAGCAGCTCAAGCAGAGGTAACAGGTAATAAAAAGAAACAGGTGGACAACTTTAGGGCACCACAGAACTTTAATAAATTTGATCCTAGGGATCAAAATAAAGGTAAGCACCAATTTGATAGGCCACGGTATGACAATAAAAATAAATTCCCACAATTCGATGAAAGGAAATATGATGAAAGAAAATCTTTCAACCAAGGAAAAAGGTGGTGTAAGAATTGTCAGATGGACAATCATGACACTGACCGTTGCAGAAGGAAACCTGTGTATATGGCAACCCTTCAGGTCAGGTCGACCTCAAGACAGGAGGAGGATATTATGTTAGATACCACTCCAGAAGAGATGAGGAAGGCACAGGCTGGGGATAAAACACTCAAGCCTTGTTACAGAAAATTGTCAACTTGTCATACAACTCCAGGCAAGGGAGATTTTTATATGAAAAACAAGTTGATGTATAGGAAGACTGGAGCTAGATCCAAAGGTCACGGACAGCTGGTTCTTCCAAAAAGATATAGGGCAGACTTAATAAGGAGCATACATGTGAAACCAGATGGGGACCATGAGAAGATAGGTACCATCATTCAAAAGGTGGCTCACAATTATTATTGGCCCAAAGCAAGATGGGACATTGAGAACTTTGTAGAAAGGTGTAGCATAGCACATGAGGGAACACCCACAAGTGGGAACATGGATCAGGACCTGGACACGCCATGGGGCAAAATCAGGCCTGACAATAAAAGGAAAAATAAATTTGATAAAGTGGACCAAATGGAATGGGAAGCCCCTTTTCACGGACAAGCTTCACTTAACTGTTTTACAATGGCCACTATGCGGAGAGTGCAAAAAGATGTCTTACCCCAGGATAAGCCGAAAATCCCTCAATCGGACTTAAACAAACTGGAGGAAGAGGATGTAGAGAGGAAATCTCTCATCAAGAATTTTAAGAGGGGAGACAGCCCCAAAAGAAAAATTGGTAGCGGTCGTTTTGTGAATGATAATTCTGGGAGGAAAAATCATCACTATAAAGCTTCAAGTGGAAGAGACCATACCGGTGCATGGACAAATAGGTCCACACAATTAAAGGTCCATATGTAGCTTTGTTAAGAACGTGGACTGATGAAAAGGCAGAGGAAAACATTACATCTTCATACCAATATGTGAATGAGCTGACCACTCGGTTGAAAACTGGCTGGAAACTTGCCAATGAAAATTTGAAACAAGCCAGGAAGAAACATGCTGCCTATTATAACAGGAAGGCGAAAGACAGAAATTTGGCTGTGGGAGAGAAAGTACTGCTTCTTTTGCCTGGGAGTCAGAATAAGTTACAAATTGGATGGCAGGGTCCATATACAGTTCTAGAGAAGGTGTCTAGAACAAATTATAAGATAGATAAGAAGGGGAAAGAAAAAATCTATCATGTGAATCTCCTGAAGAAATATTTGGAAAGGGAACATCAGGAAGAGACACACTTGTTGACCTTGTCCATCGCCATGGAGATGAAAAAGGAACCACTTTCATCATTTGAATATCCATTACACCCCTGTGAGACAGCAGCACAGGTGAAAATCAGTACACATTTAACGAAAACTCAGAAAGAGAGAGTGCAACAGGTTCTAAATAATCATGCAGAGGTGTTAACAGACCGACCAGGGCATACAAACCTATTGGAATATGATATGAAACTCATAGACTCCACACCTGTCTGTATGAAACCATATTCGATTCCGTTTGCTAAGGAAAAAGCTTTGAAGGAAGAGATAGACTATCTATTGAAGGAAGGAATTATTTCGCACAGTGAGTCTTCGTATAGTTCCGGTGTTGTACTTTTAAGGAAGCCCTCTGGAGAACATAGACTCTGTATAGATTACAGGAGACTGAATGCTATTACAGAAGGACAGGTGGATCCATTGCCGGATACAAATCAGCTGTTTGCCAGACTAAATAAAGCTAAATATTTCTCAAAAGTGGATCTGAGTAAAGGATACTATCAGATTCCAGTAAAACCTGAGGTTAGACCATACCTAGCTTTTAGTACCTCAGAAGGACACTATGAGTTTAATAGATTGCCATTTGGATTGAAGAATGCGCCTAGTGTCTTCTCTAGAATGATGAGAAAATTATTGGATCCTCTGAATAATCCCTGTATAACAAATTTTATGGATGATATCCTTATAGCAACAGAAACATTTGAGGAACACATTGACTCTCTGAACATGCTGTTTGATCGACTTAGGGAGGCAAATTTAACAGCCCGACCAACCAAATGTTGCGTTGGATGTAAAGAATTGGAATTTTTGGGACACACAGTTTATCAGGGAAACATGACCCCTGACCCAAAGAATTTAGAGAAACTACAGAAAGCCCCGAGACCACAAACCAAGAAGGACGTGAGATCCTTTGTCTCATTATGTGGTTTCTACCAGAAGTATATCAAAAACTTTAATTCCATATGTGCACCTTTAACGGAATTGACACGTAAAGGACTTCCAGATCGCATTACATGGACACCACAATGTGAAATGACTTACCAAGAATTGAAGGAAAAGCTCACAAGTAAACCCATTTTGAAATTACCTGACTTAAGTCAAGAATTCTTAGTAAGGACGGATGCAAGTAATATTGGGCTAGGTGCAACTTTACTACAGAAATCAGATGCATTGGATGGGGAATTAAGCCCAGTGGCATATGCTAGCAGAAAGTTGAATAAAGCTGAAATCAACTACTCAACTAGCGAAAAAGAATGTCTTGCAGTAATATGGGCAATAAAGAAATTCAATATTTATCTATATGGGAAGGCATTTAAGTTGCAAACTGACCACAAACCTTTATCGTTTTTAGCACAGGCTAAGCATGAGAACTCTAGGTTACTCCGATGGTCTTTGCTTCTGGCTCCATATAATTTTAGCATTGAATATATATCTGGAAAAACCAATCTGGGAGCGGATTTTTTAAGCCGCCATCCGTGTGATGAGAATCACCGTAAACCCCAGAAAGAATAATAAATTTCTCTATGTGTATATAGAATAAAGGACTGACATATAATGTCTGTTTTAAGAGGGGAGGTGTCATGGAATATTCTAATCCACATATATAAATTATCAATTAAATATGAAGCCTAACAAATAAAATTAATAAAGAGAAGAGCAATGGTAAAATGACAGTGCTGTCACAAGGAATGTACTCGAAATCCCCCTTGTTTTCTGCTTCGTCTGCAAATTGTAACGCTTTCACGTTGATATAAAAGCTTACTGTATTATTACCCGCTTTCTTCAATGAAACGTGTGCTGTATTTCTTGGAAAAGCATTGAGACGTACTGCGTAATGACCTAAATTAATCCTAACATTAATTATATTACGTTACCAAAGCGAACGAACAGATGGACCAAAAGGATAGCGAGAAGGGAGAGGCAGAAAGCCGAACATTAAACACGCGTCGCGCGATATACAAATGCTACCATCACGCGTGTAAGTCTACAAGCACTAACTTTTTCAGACGGACAGTGATAAAATACACTACCCTTTCCCAGAGTTAGGTTTATAAATCATAACAAACTCTTATTAGAAAAGATAACAATAGATGGGTTTACGTTTGAACACATAACAGTACCCAGACAGCACATCTTCCAAACAGGAGGTAGAAGAAATTGCATATTTTGAACGCAGCCACGTAGCTCCTTTAAATTAGTATTTTTGGGTTCCTTAGGGCTTGCTGACAAATAATATGTAAAACGTTACGCAAATAGTCCAGGAATTCATAAATTATACCCAAAATAAAATATTGGGGGTGCCTGACAGCATAAAATCATTTCTGCTCATAAGATTTTTTTTTAACGTGTTTGAAAAAAATTTACGTTACAGAAATAGCCTACCATGTAAACTCCAAATTGATTGGAGCGCAACAAATGAAAGCCTAACCACGATTGGTCGGGCTATAAATACTATCTTGGTTGTTGGGGGAGACGGGAAAAGATAACATTTTTTCAAACACTTGTCGAAACGTGGCTCATTGGCCAGTCTCGCTGATATACACACTTGGGAGCGTTAGTTCGAGACCACTTGTTAAAAAAAAGCTTGATAAAGCATCAGTGCGTTGAAGCCAGCGTATATTTGGCTCAATAAAAGCCTGGAACATAGGCAGATGGAAGTTTGTGCCAGTTTGTGCCAGAATTCATTGCTAATCAACGTATCTGTGTTATTCGTATGAATTGTGGTAAGCTTGAACCATTTAATATCTTTTAATGAAAATTGAATGTGAATTGTTGATTTATGCCTGTATATATATATGTGTAGTTCAGTGGCAAACGTGAGGTAAAGCCTAAAATGCTCCAGCCTGAACAGAGGGTGTCGGAGAGAAGTAAAACGGCATGGAATGGCCAAACAGTACACTGACACCTGGATGATTGTCTAGAAAGAAATAATGCTGGAAGTGCAGAGGCGTAGTAACCATTAGGAAGGGTAATACTGGAATAAAGTATTTCAGATGAAGCTGACTGTTGGCCTAACGCTCTGAACGCATTGTTTGTGATGTATTGTGATCAGTGTAAAAGAGAATATAAATTAGTTATGAAGTAGAAGGTACATCCTTCTTGATTTCAGGGACAGTGGTCTTGATGTACTGAGCAGTACCTGGGCAGAGATTTGCTGAATCCAGTGTCGGACAGCATACTCCTTGGTCCTTTTAGCTATCAGTGAGGTGTCTCCTGAGCCCAGAGGAGAATTCGAGCAGAGGAGTCCTTTCCTGCCGCCATCACTCAAGATAAGCAGAGTTGGCCAGCTGAGCTCAACATTATGTCCCCTCATCTTGAAATAACTTTATAAAAATACTATTCAGAGGGGAATTTACTTGTCTTAAAATCAGGAACTGTGAACATCTCCAATACTGGTCCCTAAAGACAAACTATTGAAGTCATGATGACAAATACCAACAGAGCTTGAACAAAACAAAACCAGTATTACCTCATTTTACTACTACACAACTGACACACATAGAACATTTGTACTAATATATGTCACTACAATATTCAGATTAAATACATTCTGTACATAACTTGTAATTTAAATTGATTGTGATTCCTGGTTCCCTTGTAGTTGAATCAGGACACATATTCATTCATGCTAGTAATGAATACATATTGTTATTTGAACCGTTACGAGTGACTTCTTTAAGCTATTCTCATAGAGTGTTATATGTATGTGAGTGTCACAGTGTTGTTAAGAGTAGTGGATTAAATTAAATTGTTTATCTGTCTGTTGTTGTGACTTACACTTCACCATACACATACCCTAGACACATAACGTAGCATCACACTATTCCAGAATAATTCTGACTGAGATATATAGATATGTGGTAGCAAGTAAGGTTATCTATAATACACTACTCTTAATAGATATAGATACCTTCACAGCTGATCTCAGTCAGTACACTAAGTTCCCTATAAATATTTATAACATCCCACTTCACCACAATAATCGTCATCATCACTTCAAAGAGCTATAGGCGCTCAACAAACGTGTGCCAAGTTCTGCTGTTCCGCGTGCCATCAGCTCAAGATCTTTCCATCTCATCTTCATCAGTTTCATGTCTGTCTATAGTTCTCTTCTCCGTGTGTTCTTTGGTCAACCTCTCCCCTACCCTGGGAATCCCAGAACAAGAACTGCCTTGTAATGGTATCAACATATTTACTCAATGTGGGCCCAATCCATCGCTAGCGCCATCTCATCTCATATTCCACTGGAATTTTTCTCATCTACTGCTCCACTGGAATTTTTCTCATCTACTGCTCCACTGGAATTTTTCTCATCTACTGCTCCACTGGAATTTTTCTCATTTTCTGCTCCACTTGAATTTTTCTCATCTTTTGCTCCACTGGAATTTTTCTCATTTTCTGCTCCACTGGAATTTTTCTCATTTTCTGCTCCACTGGAATTTTTCTCATCTTCTGCTCCACTGGAATTTTTCTCATTTTCTGCTCCACTGGAATTTTTCTCATTTTCTGCTCCACTGGAATTTTTCTCATCTTCTGCTCCACTGGAATTTTTCTCATCTTCTGCTCCACTGGAATTTTTCTCATCTACTGCTCCACTGGCATTTTTCTCATCTACTGCTCCACTGGCATTTTTCTCATCTACTGCTCCACTGGCCTTTGTCTGGTTCTCGCCAGTAGCTCTACACTAGTCATCTTGTTATACCACTCAATCCTTATATTGTACGCAAGCACCCCTTCATTAAAGTTGCTTTATATACCTTGAGTTTGTAAACAAATTTATGTGCGTTCTTTTTCTCGCTTTGCCCACATACGCTATTTTAACGAAGTTAGAATGTACTTTCTTTGGTTGTTTTACAATCATAACTTCTTCACACAATCTTACATAAATCACGGGCGCTGATACACGCCGTTGTAAGCGGCGGCGTGCCGGAAACTGGTGCTAGTGTTCACAGTACTCTGATTAATGAAACTACTGTGTAAGGAACAGTGTTGTGTTTCTTTTTCTTTTTTTTTTTCATGTGGGGGCAAAACGTCACGGTGTAGTTAGAATGTAAGAACTAGTCTTGGTGTTCTGGGCGTGTGTTTTTTTGTGTGTGTAGGAGGTAACGCACCATGTGGTTAATGGATTTTCACGCTGTAACCTTGCCTGTATGGTGGTGTATGTGTGGGGTGTGTATAGTCATATCCCTGAGTTATCTAAATGATGTCGATAGATAAATCAGTGATTGTGTGAGATATGCATGTTGTATGGTTCATTTGTTTTGATATACTGTACTGGATTATTGTTTGGTGCGTGTGTGTAGGCATACAGTTAATTTTCATACAACGGATGCTTATGCGAGTGGGTGTGTTTTTATTGTGCGTGTATGCGTAAACGTGTCTGTGTCCTTATATATAGCTTGTGGCCTTTATGTTGAACTTTTGGTCCACCAATTTTTTTTCACCCGAGCTGTGGAGAGATGGTTAGGTAAGATGAAAGATCTAAAGGGAAATCAGAGTACAGATAGTCCCCGACTTACGACGTGGCTCCGTTTCGACGACTCATTCGTAAGTCGAAATGGTCGTCTAAGTCGGAAATCACTATATACTATATGAACCATAAGAATATGTTATCAAGAAACATATCTGAATGCTAACATATATGTTTCTTTCCTTATTATATTTAAACATATTTCACTCTTTGTTTATAGTGAAGTAATACAATCTACAAATTATAACATAAAACTACTGTACTGTACAGTCCTGTACTATACTACTGGACAAAAGTTAAGGGCCACCATTCAGTTTAGACAAGGTTTATATAATTGATTGGCAAACTGTAAAGACAAATGAAAATGTCATTAAAACTGAGCTCAGAGAAATGTGTATACATTTCTGTGTGCACTAGGTTAATTTTTTTTTATAATAATAGCCCCTTCAGTCATAACTGACTATGGGAATGCGCCCCTGAGGTGACAGCCCTCAGCTGCTTATTTTCCTGGTGCTCCTTTCGACGTTTTCTCCTCACCTCTGCTTCTTGTGTGAGCCTCTCTTCGCCCAGTTTGAGGTGGCGCCGTAAATAGCATCGCCACTTAGTGCGATCGGCAGCTTCATCCTCCCATGTTGCTGGATCCATGTCCAGTGCCCTCATATCTCTCTTGCACACATCTTTGAACCTCAGCTGTGGTCGCCCAACTGTTCTCTTGCCATCTGCTAATTGTCCGTAGAAGATATCTTTTGGGATGCTGTGGTGAAGTGGGATGTTATAAATATTTATAGGGGACTTAGTGTACTGACTGAGATCAGCTGTGAAGGTATATATATCTAATAAGAGTAGTGTATTATATATAACCTTACTTGCTGCCACATATGTATACCTCAGTCAGAATTATTCTGGAATTGTGTGATGACTACGTTATATGTCTAGGGTATGTGTATGATGAAGTGTAAGTCATAACAACAACAGACAGATAAACAATTTAATTTATTCCACCACACTTGACAACACTGTGACACTCACATACATATAACACTCTACAAGGATATCTTAAAGGAGTCACTGATAACTTTTCAAATAACAATATGTATTCATTGCTGTCATGAATGAATATGTGTCCTGATTCAAATACAAATGGAACCAGGAATCACAATCAATTTTAATTACAAGTTATATGTACAGAATTTATTAATATGATTCATGTAGTGACATATATTATCAATGGTATCCTATGTGTGTCAGTTGTGTAGTGTTATTATGAGGTAATACTGGTTTTGTTTTGTTCAAGCTCTGTTGGTATTTGTCATCATGACTTCAATAGTTTGTTTCTATGGGAACTAGTATTGGAGATGTTCTCAGTTCCTGGTATTAAAACAATTTACTTCCCCTCTTAAGTTTATGTTACAATGTTATTTTAAGATGGGGGTACATAATGTTGAGCTCAGCTGGCCACATCAGCTTATCTTGCGTGATGGCGGCAGGAAAAGACTCCTCTGCTCGATTTCTCCCCTGGGCTCTGGAGACACCTCACTGATAGCTAAATGGACCAAGGAGTATGCTGTCCGACTCTGGATTCAGCAAAGCTCTGACCAGGTGCTGCTCAATAACGTTAAGACCACAGTCCCTGAAAACAAGAAGGATGTACCTTCTACGTCATAACTAATTTATACTCTCTTTCTACACTGATCACAATACATCACAAACATTGAGTTCAGAGCGTTAGGCCAACTGTCAGCTTCATCTGAAATACTTTATACCAGTATTAACCTCCTTAATGGTTACTACGCCTCTGCACTTCCAGCATTATTTCTGTCTAATCAATAATCTAGGTGTCTGTGTACTGTTTGGCCATTCCATGCAGTTTTACTTTCCTCCGACACCTTCTGTTCAGGCTGGAGCATTATAGGCTTTACATCATGTTTGCTACTGAACTACACATATATACAGGCATAAATTAACAATTCACATTCAATTTTCATTAACAGATACTGAATGTTTCAAGCTTACCACAATTCATGGAAATAAACACAGATACGTTGACTAGCAATGAATTCTGGCACAAATACTGGCACAAATTCCCATCTGCTTATGTTCCAGGCTTTTATTTAGCAAAAATATGAGCTGGCTTCAACGCACTGTTGCTTTATCAAGCTTATTTGAACTAGTGGTCTCGAACTAACGCTCCTAAGTGATTATATCAGCGAGTCTGGCCAATGGAGCCACGTTTCGACAAGTGTTTGAAAAAATTTTACCTTCCTACGTCTCCCCTAACAACCAAGGATAGCATTTATAGTCCGACTAATCGTGTTTAGCCTTACATATCATTCCAGCCAATCAGTTCAAATGTAACTTGTGGCCCATTTCCCGTACAATGGTGGTTTAAAAAATCTACCACTGAGCGATTCTGATTTTGGGTGTTGTCTGACAGCACCATCATTTTATTTTGGCTATAACTTGTTAATTCCTAGACTATTTGCATAACACTTAACATATTCTTTGTCATCAAGCCCTAAGGAACCCAAATATACAAATTTAAAAGAGCTAAGTGGCTGCGTTCAAAATATGCAATTTCTTCTACCTCCTGTTTCGAAGATGTGCTGTCTGGGTACTGTAATGTTTTCAAACGTAAACCCATCTAATGTCATCTTTTCTAATAAGCGTTTTCCAGGATTTTTTTAAAACCTAACTCTGGGAAGGTTAGTGTTTTTATCACTGTCCGTCCGAAAAAGTTAGTGCATGTGGCCTTACACGCGTGATAGTAGTAATTGTGTATCGCGTTACGCTTGTTGGGGGTGGCATTAATAGCGAGACGCGTGTTTAATTTTGCATGCGTTCCTGATTTTCAGCCCTCCCTTCTTTCTATTTGAGTCCATCTGTTCGTTCGTTTTGGTAACGTAGTATAATTAATGTTAGGATTAATTTAGGTCATTACGCAGTGTGCCTCTCAATGTTTTTCTTAGAAATGCAATACCCGTTTTAATGTGTTGTGGAAACGCTTGTATTTATGCAGTGGCTTTTATTTAACGTGGAAACGTTACAATTTGCAGACGAAGCATAAAACAAAGGGGATTTCGAGTACTGTCATTGTGACAGCACTGTTCTTTACCATTCTTCTTCCTTTCTTTATTATATGTATTTATTAGGCTTTATATTTACCTGATAATTTATATATGTGGATTAGAATATTTCACGACACCTCCCCTCTTAAAACAGACATTATATGTCAGTCCTTTATTCTATATACACATAGATAAATGTAAGTCAACTTGACTTTACTCTGCTGTGGTGCTATCATGGTTTTATGTAGTTGGGTCCATTCAGAGTAGGCACTACTCATGAAATCTGCCTCAGACTTCTACAACCAATAATATATTTCGGTTATGTTACTGAACAGCCGCAAGTGTGAGTGCTTGTCTTAATGCTGCTTCGCAACCCGTATTCACCATTTCTCTTCTCTGAGTCTGCGCAATGACATGTCCAGAGAACATTATATTTCCCTCAAAATGTACGTTATGAGGAGATAACATATACCTGGTGATAGCAGAGTTTTCGTAGTGGATCCCATAATCTTCTGCTCCACTGGGATTTTTCTCATCTACTGCTCCACTGGCATCCTGTATGAAACATTCGGAATATCCTCAATCAAAGAGGCAACTCAGGGATTCATTACGTTCCTCCGAAATGTTTACATCCAACAATTTTCTCATCATTCTAGAGAAGACACTAGGCGCATTCTTCAATCCAAATGGCAATCTATTAAACTCATAGTGTCCTTCTGAGGTACTAAAGGCTAGGTATGGTCTAACCTCAGGCTTTACTGGAATCTGATAGTATCCTTTACTCAGATCCACTTTTGAGAAATATTTAGCTTTATTTAGTCTGGCAAACAGCTGATTTGTATCCGGCAATGGATCCACCTGTCCTTCTGTAATAGCATTCAGTCTCCTGTAATCTATACAGAGTCTATGTTCTCCAGAGGGCTTCCTTAAGAGTACAACACCGGAACTATACGAAGATTCACTGTGCGAAATAATTCCTTCCTTCAATAGATAGTCTATCTCTTCCTTCAAAGCTTTCTCCTTAGCAAACGGAATCGAATATGGTTTCATACAGACAGGTGTGGGGTCTATCAGTTTCATATCATATTCCAATAGGTTTGTATGCCCTGGTCGGTCCGTTAACACCTCTGCATGATTATTTAGAACCTGTTGCACTCTCTCTTTCTGAGTTTTCGTTAAATGTGTACTGATTTTCACCTGTGCTGCTGTCTCACAGGGGTGTAATGGATATTCAAATGATGAAAGTGGTTCCTTTTTCATCTCCATGGCGATGGACAAGTGTGTCTCTTCCTGATGTTCTCTTTCCAAATATTTCTTCAGGAGATTCACATGATAGATTTTTTCTTTCCCCTTCTTATCTATCTTATAATTTGTTCTAGACACCTTCTCTAGAACTGTATATGGACCCTGCCATCCAATTTGTAACTTATTCTGACTCCCGGGCAAAAGAAGCAGTACTTTCTCTCCCACAGCCAAATTTCTGTCTTTCGCCTTCCTGTTATAATAGGCAGCATGTTTCTTCCTGGCTTGTTTCAAATTTTCATTGGCAAGTTTCCAGCCAGTTTTTAAACGAGTGGTCAGCTCATTCACATATTGGTATGAAGATGTAATGTTTTCCTCTGCCTTTTCATCAGTCCACGTTCTTAACAAAGCTACATATGGACCTTTAATTTGTGGACCTATTTGTCCATGCACCGGTATGGTCTCTTCCACTCGAAGCTCTATAGTGATGATTTTTCCTCCCAGAATTATCATGCACAAAACGACCGCTACCAATTCTTTTCCTGGGGCTTTCTCCCCACTTAAAATTCTTGATGAGAGATTTCCTCTCTACATCCTCTTCCTCCAGTTTGTTTAAGTCCGATTGAGGGATTGTCGGCTTATCCTGGGGTAAGACATCTGTTTGCACTCTCTGCATAGTGGCCATTGTAAAACAGTTAAGTGAAGCTTGTCCGTGAAAAGGGGCTTCCCATTCCATTTGGTCCACTTTATCAAATCTATTTTTCTTTTTATTATCAGGCCTAATTTTGCCCCGTGGCGTGTCCAGGTCCTGATCCATGTTCCCACTTGTGGGTGTTCCCTCATGTGCTATGCTACACCTTTCTACAAAATTCTCAATGTCCCATCTTGCTTTGGGCCAATAATAATTGTGAGCCACCTTTTGAATGATGGTACCTATTTTCTCATGGTCCCCATCTGGTTTCACATGTAGGCTCCTTATTAAGTCTGCCCTATATCTTTTAGGAAGTACCAGCTGTCCCTGACCTTTGGATCTAGCTCCAGTCTTCCTATACATCAACTTGTTTTTCATGTAAAAATCTCCCTTGCCTGGAGTTGTATGACAAGTTGACAATTTTCTGAAACAAGGCTTGAGTGTTTTATCCCCAGCCTGTGCCTTCCTCATCTCTTCTGGAGTGGTATCCAACATAATATCCTCCTCCTGTCTTGAGGTCGACCTGACCTGAAGGGTTGCCATATACACAGGTTTCCTTCTGCAACGGTCAGTGTCATGATTGTCCATCTGACAATTTTTACACCACCTTTTTCCTTGGTTGAAAGATTTTCTTTCATTATATTTCCTTTCATCGAATTGTGGGAATTTATTTTTATTTTCATACCGTGGCCTATCAAATTGGTGCTTACCTTTGTTTTGATCCCTAGGATCAAATTGATTAAAGTTCTGTGGTGCCCTAAAGTTATCCACTTGTTTCTTTTTATTACCTGTTACCTCTGCTTGAGCTGCTTGATACCTTTCAGCAACATTTAGCAACTCACCCAGCCTCTCTGCACCTTGTTCCATGAGAAACTTTCTCAGGTCTGGAGCCATGGACTCTCTTAACTGCTCTATAAGGACCATTTCCTTAAGATCTTGGGTTTTCCCCAGAGAAGTCCATTTCTCCAAGTATGTCTCTATTCGTGCAGAGAACTGGTGATAGGTTTCACCTGACAGTAGTTTAGCATTCCTAAATTTTTTCCTATAAAATTCTGCATTCTTTTCATATCTTAACAAAAGAGCCTGCTTTAGCATGTCATAATTTTCCTGATCACCTCTGCTCATTTTTGCAAAAACTTCATAAGCTGCCCCACGAAGTCCTTGAGATAACTTTAAGCTCCACCTTTCTCTCTCTAACCCATACGTGGTAGCTAATAGTTCATACCTATTTAGGTAGCTCTCTATATCATCGTCTTTCTCAACAAAATGATCTAAATGAAAATTCATAGCTGAGGTTGAGGCTCCTTGGCTAGCAGTGGCATCAGAGGCAAAGGGACTGGCACCATTTTCAGGAGCATGGCCCTGAAACTCAAACTCCCTTAGTCGTAACTCATGTTCCCTTTGTAATCTCTTATCTTCTGCTTCCCTTTCTGCAGCTAATCTCTTGTCTTCCCTTTCTGCAGCCTGTCTTCTTTCCTCTGCTTCCAATGCTTTAGCCTCTTTGTCAGCCTCAATCTGCAACCTCTTAGCCTCAGCCTCAATCTGCAACCTCTTAGTCTCAGCCTCAGCCTCAAATTGTAACTTCTTAATTTCCCTTTCAGCCTCTAACTTTCTTTCGGCTTCAAACCTTCTTTCTTCGCGTTCAATAAATTTGTCACATTCCGTAGTGACATAGGCAACCATAACTTGCCCATCTAATCCTAACTCTTTTGCAGTCTGAACAGCAGCAGATCGAAATTTGGCCAGGTCCGCCATTGTCTATCAGGTAAGTTTATACAATGTCTAACCAACAATTCAATCTCTAAATATATATCTAATGGACAACACAGGCACCGAGAGCTCAACCTTATTTAATTCCACCCAAGGATACCTTTTTAATTCTTATATTCCCTGAAGTGAATTACCCCCAATATTTTTAATAGGTAAAGATTCAAAATCCCAAGAGCGAGACCCCAATATATGTGGTGAAGTGGGATGTTATAAATATTTATAGGGGACTTAGTGTACTGACTGAGATCAGCTGTGAAGGTATATATATCTAATAAGAGTAGTGTATTATATATAACCTTACTTGCTGCCACATATGTATACCTCAGTCAGAATTATTCTGGAATAGTGTGATGACTACGTTATATGTCTAGGGTATGTGTATGATGAAGTGTAAGTCATAACAACAACAGACAGATAAACAATTTAATTTATTCCACCACACTTGACAACACTGTGACACTCACATACATATAACACTCTACAAGGATATCTTAAAGGAGTCACTGATAACTTTTCAAATAACAATATGTATTCATTGCTGTCATGAATGAATATGTGTCCTGATTCAAATACAAAGGGAACCAGGAATCACAATCAATTTTAATTACAAGTTATATGTACAGAATTTATTAATATGATTCATGTAGTGACATATATTATCAATGGTATCCTATGTGTGTCAGTTGTGTAGTGTTAATATGAGGTAATACTGGTTTTGTTTTGTTCAAGCTCTGTTGGTATTTGTCATCATGACTTCAATAGTTTGTTTCTATGGGAACTAGTATTGGAGATGTTCTCAGTTCCTGGTATTAAAACAATTTACTTCCCCTCTTAAGTTTATGTTACAATGTTATTTTAAGATGGGGGTACATAATGTTGAGCTCAGCTGGCCACATCAGCTTATCTTGCGTGATGGCGGCAGGAAAAGACTCCTCTGCTCGATTTCTCCCCTGGGCTCTGGAGACACCTCACTGATAGCTAAATGGACCAAGGAGTATGCTGTCCGACTCTGGATTCAGCAAAGCTCTGACCAGGTGCTGCTCAATAACGTTAAGACCACGGTCCCTGAAAACAAGAAGGATGTACCTTCTACGTCATAACTAATTTATACTCTCTTTCTACACTGATCACAATACATCACAAACATTGAGTTCAGAGCGTTAGGCCAACTGTCAGCTTCATCTGAAATACTTTATACCAGTATTAACCTCCTTAATGGTTACTACGCCTCTGCACTTCCAGCATTATTTCTGTCTAATCAATAATCTAGGTGTCTGTGTACTGTTTGGCCATTCCATGCAGTTTTACTTTCCTCCGACACCTTCTGTTCAGGCTGGAGCATTATAGGCTTTACATCATGTTTGCTACTGAACTACACATATATACAGGCATAAATTAACAATTCACATTCAATTTTCATTAAAAGATACTGAATGTTTCAAGCTTACCACAATTCATGGAAATAAACACAGATACGTTGACTAGCAATGAATTCTGGCACAAATACTGGCACAAATTCCCATCTGCTTATGTTCCAGGCTTTTATTTAGCAAAAATATGAGCTGGCTTCAACGCACTGTTGCTTTATCAAGCTTATTTGAACTAGTGGTCTCGAACTAACGCTCCTAAGTGATTATATCAGCGAGTCTGGCCAATGGAGCCACGTTTCGACAAGTGTTTGAAAAAATTTTACCTTCCTACGTCTCCCCTAACAACCAAGGATAGCATTTATAGTCCGACTAATCGTGTTTAGCCTTACATATCATTCCAGCCAATCAGTTCAAATGTAACTTGTGGCCCATTTCCCGTACAATGGTGGTTTAAAAAATCTACCACTGAGCGATTCTGATTTTGGGTGTTGTCTGACAGCACCATCATTTTATTTTGGCTATAACTTGTTAATTCCTAGACTATTTGCATAACACTTAACATATTCTTTGTCATCAAGCCCTAAGGAACCCAAATATACAAATTTAAAAGAGCCAAGTGGCTGCGTTCAAAATATGCAATTTCTTCTACCTCCTGTTTCGAAGATGTGCTGTCTGGGTACTGTAATGTTTTCAAACGTAAACCCATCTAATGTCATCTTTTCTAATAAGCGTTTTCCAGGATTTTTTAAAACCTAACTCTGGGAAGGTTAGTGTTTTTATCACTGTCCGTCCGAAAAAGTTAGTGCATGTGGCCTTACACGCGTGATAGTAGTAATTGTGTATCGCGTTACGCTTGTTGGGGGTGGCATTAATAGCGAGACGCGTGTTTAATTTTGCATGCGTTCCTGATTTTCAGCCCTCCCTTCTTTCTATTTGAGTCCATCTGTTCGTTCGTTTTGGTAACGTAGTATAATTAATGTTAGGATTAATTTAAGTCATTACGCAGTGTGCCTCTCAATGTTTTTCTTAGAAATGCAATACCCGTTTTAATGTGTTGTGGAAACGCTTGTATTTATGCAGTGGCTTTTATTTAACGTGGAAACGTTACAATTTGCAGACGAAGCATAAAACAAAGGGGATTTCGAGTACTGTCATTGTGACAGCACTGTTCTTTACCATTCTTCTTCCTTTCTTTATTATATGTATTTATTAGGCTTTATATTTACCTGATAATTTATATATGTGGATTAGAATATTTCACGACAGATGCGACCATCTTCCATGCGGCGAACATGGCCAAGCCAGCGAAGTCTGCGCTGTCTAAGAAGCGTATACATACTTTGAAGGCCAGCACGTGACAACACCTCGACATTTGTCACTTTATCTTTCCACGAGATTCCGAGGATGCGGCGTAGACACCGCAAATGGAAGGTATTGAGCCTTCTTTCTTGCTTAGCATAGGTCGTCCAGGTCTCGCTGCCATATAGGAGTGTGCTTGTGACGCATGCATTATATACCACAGCTTTGGTCTTCATTGTGAGTTTAGAGTTTCCCCAAACACGCGATGTGAGGCGGGCAAAGGTAGCTGCAGCTTTGCCAATGCGGCTGTCGATTTCTGTATCCAGTGAGAGTTTGTCATTGATGGTAGACCCTAGGTATGTGAAGTGGTGCACCACTGCCAGTTCATAAAAGCGATTCATCAAGCTCTGAAGCTCCTGTTGGCTTTGAGTGACGACTGCAGCATCATCAGCGAACAACAAGTCTCTTATAGTGACCCTTCTGATTTTTTGTTTTTGCCTTCAGCCTTGAAAGATTAAACAGACGGCCATCTGACCTAGTGTGAAGGCATATTCCTTCAGTTGCATCTCTGAATGCATGTTTCAAGAGTAAGGCAAAGAAGATTCCGAAGAGGGTTGGAGCCAGAACACAGCCTTGTTTAACGCCACTTCGTATATCAAAGGGCTGTGACGTGCTTCCAGCATATTGGACTGTTCCCTTCATGCCGTCATGGAATGACTTTATCATTTCCAGCATTTTAGAAGGGCAGCCTATTTTCAGGAGGATTTTAAAGAGTCCATCCCTACTAACCAGGTCGAATGCTTTTGTGAGGTCTATAAAGGCGATATATAATGGTCTTTTCTGCTCTCTTGATTTTTCCTGAAGCTGGCGGAGAGAGAAGATCATGTCTGTTGTTGATCTGCCAGCTCGAAATCCACACTGTGACTCTGGATATATGCGCTCAGCTAACTTGTGTAGTCGCATTAAGATGACTTTGGCAAAAACCTTACCAACAATACTAAGAAGAGAGATGCCTCTGTAGTTATTGCAATCACTTCTGTCTCCTTTATTTTTATACAGTGTTACAATCTTGGCATCTCGCATGTCTTGAGGAATAGTTGTCTCTTCCCAGCACTGGCACAGCATCCTATGCAGGGGATGTAATAGCGTGCTCTTACAGCATTTGATTAAATCAGGAGGAATCCCATCACTGCCTGGTGCTTTGCCAGAGGCCAAGCTATCAATGGCCTTGCTGAGTTCCTCTAATGTTGGTTCGGCATCCAGCTCCTCCATAGTTGGCAGACTGTTGACACCATCAAGGGCTGCAGGCGTAACGGTATTGTCTCTAGCGTAAAGCTCAGAGTAGTGCTCGACCCACCTCTCCATCTGCTTACCCTTATCGGTTAGCTTCTCTCCGCTGATGGTTTTTAGCGGTGCCGTCTTACTTTTATGGGGGCCAAGTGCTTTCTTTATACCGTCATACATTTGTCTAATGTTGCCTGTTTGCGCTGCAATCTGAATGCTCTCACTGAGCTGGAGCCAGTAGTCATTTGCACAGCGTCGAGCAGTTTGTTGAACTTTGCTTCTCGTAGCCCTCAGGATCTGTAGGGTTCTGGCACTCGGTGAACGTTTGTATTCATTCATAGCACTGCGCTTAGCTTCAATGACAGGTGCCATCACATCTGATGAAGCATCAAACCAGTCATTTGACTTTGCTGTTTTCTTACCAAAGGTGGCAAGTGCAGTACTTTGAATAGTGTTCCGTAGATGCTCCCAGTTCTCTGTAATAGTATCACCATGCTGAGGGCTACTGAGCACTTTCTCGAAGGTCGCAGTGAATTGAGCGATCATGAAAGGGTCTGACATCTTGCTGGTATCAATGCGTGGTTTCCCTTCATGTCTGACACGATAGAGTTTTCTTGGTTGTGCTCTGATTTTGCAGCAAACCAAGGAGTGATCTGTATCACAGTCTGCACTATGGTACGAGCGCGTGGAGAGCACAGACCTGAAGAGTGGCCTTCTAAAGAGAATCAGGTCAAGTTGGTGCCAGTGCTTGGATCGTGGGTGTCTCCATGACACCTTATGCTGGGGTTTTGTCTGAAAGTAGGTGTTGGTCACGCAGAGGTCATGGTGGACGCACAACTCTAAGAGCCGTTGTCCATTTTCATTCATCTTGCCAATACCAAACCTGCCCAGACATGAAGGCCATGAAACATTATCGGCACCCACTCTAGCATTAAAGTCACCAAGGAGAACAAGCTGTTCTTGCCTAGGTATGCTTTTGATAATTGCTGTTAGATTCTCGTAGAACTCATCTTTAGCTTCTGAGGCAGAGTACAGAGTAGGAGCATACACACTGACAAGGGTGATGGGACCTGTGCTAGTTTGCAGGCGGAGCGTTAACAGGCGTTCTGATCCATTCTCGCCTGGTTCAACCATTTTAGTTAGCGATTTTTTGACCGCAAAACCTACTCCGTGTTCTCTAGCTTTATTAAGATCTTTCCCTTGCCAATAAAATGTGCAGTCCTTCTCGCTCACCGTTCCAGAGCCCGCCAGGCGCGTTTCCTGAAGTGCAGCTATATCCACCTGAAGTCGTTTAAACTCATCATTAATTATGGCTGTCTTCCTTACATCGTTTACATCCTGTAGGTTTTCGGATAGTCCAGTCAACATAGTCCGGACGTTCCAGCATCCCAATCTGAGAGTTTGCTTGTTTCTATTTTTTTGATAATTGCTTGGTGCAAAATTTTCTGTCCACAGTTCGGGTTTGACCCTAATCCCCATGCACCCAATGGGGAAAGCAGACAGTGGCGGGACAACACCTTATTGACTGGGGGCTGCCCAGCTTGAAGCGGGCGGTAGCTGTCCAGTGAGATCCTAGAACCTCTCCCACTGTCGGAAGTAGCCCCTGGCGCCATGCCCTACGCCAATTGGGCAAAATGCTTATAACCGGTAACTGCTACTTCCCGTGTTTTGCCGACACCTATAGGGTGAAGCTGGAGTGTCCTCTCTAGGGCGCGAGCTTGGGCACAGTTATATGGAGATCAAGCTGTTGCCCATGCAGCATGTTCCCCCTCTCCACACAGCCGGTAGATCCAAAGGAACGGCAGTAGCCGATACAGTTTGGTACCAGCCATGTCGCAGGAGTTGCCAGAATAATGTCGAATCGACATTAGACTGCCTTAGGGACTCCGACTCCGGATTTATCCTCAGGGTTTACTCCCGAAGCCAATTCCATAAATGGATATTCCCGCAAGGCAGCGGTGGTTTGAATTCAGAGTTCCTTCTCTTAGATAAGCTACCAACCAAGGATCACGAGCCCTATCTACCCGAAAATTTTTTTTTTAAATGTCCAAAAACTGGATCACTTTAACCCGCACGTGAAAATTGCCATTGTTGCTGCAAAAACTCGTGGTTTTTGCAACACGCCCCACTAGTTCAAAAGGTGAAAAAGTGAGTTGAATTTCTTTTTGTTAGTAAATCACACATTATAAAAAAAACATGACTGATCTTTTCCACGGATGAATCAACTTTATTTTGTAATAAATTATTTACACCTGGTTGCATTTATTTGGTCCATAGTGGAGTTTTTCTTGGTGGCCCTTAACTTTTGTCCAGTAGTATGTAATCAGTAATGAAGCATAAGTGTACAGTACTTCTAGGATGATTGTCGTTAAGTACTAGTAGTCGCGTACGTCGCAAGTCGAGGACAATCTGTATTAAAATGTAAAATGCAGAGTGAGAGAGACCGGCATACACACTGAGAGAGAGAGAGAGAGGGGTGAAGAGAGAAAGAGACTGCGAAATAGAGAAGAGTAGATCACTAGCTCTATTTATAAATTGTCTTCGTCAATGAAAACAGTGAACCTTTGAATAAAAACAAAAAAAATAGCGCATGTCTCTACATTTATAAACACGGACATAGACAGATTTACAAAGACATGGAAAGGCCCTGAAAGGATGGCACAGGAAAAGAAGGCATGTCGTCAGTTTGTTGAAGACCTATACTTCACAGGGAGCTAAATGATAATGAATGAATGAAATGTGTGAATGTGAAGTGTTCTTGGTACACTAAGAGAATCTTCACTAGGTGTGTACATTATGTTAGAATGTAGTTAAGAATTGTGTTTCGCAGGTGAGTCGGCACACCGGGGCGTACTTTCTTTATTGAATAAATCTGTTGCACAGTCGGCAAGCTTTTACTGCCATTGCTGGAATGTCCAAGACCCGTGGTTCTCAACCGGTGTACGTGTACCCCTGTTGGGGTGGTGGGGGTTTACTTCAAGAGGTGTCTGGAGTTTCCTCGAGCGTTGCATCCCAAAATGGTGGATTTTCATTAGCTTAGTTTGTAGTAAAATAATTATCAGGTAATTTTCGAAATCATTTATATATCTCTGTTTTTGGTTCCACTGTAATACTGTACGTACATACATGCCAAACAAACATCAAAACTCTAAAACATCTCTTTCTCAGCTTTCAGTGCCAACTATAATCTTAGAACTGAGAACATGGCCGACCCACATGTTGTACCTCAGCCAACAAAGTTGAGAACAACTGCCCTAGATGACACATCCAACACATGCTGTGAAAATAGGATTTGACAGACTGTTTGTCTGTACATTAAGCACTTTGATGAGGCTATGGTTACCACGTGTCCTCATTTCCCCGGACATGTCCTCCTTTCCAGACTTAAAATAACTGTCCGGGTGGATTAATGTCAGGCGTTTTACCACGGTGGATATTATTAGCTAAAATTCTGATAAAAGATAAATGTAGTCCCATAGCGGATAATGCCGTAGGGGTGTGGAGTTTGGAGACTTCACTATACTAGGTCCAGCATCGAGAAGTGGGGTGACCAATTCCCTTCCTCGCTGCCTTTTCCTTCCCTAACTCGAGAGCAAAGTCATGTACCCGTTTACAGCTGGGTAGACTGAAGCGTGTCTTTACCGTGAATCGAACCCGTACCTTTGCCGCTAGAGACTTATACTGCTTATAAATGTAACGCCTTGTTTGGTTTGGTTTTAAGGACTATCTTCATTGCACACGGACAACTCCATCAGTGCCCCGATCTCCTCCCTTAGATCGCACAAGGAGGATCTCAGCACAGTGCACGAACTCCGTAGCACCGGCGAGAATCCCAATGTGTGTATATAAGAATCACACATTCTATAAATACTTTGGTGGGTAGGTTTCTGATTTTTAAATTTTGCCAGGGCAGCGACTGTACGGCCTACTCTTTACGTTTTCCAACTGCCGTGGGATTTTTAACGTGCGCAACTTGCACACGGGACTTCCTTTTTTTTTTCGCCCTTATCCGAGAAGGCTAGGCATCTAATCTCACTACTCAAGAGACCAGGGGGGGAGTATATCATCATTAGGACCACTGATTCTGAAAATTTCCATAAATTATATTCCTTCAACTGGGAATCGAACCCGGCATCTCTAGAATTCGAGGCGGACGCCATACCTCTTAGCCACTCCGACGTCTAGGATTTCAGTTACTGTCCGTATTTTTATTCTGCTATTATCTTTGTTAAATTTTAATTACTTATTTCGTATGTACATTTATTTACTATCATTGTACTTCCAAAGAAGGCCCGCCTAGTTATTGTCATGTTTTCAGTCTTTTGACACTATCTATGAAGATAATGCCACAGTGCAGATATATAAAATAAAGTGGAAGTAAAGGCGCAAATTGGGTGGTGGGAAGAAGAGTTCGGTTTCGAATTCCTCCTGAATTTCTCAGTAGCTGCTAGATGGTCAAAGTCTACTACAAAGACAGCCGCAGTAGATGGTCTTTTTTATTGGCACATAATGATGGAGCGAACACAGGCCAGTTCCGGGATCAAAACCTTGTTGAGTCACGCTCCATTCTACCTAGCTGTAAATAGATCCCAGACTCTGCTCTGGATTTAGGGATGACAAAGGCAGCGAGGAAGTGAATTGGTCACTCACACCTCATGAAGCAGCTCGACCTAGTCACTCTCCTACGGCATTAGCTGCTGTTGGACTACCTTGACCTTTTTAATGAAAGAGCAGGTTCAGCATTTTTCACTGAAAAAAAAATAAAAATGATGAAAGTTAGATGCAAAGTAGTCTTTCCAAAATCATTTTGATACTGTTTATAAATTCTTACGTAATCGTAAAGCCCCTACAGGAATCTGAGGATCATTCAGATTAAAAACCACAGCTGTGAAAATTAGCGGTTACCTAGCAACCATTTTCTGTTAAGAGGCTTTTAACTGCATAAGATAAATACGTTAGCATTCCTGATAATGTCATTGATCCCCACGTGGGGCGCAGATAGGAATGCAAAGGAACGAAAATGGGGGCTTCTTGATAGTGAGAGACATAAAAGGTAGAGGTATTATTAAGGACAGTAGTAAAATTTGGGTTTTAAATACACATTTGCTAATGTTTTGAATGACGTAGCACTAGTGGCAGATTGAATGGTCGCGCAGTCAGATAGTTCCGGAGAGCCCACAGTAGTAGGTGGACCGCTCTCCCCTTGCCTCCATCTGGCTTAATCAACTATCAAGGGGCCAGTGATCCTTGTTGACGGGGCCCGGGATCACCGCCATTCCGCCCCTGACGTAGCAGAAATACAAAGAACAACACGGAATAACAAAAAAAGAAAAGAAAAAGAAAACAGGATTAATGGCATCCATAAGGAAATGCCTGCAATAAAGATTATGAAAACAGAGTAAGAAAAAATAAACAAATAGAGACTTGTAGGACAAAACCAAACAATACCTTCTCATGCAAGGTTAAGAGAAGTTGTTAAGAGACAATCACCATACTTCCCTATTTCGTACTTAATAGAGCATGGAGCCACCCACCACTGCATTTGACCCCCGTGCACCAAAACATTCATGTGCTGTCGCAGGTGGTAGTTTCTGTAATAATTTTGTTTTACATGAGGTTGCTAGCTCCTTGCACAGCCTCATATTAGTCGCCTGTTACGACATGCCTGAGGAAGCAAAAGGCATATTCTTTCTTTCTCTCTTCAGAGCACAACCCCATCCCCTTTTTTTCCGGAACTTCGCAGGGCGTTTGAGGAGATGGATTGCTCTTATGTGAATGGAACCAACTTTTACCTATTCTAGATTTTCTTTTTACTCATTAAGTTGCTCAGCCTAGGAACTGCCCAACATCACGCAAGAAACCAAGTAAACGAGCAGGAGAAATGAGCATTAGGACCTACAAGCTTAGAGAGCCAGAAATTAAGACCAGATATCAGGGGCTTATTGCTACAGCAGTGAGCAACACAGAAGAACATGGTGATATCACGAGAAGAAAGAAAACATCAGATTAAGTTGGGAGAACATGTCCTGGAGCAGGTCGACCACTTTAAATATCTCGGAGCTATTATAGACCGAAAGGGAGGCATCAAAGAAGAGTTGGCCACTCGAAAAGCAGCGGCTGGGAGACTTTTTCAGGCCATAAATCGTGGATTCCTCAGCAAGAAAGAGGTTGGCAAGAAAACGAAGATGGCTGTATACCGCTCCACCTATGTCCCAGTCTTGACATATGGATGCGAGTCGTGGGCAATGACTACAACCCACAAAAGCCAGATCCAAACCTCAGAAATGAGGTATCTGAGGAAAGTGGTTGAAGTAACAAGAAGAGACATGGTCCGCAACCAGACGATCCGTCAAGGCCTAAAATCCCATCCGCTGCAGACCCAAATAGAACAGTCCCAACTAAGATGGTTTGGCCATGTCTGCAGAATGGGAGAAGATCGGCTACCACGACAAGCATGGGAAACAAAGAGCCAGGGATCCAGACCTCCAGGACGACCCAGAGTCCGCTGGGAGGACAACATTAGACAATCTTTGAAGGACCGAGGACTAGAATGGAACCAGGTCAGGAAGAAGACAGCTGATAGAATGGTCTGGCGCTCTCTCTTCCAAACCTCTACACCTCACGGTAGAAGGGGAACGACTAAGTAAGTAAGTAAGTAAGTAATGACATAAACCAGATAGACCACATCATGGTTAACGGTAAATGGAGACATGCATTACAAGATGTGAAGGTAAGAAGAGGTGCAGATGTGGGAAGCGATCACCATTTAGTAGTTGCAAAACTGAAAGTGAAACTAAGAAGGGCTGGACCAACTGTAACTACACAGAAAAGGTTTGACATCAGCAAATTGAAGGACCCCCTCACCAGAAAAGCTTTTGCGGCCGACATTAAGAAACGATATCAATTTGCCAAAAGCCAGGAAAAGACATTGACTGATGATATAGACCAGAATTTTAACACCATTTCAACAATATATAAGGAAAGTAGCAAATCATGCTTAGGATTCCAGGAAAGGAAGAAGCAAGACTGGATAACACCAGAAACACTAAACACCATAAAGATGAGAAAGGAAATGAAAAGAAAGAAAACAGAAGCGAAGTCCCCCAGGTTAAAGCAACTATATAGCGAACAGTACAGTCAACTGGACAGGGAAGTTAAACGCCAAACCCGAGCCAACAAAAGGAATTTCCTAGACGATCTTGCAAAACAGGCAGAAGAGGCAGCACTGAGAAATGAACAAAGCACAGTATACAAAATAACTAAATTCATCAGCGGAAAACAAGGTGCAAACAATATTACATTAGTAAGAGATAAGCAAGGAAATCTCATTAAGACAGCAGAGGGACAGGAAACAAGATGGGCAGAGCACTTCAGAGAAACTCTGAACAAGGAAATACCAAAGACACAATTGAATGTTCCTGAGGCTGAAAACGATCTAGATGTAAATACAGACATTCAACGAAAAGAAGAAATCATCACAGCAATCAAAGGGTTAAAGAACGGTAAAGCTCCGGGCCATAACTTAAATGCAGAGCTATTTAAGACAGACCCTGAGCTAGCAGCAGAACTATTAGAACCACTATTTGCACAAGTGTGGAAAACGGGGACAACACCATCAGAGTGGAACAAAGGAATAATTGTCAAATTGCCCAAGAAGGGAGATCTTTCAGACTGCAATAATTGGAGAGGAATCACTCTTCTCTCAGTTCCCAGCAAAATACTAGGCAGGATAATTATACAGAGAATTTCAAAGGCAGTAGACTACAAACTGAGGAAAGAACAAGCAGGATTTAGAAAGAACAGAAGATGTGTAGACCATATATTCACTCTCAGGAACATTATAGAGCAGTGCTCAGAATGGCAAAGACAGCTTTACATAAATTTTGTTGATTTTGAAAAGGCTTTTGACAGCATACATAGGGACAGTCTATGGAAAATACTGAGGGCTTATGGAATTCCAAGCTGCATAGTGTCAATCATAAAAAGCCTCTATGCCAACTTTACGTGTAGTGTTGGGCAGAGCAACCTAACCTTCGAGGTGAAGACAGGAGTACGACAGGGATGCCCCTTATCAACCACTCTATTTTTAACAGTCATAGACTGGGTGATGCGCCAGACAACAGAGGGCAATCCAAGAGGAATAAGATGGACTACATTTTCAACATTGGAAGATCTGGAATATGCAGATGACATTGCACTGCTGGCACATTCACATCAACACATCCAGGAAAAAACGGATAGACTTAATAAATTTAGCCAGCAGGTGGGCTTGAACATCAATTTAAAGAAGTCTGAGGTCATGACGCTCAATGTGAGCAACCCTGAGCCCATATCAGTAAGGAATCAGCAACTGGTACAGACAGATACCTTCACATACCTAGGAAGCATAGTAACACCAGATGGTGGGGCAGGCAAAGACATCAACATCAGAATGAATAAGGCAAGAACAGCCTTCTTTAGCCTAAATAACATCTGGAAGTCCTCCCAATACAGCACAAGCACAAAATTAAGATTATACCAGAGTTGCGTGCTTTCTGTGCTTCTCTATGGTGCGGAATGCTGGAGAGTCACAGAGAAAGAAATTCAAAATTGTCCTCTTTTCACACAACATGCCTAAGAAAAATTCACCGAATCTTTTGGCCGAATACCATCACCAACCAAGATCTGCTTACTCTGAGCAAGCAAGAGGACATGCATACCATCATAGCTGGCAGACGCTGGAGCTGGGTTGGTCATGTCCTCAGAAGAGACCCCGATGCCATCACAAGAACAGCTATGCTTTGGACCCCTGAAGGAAAGCGAAAGAGAGGCCGACCAAAAACAACTTGGCGGAGGACTGTGGAGGCTGAGATGCAAAGAATGAACCAGAGTTGGGGCACTGTACGAAGGATGGCCACCGACCGTGCAAAGTGGAATCAATTTGTTGTTGCCCTACAAGACGCCACTAGGCGTGATGGCCACAGACTGCTTTGACGGTCGGTGGTTAAGGATCGAAGAAGAAGAAGAAAGAATAAACCTGAGTTGAGGGGAAGATAATTTAGCTAAGGGAATTAAAAAAAACAACACAAATACAGTACTGAAGGTGACACCTTGAGAGAGCAGAATAGAGGGACATAAATACGAGTGGAATAAAAGTATGTATAGTGTCAGTGGCCTCTGCACCCAAAGGTGCCAAGATCATTGATTGGGTCTATAAAAGGATTGATATAAATTTGTCGTATGCCGTCTTCGATTTTTGCCACAATAATTCATTCATCTTGGCTGTAGTTGGTTGTGTTTCCGTTTAGCTCTATAATAATCCTTTTTTTTCCAATTCCAAGTTTTGATGTTTCCAATTCCAAGTTTTGATGTTTTCAATTTCCAAGTTTTGATGTTTCCAATTCCAAGTTTGATGATAGAATTAATTCATCGATCTTTTGTTTTGTTAACTGACTTTTTTTTTTTTCGAATTCCATAACATCTTGTAACTGCAGTTTTCATATTGCATTACCACCATTATTATCACAGAAGCAAACATTTTCACAGCTAAAACTTACTTACTTACTTACTTAGTCGTTCCCCTTCTACCGTGAGGTGTAGAGGTGTGGAAGAGAGAGCGCCAGACCATTCTATCAGCTGTCTTCTTCCTGGCCTGGTTCCATTCTAGTCCTCGGTCCTTCAAAGATTGTCTAATGTTGTCCTCCCAGCGGACTCTGGGTCGTCCTGGAGGTCTGGATCCCTGGCTCTTTGTTTCCCATGCTTGTCGTGGTAGCCGATCTTCTCCCATTCTGCAGACATGGCCAAACCATCTTAGTTGGGACTGTTCTATTTGGGTCTGCAGCGGATGGGATTTTAGGCCTTGACGGATCGTCTGGTGGATAAGACTGTTGTTCGTTTGGACACACACTAGAGAAAGGCTGTTGATAGCATTACAATGCAGTCCTTGCTGTGAAATCCCCAGGGTAAAAGAAACGGTGTGAGATCTAAAACACACGGAGAAGAAAATTCGAGATAAAGTTTTAAAAAAGGATGAATAAGACATGGAGAGAACTCTAATGAATGGCACAAGACGTAAGAGATTGGCGTGACCTGATTGAAGACATCTGCTCCGCAGGAAGCTCATGGATAGTAATGATTATAATGAAATCATTCGAATACTGATAGAACAACTGGTGTAAAAGCCCGTCGTAAGACGGGAATTAAATTCAAAAGCACCAATACTTAACGGCAATTTTACTTACTCAAAAGTATTTTAAAAAACTACTGTGCATCACCACAGTACACCAACTACCCAGCAGCAGCGAGGATCCCAATGTGTGTATACGGGATCCCACATTCTATAAATATATTTTTGTGCATACCGTCATTTGCGCACTTTTCTTTGTCGAGTGTTACTATTTTCGGGTGAGTACATATAAGGGAAACAATACAATTAATGTCTAACTTTCAACCACATGTCGTAGATTTTTGATAGGAGAATTAAGACTTGGGGTGGTCCCTTCTGAATAGGTTGGAATGAGTGATAGTCACAGTGTGAGATAGAAATACAAAATAGATTTCCACGAGTGAGGTGGTGGAATAGTGATAGAGGCTGTCTCTGAGAGCGGGAAATCTCTCTCTCTCTCTCTCTCTCTCTCTCTCTCTCTCTCTCTCTCTCTCTCTCTCTCTCACCTATCTTCTACGACAGATCTAAAGTAGTCAGACAGTCTAACACTTATACATTAAATATATACGTATCCACTCACGTGCACGCACATTCAAGTGACGACAGGTAGACACACAGACGTGGGAAAACTATAACAAATGAATATATATAAATATTCTAGAACGAGCTGACCAACGCGCTTATTAATTCCAAGAGAAATTTTAATTATCATCTAAAATTTCTTCACAACACATAGAAATTACATCAAAGCATATACAAATAGTCATGAAGTCAATAAAAATGCTACAAAATTGATAGACCCACAGTAAGATCCTTCCCCTCGATGTTTAGCCCACAGTCCCGTTAAAAGGAACAAAAGTGATAGCCCCCAAAGAGTCACAGATACATAGGGTTTAGTCTAAGAGTTTTTTTCTTCTCGTAAATGTATGAACAGATTTGGATAATTTGATTTAGCCTAAGAAAGAAAAAAACTAGCATGTGCAACAATTCTGCAGAAACAAAAAAGATTAAGACAGCCAATGGGTGCCAAAGTACAAAGGTAAAATCACACTCAGACCTACGTTCGCTCTATTCATTCAGACGAGCACACGTGCACATACTCACAGCTTTGATAGCCACTCCTGGAACAAAAAAAAACCAATATTTTTAGGACTTGTTCATACAGAATCTTCAATGGTAATCTTGCGCCAAGACAACCCCAGGTCCAAAAAACTGGTTGAATTCACCACTTCCGGGACCGTTCTCTTCTATTGTTTTTAGATGTTTGTTTAAGTCACATAAAATGTGTCCAGGCACGAGCGTTAACAACGACCACAGTGTCGCTAGCTTAGGTTTCTAGAATTGAGGAATGTCAGATCGGTGTCTACTTTCAGGAGGGTACTATATTTGGTCACCACAATACTAGTCAAAACTCTGTCGGACTGTTACTGATATTTGCTTGCCACAACGGGCTGAACTGTACTGAAGAGTATTCTGGAGGAATTAATTCTGGCGCGAAGGCCTCTTTCTTCATTTAACTGTTAAAGTTCAGGTAATGAAAGTGATTAGTTTCTTCACAAATAATGTTCACGTACTAGAACGCTGGCAAAGTTGGGTACCACGTTTCACTATATAAAAATGGAAAGAACACATATCAAATAATTTACATATATGTACTCAATATAACTTACATTTAAACTGCAAGCGTAAACCTTGACTTATCGTTTAACACTTCCCGTGGAATAAGTTATATTAAAATACTCATCATGAATTAGGACTATTCCGTCAACACTCATGAGGCATCTAGCATTATAAATTAGTTTAAAATATTCTCGACTGAGTATTAGCCGTTAAATTAAATTTATTAATAGCCGAATGGGTTTAGCTAGAATTTTATAATTATCTTGCTTTCCACTGTAACTCGTCGACTAAAGAATATAACAGACTTATAAATTATTCACTCTGCACAAAGAAACTAGAGAAACAAAATAAGTGATTTAACACTTGATCACTCTCAAAATCTATATATATTAGATATTTACCTCACGCAGAACTACAGACTAAACCATGAACTAGAATACTGTAATCTAATGGTAATCTAGAACTCGGCAAATGCCCAAGAAACTCAGACTTCGCCAAAACACAGATATTAAATCTAGAATAGCGATCTGTCTACTGCAAATTTAAGAGTGAGAATGAAATTAAAGTTTCAAACTTGGGTTAATATTTTAAACCAGACAAAGGAGGAACTCTTTTATCTCGCCAAACCGAAATAATCTCCCCTAGTCCTAACCCTTACGTCAGCTTACACGCATGACGTAACTGCCATCAGAGACCGAGAGTGCGCGTGTGAGTTTCAAATCTCAGACAGCCCGTCTGCAGTGCGGAGCGATTTTTCACGCTACGCCGGGCTATTCTGACGAAAACTCTCATGCGTTGCTGCGAAATGTAGACAATCCGTCTGCCTGCCATGTCCGACGGAGCGAATTCTCACACCCCAGGCCCAGAAATCTGGTCGGGCAGCGCTCTGACCGGGGAAACTGCAGACGTTCTGTCTGGCGAGAACCGTATATTCACAGCTATCGTTCGACCGGCAGAGACTGACATCTCCGTAATACCATCACTAGTGCGATTCTCAGTTTTGAGAAAAGACACAGGTAACGTTAAGAAATGAGGATGAAAATATTTTTCGCAAACGAATGGATGCAAAAAAATACGGGGAAAAAAAAAGTAAACTGCGATAATAAAATAGAGGATACGGGTGAAATGAAGAAGAAGAGGAAATAGGCAGTTTATAGATCATAACTGTCTACGTGACACCACAGTTGCATCCCTTAGCGTTACGTACTGACAGAAAAAGCTGGGATTTTATATATAGGAGTAGTGTAAAAGCCCGTCATAAGACGGGAATTAAATCCAAAAGCACCAATACTTAACGGCAATTTTACTTATTCAAATACTTGTGAAAAATAATGTTAGGTGAGAATATCCGATTGTTCATCAGAAGAGTACACAGATTTTCTGTTGTTTTAATTTCTAATTTTGCTTTGTTGTGATTTCTTGATCGAGACAATGCGACGTACATCTGCCCGTGAGAGAAAACTGGCTCGATCAAGAAAATATTGGTAAACTCTAAGTCTAAGTGATATAGAACATGGCTGTTTGCCCCCTATTAAAAGTCGCTACGTTAGTTCTGGAGCGTCCGATTGGCAGAGTGGTTAGAGCGCTGGTCTCTTGTGGCAAAGGTGCCGGGTTCGATTCACAGTATCATTAAGGTTCAGTTTACCCAGCTGTAAATGGGCACATGACTTTACTCTTGAGTTAGGGAAGGAAAGGGCAGCGATGAAGGGAACTGGTCACCACACTTGTCGATGCTGGACCTAGTACACCAATACCTCGCTCTTTCGACAGGTTAGGGACCAGAGCTATGACGAAAGTCGAAAATCGACGAAAGTCGAAGCATAGCCTTTATTTAGCTTACAAATGCATTAGGGCCGCCAAAAAAACGAAAATAACTAACTATATAACACTTGCGAATGCGTGCAACACCTAGATAAACAGAAATAAACATAATAGTAAAGAAAATACAGTAATAAATAAAAAATACGTAAATAGCATCTTACCTTAAAATCATTCTTGAGCAAGTAGACGATGAATATATACAGTATGTACAGTTTTGAATGTTGGTAATTTAGGGGGATTCTAGACTTAGAAAACCAGATGGAGAAAATTGAGGTGGCTCATCTTCAGAACTGGAGGATTTCAATCTAATTCTTTTAGGAGAAGGGCACTTTGAAGGAGATCTAACTGGGGCTGGGGCTGATGTTGATGGCTCGGAATCTGAAGGGTTAGAGGGAGGGGTGACTGAAGTTGGTTGTGGCGATTGCGTCTTGAAAAAGGAGAGCAAAGACGTTTACCTCATTGATGTCTTCTTCCTTTCCCTAAGAAGTTCTCTGTAACAGGCTATTCGGTGTTCTAGCCCACTATTTACTTTTGAACTTCTGTCGAAATTTATTCTACGTTGAAGATCTGCTGCTTTGTGTAGCCAACTTCTTCTATAATTGTTTCAAGCTTCACTTGAAAAGCTCCTGTAGCTGCGGTATCTGCGCTAGCTGATTCTCCCTTCACTGCTATATTATGCAAATTTGACCTTTTCTTAAATTTCTCAAACCAGCCCCTGCTAGCTCCAAATGTCTCTTCAGCTGATGTCTCTCCTTGTTCAGCCTTCATTGCATTAAATAAAGTTTGTGCTTTAGCCTGGATAAGATCTTGGCTTAGAGGAATGTTGTGGCTGACTTGGTCTTCAATCCACACATTTAACACTTTCTCCATCTCACCAATTAAATTGTGCCGCTTTCTAATAAGTTTGGTGTGCACTGGCGTAGCGTTTTTAATTTCCTCTAACACTTTAGCTCTGTTCTTTACAATTGTGCTAACTGTAGTGCTTGGTACACCTAGCCTGCGGCCTATTTCAGCATTTAAGATGCCTTGTTCATTAAGCTTGATTAGCTTAAGCTTTTCTTGCAAATTGAGAACCTTATGGGTTCTTTTAACTTTGTCACTACACTTAGGACCCATTATGAATATATTAAAGCAGAAAAATAAGTAGTACTGTATAAGGCCTAATCACACAAAAAAGTACAGTATGAAAACTGTACACGTGTCGTATAATCACGATATGAACACTGTCATTAGACTGTTATCACTAAAATAACTATGAACTGTTTACAGTATAATCACAAAAATAATATAGTATGAATAGTTTTGTTATTTTAATCACAAAAATAAGTAGTATTAATATGTTTAATGACAAATATAAGAGATTCATTGCGGACAACTTAAAAAAAACAGTGCACACCGAACGATTTCTGTTCAAAGACTGAACGACGAAAGAATCAAGATGACGCGCAGTTGTGACCAAATGCGACGAAAGAGCGAAGCGAGCGACGAAATTTGGAAACGTGGTTAGAATTGAAAACCGACGAAAGAGCGAAGCGACGAAAGTCGAGGTATTGGTGTATAGTCTTTCTTCTTTGATCCTTAGCCGCCGACCGTCAAAGCTGTCAGTGGCCATTACGCCTGGTGGCGTCTTGTAGGGCAACAACAAATTGATTCCACTTTGCTCGGTCGGCGGCCATCCTTCATACAGGGCTCCAACTCTGGTTCATTCTTTGCATCTCAGCCTCCACAGTCCTCCGCCAAGTTGTTTTTGGTCGGCCTCTCTTTCGTTTTCCTTCAGGGGTCCATAGCATAGCTGTTCTTGTGATGGCATCGGAGTCTCTTCTGAGGACATGGCCAACCCAGCTCCAGCGTCTGCCAGCTATGATGGTGTGCATGTCCTCTTGCTTGCTCCGAGTAAGCATATCTTGGTAGGTGATGGTATTTGCCCAAAAGATTCGGAGAATTTTTGTTTTTGTTTTTTTTTTGGTTTTTAGGCATGTTGTGTGAAAAGAGGACAATTTCGACATTTCCTTCTCTGTAACTCTCCAGCATTCCGCGCCATAGAGAAGCACAGAAAGCACACAGCTCTGATATAATCCTAATTTTGTGTTTGTTCTGGACTGAAAGGACTTCCAGATGTTGTTTAGATTAAAAAAGGCTGTTCTTGCTTTGTTCATTCTGTTCTTGATGTCTTTGCTTGCTCCGCAGTCTGGTGTTACTATGCATCCTAGGTATGTGAAGGCATCTGTCTGTTCCAGTTGCTGATTCCTTACTGATATGGGCTAAGGGTTGCTCACATTGAGCGTCATGACCTCTGTCTTCTTTAGGTTGATGTTCAAGCCCACCTGCTGGGTATACTTATTAAGTCTATCCGTTTTTTCCTGGATGTGTTGATGTGAATGTGCTAGCAGTGCAATGTCATCTGCATATTCCAAATCTTCCAATGTAGAAAATGTAGTCCATCTTATTCCTCTTGGATTGCCCTCTGTTGTCTGGCGCATCACCCAGTCTATGACTGTTAAAAATAGAGTGGTTGATAAGGGGCATCCCTGTCGTACTCCTGTCTTCACTTCAAAGGTTAGGTTGCTCTGCCCAATGCTACACGTAAAGTTGGCATAAAGGCTTTTTATGATTGACACTATGCAGCTTGGAATTCCATAGGCCCTCAGTATTTTCCATAAACTGTCCCTATGTATACTGTCAAAAGCCTTTTCAAAATCAACGAAATTAATGAACAGCTGTCTTTGCCATTCTGAGCACTGCTCTATAATGTTCCTGAGGTTAAATATATGATCTACATATCTTCTGTTCTTTCTAAATCCTGCTTGTTCTTTCCTCTGTTTTTGGTTTACTGCTTTTGAGATTCTCTGTATAATTATCCTGCCTAGTATTTTGCTGGGAACTGAGAGAAGAGTTATTCCTCTCCAATTATTGCAGTCTGCAAGATCTCCCTTCTTGGGCAATTTGACAATTATTTCCTTTTCTCCACTCTGTTGGTGTTGTCCCTGTTTTCCAGACTTGTGCAAATAGTGGTTCTAATAGTTCTGCTGCTAGCTCTGGGTCTGTCTTAAATAGCTCTGCACTTAAGTTATCATGACCAGGAGCTTTTCCATTCTTTAACCCTTTGATTGCTGTGATGATTTCTTCTTTTCGTGGGATGTCTGTATTGACATCTAGATCATTTTCAGCCTCATGAACATTCAGTTGTGTCTCTGGTGGTTCCTTATTCAGAGTTTCTCTGAAATGCTCTGCCCATCTTGTTTCCTGTCCCTCTACTGTCTTGATGAGATTTCCGTGCTTATCTCTTACTAATGTAATATTGTTTGCACCTCGTTTTCCACTGATGATTTTAGTTATTTTGTATACTGTGCTTTCTGAGTAGAGTGGATGGTGATAAGTACGTGATGTCACAAAATTAACAGTGATACAACGTAAAAATATCTCCAAAGGATAAAATATAGGGATAGAAAGAATGCGTAAGTTACTAGAAGGCATGATCGCCCACGCCGCGGGTCACTACCCTCCATAAAAATTGACTTGCTAGACGGGAAATCAAAACGGTTACCATTTGAACGGGATGAGAACGGCGTATCAAAAGGAAAAAATATGACTGAAAAATTGCGTGAGACTAGCAAGGCTAAGGAGACGCAATTGGGGGGATGGGGGGGGGGGGGGGGGGGGGGGGTGGGGGGGGGGAGGGGGGGGGGGGGGGGGGGGGGGGAGGGGGGGGGGGGAGGGGGGGGGGGGGGGGGAGGGGGGGGGGGGGGGGGGGGGGGGGGGGGGGGGGGGGGTGGGGTGGGGGGGGGGGGGGCGGGGGGGGGGGGGGGGGGGGGGGGGGGGGGGGGGGGGGCGGGGGGGGGGGGGGGGGAAGGAAAAAGTCATGTTCCCCAAGTTGACATAAAGTAAGGTATCGACAGAAGGGACCTTGGATATGATACGCCACAGTCATTTATTGGACGCTTTTGCGATACCAAGCCTTTTATTTGAATTCAGCGGCAAACGCAGATGCTTGAAATATTACAAAATTTAAAAAGTAACTTTTTCTTAATATTAATGTTAGGAATATAAAAATTAGCTGGCCGGATGGCCCATTCTGAGCAGTGAAATAATATGCTTTTATTTATACAGACGGATAGCTAATAATGAAGATAATGACAAAAGACTGTGTTGTTCACATCAGCGAAAGACTGCATTGAATCAAACATGTCACTAATTTGCACAAAAATCGCGACCTTGAGACGCAAGTGTTCAAATCTAGTTAGAATGAAAGAGAAGGGACATTGGTGATACCAAGGTAAAGACGCATTTCTTATGAACTTTTCCTGAGTCATCGTATTTGATGAACAGTCGTACGGTTGTACGTTTAGATGAATGTTAACCAGATGAAGATGACATTCATACCTAGCAGCACCATATTATGTGATGAAGTCAATTGTATAAATGGTAGAAGCTACAAAGCAATGAGGACATTTAATGTATGATCAGCTTTGATTGCGCTTCATAGTTTGTATCCTGGGTGAGCGACAACTCACTGGAAGGAGAAGCCATTTTGAATTCTATATTTTCCAATCATCGAGGAGAGAACAGGGATGCCCCCTTACTATCACCTGATGAGTCCAGAGATCACTGCTACAGAAGAGAACCCACTACTAGTGGTTCAATATTATTATCAAAGAAATATGTGCGGAACTTTACCCAAAGGAATCTTCGCTAGACGAGGTTAGGTCTAGGAACCATTTTGAATATATTATTTATGAACTGACGTGCTTTGTCAGTGAAGACAGATGATTATCTATATTGGAATCACTGAATGTTTGTCTACTGAGATTCCATTATGCTGTCATGCAACATGAATGCCGATTTAAAACTGTAGACTATTGTTACACGTATATGATGATGTTGTGCCAACCTGTTTCCTGTTTCTGTGTCGTCGAAGTGTGTGTCCATTAAATACAAGAAAACGTAAACAGTAGTTCGTCTTACACTTCCTGCCACGAGTGAGTGAGATTGCCCTATTGTCAACTCTCAGAACATTTTCCAGCATTCGCGTACTGTTGTATCCTCACTCCAAATCAATACACCACTGCGTAGGTCGAGTTGACCTTTTGTTTGTCTTCATGTTTGACAACACTCTTCGAACACGATTGCAATCATCCAAGCAACACTGGTGACCGAAGATTAGACCATATCAACACTGCTCTTTATCAACTGGTAGTCTTTATCAGCTACGTGCTTAGACTATCCAAAATTCTGAGTGACAACTGATGGCAGGTTTAAGAAAGCACAGTTTATATATCATCATGGTTCTCTGATCTATAGATGATGCTATTTTTCACACGATTGTGTGTACCAGAGAATCCGAAGCATGAGTTCCCCAGATAAAGGCTTACGGTCGGCTTTTCTCTGGCGTTAAACCGCCATTAAAGACCTAAATCCGTGTAACGGGGTTCTCGAAGATTTTGCCCGCTTCTGAAGATCAAAGAGCTCGGGGTTTCCCCGCCTTCACTCTGTGTACGAACATCAAAAGGTACTCGGGGAAAAATTTTTGCCCGTGTACCACTTCAAAAAGTCCGGTGTTATTCACGTGCGGTCTGTCAGGTATCCGATGATTGACAGATCAGCTCGCGTGAGAAACATGATAAACAAACCTCATTCGCTACCTGTTATGACTGGCAGGTCACGGAAGTTTGTAAACGCTTCGTTTGTTTATGTTCAAGGAAAAGACGCGTGGATGAAAAATAAGCTTGTGTGAGTAAGACAGGCAGAAAAAATGCATGGTTTTGCTAGCAAATCATAGCACGCTAACGTGATTACAAAGACTGTCAGATTACCGTAGGCTATATTTCCATTATACGTCACAGTGGAGTAGGGTCTTGGTCAGCTCTGGTTCGCTGACCTTGACGCAAGCAGTCAAGCTATGGATCGCTGACTGCATTTATCACTGTTGCTGTGTCTTGGGGTCCCAAATATTTGTTTTACATCCGAGGTTTAAAAAAAAAAGCCCGAACGTGCACGCCGTTCAAATTGCGCTTGCACACCGTTCTTTGCGCACTTTTCTGTGACGAGTGTTCTAACTACTTTAGGGAGCGTTACGTACAGACAGAAAAAGCTAGGATACTATATATATGATACTGCAGCTGACCTTCTTGAAAGAAGCCGATGTCATAGCACATAATGCTGCAGCGATGGTTTCTGTACCAATTTGTTTTACATAGTGAATTTGCCAGCCCCATGCACCAACTGGCATTAGTCGCCTTTCACAACATGCACGAAGGAGCAGTAATCATATTCTTTCTGTGTGTCCTTAGAAACCCCCCTGAACAATACAGGACTTTTGTCACACGATTTCTGCATCTCCTTCCATATTTTATGTTATACAATTGTGGCAGGTATGATAAGGCAGATCACCCCCTGGAGTGTCTAACGTCCACGTGGCATTAAGACACTAATCAATCAATACCTTTAGCTCCCCGAGGAGCAAAGGCCTTCAACAAACACATGCTACGTCTTCCTGTCCCGTGCCATCCTCTCAAGTTCTTTCCATGTTTTCCTCATCATTTTCACTTCTGTATCCAGCTCTTTTCTCCATGTGTTTTTTTTGGGTCTACCTCTGCCTCTCTTTCCCTGTGAATTCCAGGACTGCCTTGTAATGCTATCAACAGGTTTCCTCAATGTGTGTCCTATCCATCGCCAGCGTCTTCTTCTCTGTTCTTGTTCCACTGGCACTTGTCTGGTTCTTGTCATCAATTCCACATTTGTGACTTCAGACACTAATGGGGATCATAAAAGGAAGTCTGAAGCCAAACGAGGAAGAAGACGGTATTCAAACAAATACCGTACTGGCGGGCAGGGCATACAGCGCTGAATGCCCTTTCACGTAATCACGCCCACTTCAGTTCTGGTTTAAGAAGGAGCTGGCCTCTGAGTGAGTCACGGGGCTCTGCTCGAAGTCACGTTACATTGAAATGCTTCGTGCTTCGCAGTGGCCATTGGTTACACTTAATGGATATTAAGTTTGCGATAGCAGATTGTCAGTCTGTGGCACCGTCGTGTATATGCCCTTGCATTGTTTTATGTCACCAGACGATGAGACATTCTTCATGTATATAATATAGTCAAACAGTATTTAACAAGAACAAAAGTTCATATAAAGTAATTGAGAAAGTGATGGTCTGATGCTGTTCTTACAATACAAATGACTTATGGCAAGTGAAAGTCAGTTAAATATCTAACAGGAAACACCAGGCCTTTATACTCCTCCCCCTGGACATTATTTTTTTTATTTTGGTGTTTTTGTATGGTTTGGGTTTGTTTTATGTCGTTTTTGTTTGTTTGGTTTGGTTTTTTTGGACAGTCAAGCAAAATTAGTAATTTTGACAAATTAGTAATGATTTGGCAGATTTGATGCCACTTTCCTGTGTTGGCAGTTATTCATCTTATTTGGACTTGAAAACAATATATATTCTAATTTATAACCCATAAAAGGTTGAACGGGATATTTTTCATCATTAAATTAAAAAAAAATGTTCCAATGTTTTTTTCTAAGACATGTCAATGCGATCTTGATCGTACTAAATACTGTATGTGAGGTATATTTGGAATGTTACGTAATTTCTTTGTTTAATAATATGGCAGGTTAAACTAAAATAGGTAGGTAAGCGTCTATACTAGGACAGAGGACATGCTTACGTTACGACCATAAAGCCTTCGTTAGTGACAAACGAAGGAAACAGAAGAGAAAGAAGGCGAGAATTGTGTTAAATACACACAAATGAATAAAAAAATGATACGACTTGAAAGTGGAAATATCCGATGTTGCTGTCACCGATTCCATTGTGAACAAAATGGCTACTCGAAAAGATCCGGTAAAGACTACTGCGCGTGGATGCATTTAAAAAGTAGAATAGACAACAAGTCAAAATGAAATAAAAAAAAATAAAAAACAAACAAAATAAAATAGAATGGACGGCTGATGTTGGTTCTGTCAACTAATATTTCATAATTATCTGTTAAATAATGTGAAATGTTAGAAATATATCTATTAAATAATATAGAATGCCGTCATGATGAAGTGTGGGATATATGAATATAGTCAACATTTGTTCAAGAGCAGTCATTTGATAATCATTATTTTAAATACTGAGTAATGTCGTGATGCATTTGAAACATATCTCGGAGGTGCGAGACATGCCAGATATTTTAGAACGGGAATCATCATAAACTCTTCTTTCGATTTCCTTACTTCAGTGGAGTTGTATTTGATGGAGAAGAAGATTATGATGAAGAAGAAGAAAGAAAGAAAAATAGAAAGAATGCCTCAGTAAAAGTAACCGATGAAAGACACTCTATACACAGAATTACAACAGGAGGCAATGTGATCATCAGAAATTTTCCCCATCGGACAAACGTTTCGGCCCGTTATGTCTCCTTTACACTCTAAAAGGGGGCGGGCCTACTTGGGCCATGACTTCCAAGTGTCAGCTTCCTGTTGTCTTTTCCCCGCCTGAGCTGAGATTTGAACCCACTCCTCTTTAGTTGGAACTTCCAGCTTCATTCCTGGTTTTAGCCATGCTGCCGTAGCAGTGGTAATCATGACAAGAAATGATGATGACAATAATAATGGTCATAGAAGAGAAAAAGAGAGATGAGGTAGGATTGGCGAAGTAACCTATCGTCAGCCGCCACCAGTGGGTCCGACCACCCTAGCGTACGTGATTTTCGACCTGTAATATTACTGCATTTTCTCGTTTATCTGGAGATTTCATAGCAGAGGAAAGAAAAAAAAAAAAAAAACCTTATCTTTCTCATATCACCTTGCAGTGGGTTTGGCTCCCAAAATACATGTGCTGATCGCTTTCAGTGAGAATGTGAAACATTTTTGAAGTCATTCTGAAGCTTTATGACACGAGCAACGAGGGTGATCGTGAAGAGAAAGGACAGTCTCTGGATAGAATAATTTATCTAATCCAGCCTATCTGGACAACGATATTTAAATCAGACGCACTTTCTCTCCTTGTACGAAAATACAAGTTACACTGCACTCTTCTTCTTCTTCTTCCGTCCTTAGCCACCGACCGTCAAAGCAGTCAGTGGCCATTACGCCTAGTGGCGTCTTAGGGCAACAGCAGATAGGTTTTCTTTGCCATTGTTTCCCATCACGCCTAGTGGCGTCTTTAGGGCAACGGCAAATCAACCCATTTGCTGTTGTTTCCGTAATCGAAGTGACTGGCAAACGGGTGATCAGCCCGTTGTGTACACTGCACTCACATGCACACAATTCTGTGACAAATACGTACGAACGTGAAAACAAACTATGTATAACATATAATGGATTAGGGATGACCGACACAATAACTAAAAGTTTAATAAAGTTTATTATAAATAGAAAATCACAACATAAATCATATGCATCAAGAGATCATAGTTTACAGACAAAATGAAAATTAATCAAATAGGTTCTCCCCTCTGGTAAAGGAAAAGAAAGGACGATCCCAACAGAGGTTAATTAACCCAAAAGATCAAAGGTTAACAATAAGTTATGAAATAGTCAGTATGGGAAAAGAATAGGTTCCTAATGTAAACTATCCGTGACTAATCAGATTATTGAGATTAAAAAAAAAAAAAGAAGAAACCATATATGATGTTAACAAAAGACATAAGTTTCTCTTTCTCTTCATTCAATTCACATACACGCAGTGGCCACTTTCAGATACACTTACCCCAGTAGTTGTCGCAGGCATTCCAAGGAAATACACTAATAAGTAATATATATATATATATATATATATATATATATATATATATATATATATATATATATATATATATATATATATATATTTAGTGTCCGCAACCAGATGATACGCCAAGGCCTAAAATCCCACCCGCTGCAGACCCAAGTAGAACAGTCCCAACTAAGATGGTTTGGCCATGTCTGCAGAATGGGAGAAGATTGGCTACCACGACAAGCATGGGAAACAAAGAGCCAGGGATCCAGACCCCCAGGATGACTCAGAGTCTGCTGGGAGGACAACATTAGACAATCTTTGAAGAACCGAGGACTAGAATGGAACCAGGCCAGGAGGAAGACAGCCGATAGGATAGTCTGGCGCTCTCTCTTCCAAACCTCTACCACCTCACGGTAGAAGGGGAACGACTAAGTAAGTAAGTAGTGTCAAATTTAAGTTTGCCAAATCCAGCCCCAGACTCTCCGTAGTTGCTGACTGCAAATTTCACAGATGGGTAGGGGCAAAAGTGGATGATTACTGCGGCACTATTTCCATCTGTGACAGAATTGAATGTTGTTGATGATGACTCTTTACATTAGAATTTCTTGTTTGCTTATGTCTTGACCATCAAGACCACAGTTGACAAACATATAATAGGAATATCCCTTTCTCAGGCCTGCCGCAAGAGGCTACTAATATGAAGCTGTGCATGGGGCTGGAAACCTCATCATATCAAACATATCAAATACCATAATTCCCGCCGTAAGGTACTTCGTTCGGTCGGTCTGTCACACTTTGCACACCGTCATTTGCGCACTTTTTTCTATTTTCGAGAGAGTGCATTAACTTTCGACCACAGCTAAGGGAGTGCAACTGTGGTTGAAAGTTAGACAATAATTGTATTGTTTCCCATTATATGTACTCTCGCGAAAATAGAAAAAGTGGGACGGTGTGCATTAAATCAACAGACAATCAAGAAACTCTTCTGTCGAGTTTCATTCGGGAAACGGATTTAACTCATCATTTTTCTTAAAAATAACCTTAAAATGTAAGTTTCTGATTGTTTCTTCAAGACAAAATTTTAATTTAAAGTATTGCAGACTTATTATTATGGATCAAAATGATAAGATGGCTAAAAGGAAGAGACGATCGCGTCATACAGATGGAGCAAGCGAGACTATAGAAGAAGCAGCAATGTAATACGTGTGACAGAAACAACACACTATAATTAAAAACCTGCCAATTTTGGCGGTTTGTTGCTAGTTACTACATAAACAACCACTGTAAGAACTCGTGGATGCTTTTGTGCCGGCATCCTGCAAGGTAACAACCCCAGTGGTGAATGCGTGTTCTGTAAGGTGCGAAAGGGGGGAAAAATGATGATAACCGCAGCTTCTGTAGTTGTGAATTGCTGTGTTTGCTGAAGGCAGCGTTTCAGTATTTTTGGGTCGGTCTTCTGCGGGCTTCCTAGCTCTGTGGTCCATGTTTCGATCCCCAGTTGAGGTGCGATTTTTTAGACTACAAACGGCTCCCGGGGTCGACACAGCTTAATGAATTGGGTACCAGAGCAACTCTGGAAAGGTTAAGCCGGCCGGCGTGATGCTGACCACATTACCCATAGTGTGCCGATGGTCAAGAAAATATGGACCTAACACCGCAATCCCAATATGCCTCAGTGGGCGTGTAACGGGATCCTTCAGCGGGCACCACGTTTCTCGTGCGCTACTCCACTTGGAGGTTGTTGCCACGCGAGGCGTATGTGAGCGTCTAAGGGTAATGAAGTCTGAGCGGGAAAACGTTTGCAATAACTGATGACCTCGTTGTAATATGTTGTAACCCTCATCAGGTTTTGTTGTGCTGCAATTTTCTCAGCGTATATGCTGCATGATCTTTTTACGCGTCTTGCCTGTTCTAATCTTGCTTTCTCTATTCCAAACACTCCATTACAGAACCCATGATATCTCACTCTCAGAAAGTTGCCCTAACTTTTTCATAAGCGGTCACAGGTTTCATTTAGATAGGTTTGTTTCTTCGGTTTAACATGACCGCTTTGTTTAGAAAGATTTAGGTATTGACGATTTATATAGGTGCGAGAGGTCTAGTGGCTGCTTCAGTGTATGAGCTACTGAAACTATTGAGTGTGGTAGGACAGTCAAGAATGAGAATACTTAAGAGGGTCGGTGAAACGGCGGAAAGAGCACCGGGTTGGCTGTGGAGCAAGGTCAGCGGGCTATGGAACTCAGAACAATAATTTATATACAACATAATGGCTACTTTCACAGTCGCCTCAAGCTGGCAGAATGGATAAAACCAGGCATTGAAAACCATTAATGAAAGGTGGAAAACGACAACAGGAGGAGGACACTTGGGAGTCATGACCATGAAGGCTGCCCCTCTCATAGTGTAAAGAAGATTAAGGGCCGAAACACTTTCCGGCGGGAGTACCACTTCTGATGATCAAATTGTCTTCTGTTGTATCGCTTTGTACGGAGTTTCTTATCATAGCTTACCCATGTGTTGCAGGGGCTCCAAGGGGGAGCAAAGAATAGTGACATGTAACTCACCAACCATGTCGTAAAAAGCGACTAAGGGAGGGCTAGGCATGGGGCCAGCTAACTCCATCCTGTAGAACATTTCAGCCACAAAAACCACAACAACAATACGCAAACCGGCTAAAGAAAAAAAAAAATTAACTCAGTCATCCAAGATAGAAGAAGATCGACTAGAACAGTGCTTCTCAACCAATGGTGCATGCACCCCCTAGGAGTGCGAGACTTACCTTCGGGGGGTGCGAGATGTCATAATCCCCCCTAGTCTCATGGGTAGTGAGATCGGATACCTAGCCTTCTCGGGTAAGGGCGAAAAAATAGAAGGTCCCATGTGCAAGTTGCGCACGTTAAAAGTCCCACGGCAGTTGGAAATCGTAAAGAGTAGGCCATAAAGCCGCTGCCCTGGCAAAATTTAGAAATTAGAAATCTACCCACCAGATATATTTATAAAATGTGTGATTCCTATATACACACATTGGTATTCTCGACGGTGCTGAGATCCTCCTTGTGTGATCTAAGAGAGGAGATCGGAGCACTGATGGAGTTGTCCGTGAGCAATGAAGATAGACCTTAAAACCAAACTAAACCAAGATGTCGTAAAGGGGTATGGAACCTCTGATTGGCATAAGTTTGTTGAAGGGCTGTACTCCTCGGGGAGCTGAAGTAATGATGATTAGAATTTAGCTATATGGTTTTGGTTGGAAGGCTGAAACTGGAGGGCGTTCTGTGTACGGCTTGTGTAGATAAGTGAGCACTCAAGGTCTGAGGCATAATCCTTATGCCAACCCGTGGAAAGTACGCTTGCTCAGACATATAATACATACACACATACATGCACAAACGCACCCACATATACACTCAAGTAGAGGCCTTGAATGTGTGTTTACTCTGCTACACATAATAATGTAAATAAACTCTTGTTTGTTCCCAGTTTATGACATTTCGCTTGCCATACAGATCGCCTGATGTGACTCCAGCCAGTCAAGTGTAACTTATTTTCCTGGTAACTTGGCTTCTTGCCATTCTGTTGCTGCTGCTAACATTCCGGAGGAAGTACATTAAGTTTTATCTCTATCTCTCGCGGTACACCAGTGGTTCTCAGTCTTTTGTGGCCGCGGTACACCCCCTGCCCCTCAGGGTCAGCCAGGTCCTTACGAGCCCTAGATTATCGTATATATAGAACGCCAAGAAAGGGTTTTTGTGTCTTCATTCATATATGTTATATATTATGGTGGACCATAATTCATCAGCGGTCAGCTCCCCCAAGGAGCATAGGCCTTCAGCCTATTAATAGGTCTTCCTATCTCGTGCTATCAACTCCAGGTCTTTCTATGGCTTCTTCGTGCCCTTCATGTTTGTCTCAAGATCTCTTCTCCAAGTGTTCTTTGGTCTCCCTCAACCCCTCTTACCATGGGGATTCTAGAAATAGTACTGCATGGTAATGCTATCAGCAGGTTTTCCCTCATTTTTGTGTCCTATACATCTCCAGCGTCTTCTTCTCATCTCTTATCCCACTGCCACATGTCTGGTTCTTGACATCAGTTTCAAACCGAATAAACTGTAGCTAGTTACATTCTTCCCTGATTGTGCAAAATGATTGTAATTGCTGGCGGTAGACTTACCTGGACGAGGGGTTTCATAACCATTGATAATCAAAACAGCAAATTGGCATTAAATGACTCTTCATAAAGGAAACATGCAGCAAAGCGCTTAAGGTCAAACTGATTGAACTGACCGTCAATTTGGACAGATTTAAAGCAGATCAGATGAGCAATTTATGTGAAAGCCTGCCAAGTACTGACAGATTCTGAGCGAAAAATTCCACAACTGATAATTGACAGTTAATGTCCGCTGAAGCGTTAAGTCTGCTTCTTGTTCTATGATTATTGAAACTGTTGGGGGCATGGAGGGGACAGTCGTGTTTCAAAATTCCCAACAAGAAGAGGCTTAGTGAAACTGCCGAAGCAGGGGTCAGTCTGGCTGTTGAAATCAAAACAGCAATTATTGGCAATGGAGATCGTAGGGAAGGAAGTGGATAAACGGCGGTACAGAAATGACACCAGACTTTTTCATAAGACCAAGATCCGCTGAGGTTTCAGTGGATGGACTAGTGAACGGGTTGCATGCGACCAGGGAAGGACAAGCGGTGTATACACCAAGGGCTTCGTGTCAGATCAAAAGTCCAGTGGGGTCAAGCGCAGTGGCGACACTTGAACGAAGAACTACACTGCGTCTGGTGTCATCAGTGTGTGCGCAAAGCAGATAAGGAATATTATGATCTTCTCTGTATCCGACTTTAACAAGAGTGGCTCAGATAACATCTGGCGGAATTGGGAAGTTATAAAGTACGCTGGGTCGCTGTAACAGCAATGGACTTCATTTTGATGCAGACAACGCAGGAACTCAGACCTCCTTGTCACCACACCAAGTTTCCCTGACCCCCTTATGTAAAGCAACAGGGCTGAAACTTTCACGAGGATTGCCTCCACGGCTTGTCGAAACTTGTCCGTGTAATACTAGGGTCCAGTGGATGAACCGCGCAGCTGGATGACTATCGCGAAAAGGATGTCAAAGTGTGTGCGACGGAACACCCTCGGGGGGAGTTCTCGATGCAGTGGGCCCGCCCCCCCCTTGAGCACCTTGTCGGAACTTGATCGCTCTGTAAAGAGTTTCCTATCATCATAGGAAGAAGGACAGGCAAGATGTCCGGGTGACCAAGTCCATGTGTGGTGCCGAATGCTGGACTGATCATCGCCTCATTGTGTCTAAACTTAAAATTCGTATCCAACCTGCCAGGCGCCCTCAGGGAAAGAAAACTCCAAAAAGGCTGGATATTACCAAACTAAAGAAGACAAAAATTAAACAGTCATTCACTGACACCCTAGAAGACCGTCTCAAATCTATCTCGTTAGACGGCCAAAGTGCGGAAACAAATTGGACAGCCCTAAGCGAGCAGATCTACAACACTGCTACAGAGGTCCTGGGTCCCGCCATCAAGAAACAAAATGACTGGTTTGATGAGAACTCAGATGATATAAAGAAGATGTTGGCTGAGAAACACCATCTCCATAAAGCATATTTAAATGATCCAAAATCTACATCCAAGAAAGACGCTTTCAACAACATGCGTAGAATCGTCCAACATAAACTACGCCAGATGCGGGATTCATGGCTGAGTAATAAAGCAGATGAGCTCCAAGGCTTTGCTGACAGCCATGACTTGAAAAATTTTTTACCATGCACTCAAAGCGGTCTATGGTCCAACATCATCAGGATCATTTCCCCTCCTTAATGCAGATGGAAAAACACTAATTACAGACAAGGAAAAAATTCTCCAACGCTGGGTCGAACACTTTAATAATATTCTGAACCAGCCATCATCTATTAACGATGAAGCCATCAACCGACTGCCCCAAATTCCTATAAATGAAGCACTAGATGATATACCGACTTTGGAGGAGACTCAAAAAGCGATTCGTCAACTTTCTAGTGGAAAGGCCCCCGGCTCCGATTCAATTCCTGTTGAAGTCTATAAAGATGGCGGTACAGTTCTGATAGAGAAACTTCACATGATCTTCCAGCAAATGTGGCAGAGTGAAACCATCCCACACAATCTCAAGGATGCGTCAATTATACATCTTTATAAACGTAAAGGTAATCGCCAAGACTGTAACAATCATCGAGGCATCTCACTACTATCAATCGCTGGGAAGATATTTGCCAGAATCCTTCTTAATCGCCTTACGGCTCATCTTGACAAAGGTCTTCTACCTGAAAGTCAGTGTGGATTCCGGAAAGAACGTGGAACCACCGATATGGTGTTCGCTGCAAGACAGCTTCAAGAAAAATGCCAAGAACAGCACTGTGACCTGTACACAGCTTTCATCGACTTGACAAAGGCGTTCGACACGGTCAGTAGAGAGGGTCTATGGAAGATCATGGCAAAATACGGCTGCCCAAAGAAATTTATCTCAATAGTGCAGCAGCTGCATGATGGAATGCAGGCTAGAGTTCAGGAAAACGGTGAGCTATCGGAGCCTTTCCCAGTCTCAAATGGAGTTAAACAAGGGTGTGTACTTGCACCGACTCTTTTCAGTATCATGTTTTCTGCTATACCAACGGGCTGATCACCCGTTTGCCAGTCACTTCGATTACGGAAACAACAGCAAATGGATTGATTTGCCGTTGCCCTAAAGACGCCAATAGGCGTGATGGGAAACAATGGCAAAGAAAACCTATCTGCTGTTGCCCTAAGACGCCACTAGGCGTAATGGCCACTGACTGCTTTGACGGTCGGTGGCTAAGGACGGAAGAAGAAGAAGAAGTTTTCTGCTATGCTGACTGATGCTTTCAGAGACGGGGACACAGGAATCGACATCAGATATCGTATTGATGGAAAATTGTTTAACCTTAGGAGGCTTCAAGCAAAATCCAAGGTCAAATCACACACCATCAGGGATCTTCTGTTTGCTGACGATTGTGCCCTCAGTGCTGGCTCAGAGGCTGATCTGCAGCATAGCGTTGATAGATTCTCCGAAGCCTGCTCCAACTTTGGGCTTATCATCAACACGGGGAAAACAGAAATCATGTACCAACCAGCTCCTGGCACAATTTATACTGAGCCAGTCATCAAGGTAAATGGTGAGAAACTGAATGTTGTGAACAGGTTCACATACCTTGGTAGTACACTATCCCAGAACATCGTCATTGATGATGAGGTGAACACCAGGATCTCCAAAGCCAGCAGCACATTTGGCAGACTATACACCAACGTTTGGCATCGAGGTGGCATTAGTCTACAGACAAAGCTGAAGGTATACAGAGCTGCGGTGCTTCCAGTGCTGCTTTATGCATGTGAAACATGGACTGCATACAGGCGCCACGTAAAAAAGCTCAACCACTTCCATACAGTCTGTCTCAGGAAGATAATGAACATCAAATGGCAAGACAAGATCCCGGATACCGCCGTTCTTGACAGAGCTGGTATCCCTAGTATTGATACTATTCTGATGCAGTCACAGATTCGCTGGGCAGGTCATGTAGTCCGCATGCCAGACCATCGACTGCCAAAGATACTCTTTTATGGTGAGATGCAGAAGGGTAGACGCTCCCATGGTGGCCAGAAAAAGCGCTTCAATGACACGCTTAAGGCTTCATTAAAAACCTTTGACATAAACCCAGACACATGGGAAGCTGCTGCGCAAGACCGAACTGCCTGGCGCACATCTCTTCGTAAAGGTGCAGCGGCATGCGAATCTTCCAGAAGAGCAGCAGCGGAACAGCGGAGACAAGCTAGAAAAGATCGTGAAATAAAACCTTCACATGAAGCAAACATTCTCTGCCCACACTGTCCGAGATCCTTCCAGGCCCGCATCGGGCTCATCAGTCACCTTCGTACTCATAGACTATCCTAACATCCTAATAATTGGATGAACAGAGTGGTCTTCATCACCAGTGATGGACGAACAACATACATTCTTCGAACGCATATAACTAATATATAACTTCACACAGAATTGTGCTATTTTGCAAGAATAGAGCGGAATAATGCTAGATAAGAATGCATTACTCGTATGCCATTAGATTATTACTTGTAAAGTTTTAAAAAAAAATATTTTTTTTTACAAGGTTGTGCTAATCCCGGAACGCGCGCAGTGAGGGACATTAGACATCAAATAAAAACTACGTTTTACTATTCATTTAGTAACTATACAAATGGCAGTCAGTTGTTCATCGCTGTGAACGTTACATTGTTGCAGGTGGTCGACACTTTGAACATTTGTAACTTTAAATGTGAAAATGTCAGAATTCTATGTCAAATGATAATTATTCAAAGTGTGTATACATAATTATGAAACACCCTGTATTTCACACACCCAGATTAACATAAATATGTCTTAATAAATGGTCACCGTTTACGATCTGCTTTGTCTGCGATGTAGGGGCAAGGATTGTAACAAACTAGCCCACAACGAAGCAAGTGGATTACCCAAGGAACACTTCTAGAAATGTGACGTGTCACAGGCCCTTGTGATTTTTCCAGGTGGTGCGAGGTGTCGTGATGGTACACCCGCTCCCTCTTTCCTCTTCGTCCCGTGCAATAATGTATGTACTGTTACGAAACTCAATTTCATGCTATTGAGTTGGAACATATTGTGATTTCCGTAAGGGATGATCACTGTAGCATTTTTCTGAAACACAATACACTTTTGCTTTTTAAATCTTATTGCTGTTAATTTTTTCTTTAATCATGCTGAATTTATGATGGCCGCATCTGGTACCTCTCGAGATGAACAAATTAAATAGACTAGCTCGGGCGTTGGCGTAGCTGGCGAGTCCTTTTTAGGGCTTTATGCTAGCAGATAGATAATGTTAGTCCTTTTCAGGACTTAGCATCTATCAACGCTGATCGGGTTAGCAGTCAACAGAGTTAACTTTTTTTTGGGATGGTAAATGCGCTCTGATATAACCAAATAGGTTGAAAGGATGGCGCCTCGCCAGAAGAAGGCAAAAACCGAACCGAAAAAAAAACCTGTCGAGGTACCCCATGAGGTAGAGGTAACCCCCGGCTGAGAACTACGACGCTACACTATTTAATCATTTGCAGAGCTTGCCAACTTCAAGTGGCGCTTAATTCAGTCTCCTTCCATCTCCCCTCCACCGCTTCTACTGGTACTTGTATTTAGTTAACTATCGTAAATCAGCCCTGTCTAGGACTAGTCGATTATTTACATAACTTAGCAGATTCCTCTTATAGTAAATGTATACTCTGCAAATACTTAACATTTATGAATGTTAAATGGATATTATTCTCTACATCTGTCCAGCATCAGAGCCGCCTTGGGAGTTATAATTATCTTTATGGTGGGCTAGTTAGGTTTGTTTCTGAATTTGCTAAAGCAGTTACAACATAATGTTGTGGTACCTATGAAATACATTCATTCTACTACAGGATTTCTTAACCTGTGGTATATGTACCTCTGGGGGGTGGGGGGTGGGGGGGGGGGGAGAGTTCCATGAATGTATTCTAGGGGCTCCGTGTACCTAACCTAACATTTAAAATGTAACGTTTTTTTTTTTTATTATGCTTGTATGTACATTTTTTTCCCCAATAAGGGGTCAGTAGCTTTCATCGGGCTATCAAAAGAGTCCGTGGCACGAAACATGTTAAGAAGCCCTGTTCTGATACATATTGTTGCACTGTTGGAGGTCGGTACTAAATCTCCACCTAAAATTTGTTTGCTGTTTCACACACACACACACACACACACACACACACACACACACACACACACACACACACACACACATACACACACATACACACACATACACACACATACACACACATACACACATACACATACACACACATACACACATACACACATACACACACATACATATACACACATACACACATACACACACACACACACACACACACACACACACACACACACACACACACACACACACACACACACACACACACACACACACACACACACACACACACACACACATATATGTATGTATGTATGTAAGCTGGTCCCCTAACAGGAAACCTGCACCACGCCTGCACCAAACATTCACATACTCTTGCAACGGTGGTTTCTGTGGCAATTTATTTTACATGCTGAGTTTGCCAGCCCCCACGCACAATCTCATATTCGTTGCCTTATACGACATGCTTGAGCGTACTGTAGTCCTTTTCTCTCGCTGTCTCTTCAGAGCCTGGTTCTTGTCATCAGTTCCACATTAGTGATCTTGTCATACCACTTACGTTCTTCTATTCTAAGCAAGGACCCATTTTTGAACATATGTAGCTACAATATTTGGTTGTGTTTTTTGTTTGTTTGTTTGTTCTCCATGTGTGGAAACAGAACAGAATAGGAGAAAGATTTAAATGTTTTTGTTTTAGTGCCTGAATGCTGCAGAGGAGTAAGAATAAATTTTTAAAAAATATATAAATACAGGTAGTTCTTTGTTTACGCAATATGTGGGTTCCCGAGAACCTCGCGTAAAACAGAAATCGCGTAAATGGAAACTGATTTTCTCATTCAGATACATATAAAGTAAGGGAGATGTGTTACATCAATGCCGTACATAAAAATAAAAGTAAATATATGTAATAATAAACAGTTTAAATGAACACATACCATTCATATAAAGTACATATACAGAAAACAGAATTGATAAATTATTCAACATAGACAGTGGCAGGACCATTACTTTATTCATCTTTGTCAGAATAGGTTATATGTATCTAATAATACACAGCACACACACAGAGCACACCGAGCTACTTGTGCGGTGTGAACAAACCCCTCTACTGGTACTATGGATTTAAGGCACACTCACACTATACACTGACATCTCCTAGACTGAATCGCGCCAAAAAAACTACATCCTCTTCCGTTCTGGCCCGACTCGCCAAACGGGTTTTCTATTCTACGCTGTTGCCACTCTACAGCGTAACCAACTAAATATATTTCGGCGAATATCTCTACTGTGACAATCTTCATCAACTTCTAATTCAGCGAGAGATGTGCTGGTGAGTCATCTGAATGAGAAGCAGGCGATGCAGCATTTTCCCGAAGAAGGTGTCCAAAGTTGAGTTTATGACTTTTTTAGGCTTACGGGGGATTCTTTAGTAGGGAGCAGGACATTCCATTATTTTTCCCCTGACCATTAAACTCCTACCCATGTTAGGATCATCTTCAAAGATCGTAAGGTACGATTCAAGAAGTTGGAAGGTTTCCTTTAATCGTTTCACCGTAAGTTAGCGACCTGGTGATTGTTGTTGGTTGGTGCAAGTTGCTGCGCCGTCTTCTTCTTTTTGATGTTCTCTAGCGCCAATAACTCTTCATTGCTCAGTTCTAGTTTCTGAGATTCAAGCAAATTTACAATTTCATTATTTACAACCAACTAAGCCAACTCTTGAGGCCATTCTGACACTCTTCTTAATAACTGTGACGCTATTGTCATCAACGATTAACCCTTCAAAGTCATGACAAAATTGAGGGCACAGTTACCTCCCGCCACCACCTTTCATGCATTGCCGCGGAACTTCATTCCATGCAGTCTTGATAAGCGAAAGTGTATCTTTAATAGTGAATGCCTTCCAAAAATCCGCCAAAGAAACATTCATATTGTAATTATGTTGCTCTCGCGCTCCCGTTGGCGGGCAGATAAAATTCTGTAAAAATGTCTAAAAATCAGGTCGCGTAGAGTTTGGCGCGTAAATAAAACAAAAATGCCTAAAAATTGGCGCGCGTAAGTTTGAATTCGCGAAAATGAAAACGCGTTAACAGAGAACTACATATAAATTGAAAAAGAAAAAAAAATGTAAATGCTTCATATAACTTTCTGATTTAAGAAGGTTGAGATGGAAACGAGAAAACAAGCTGACACGACGGATAAAACCAAAGAGTGAAGTTGCAGGACAAAGAAAGAGTATGCCTACTGTTCCCTCAGGCAAGTCGTACGAGATGATTATTAAATGAGGTTGTGCATGGGCCTGGCAATCTCACTATGTAAAAGTAATTGTTACAGAAACCACGGCTGCAAGAGCATATACATGCTTGCTGTAGTGGAGCCAGCTGCCAGTAGTGGCTTGATGGGGGCGAAAAGGAAAATGATGACGATGATGAAGTTGGAAGTTGGTTTAATTCCAAGCGCAGACAACAAGGAATCTGAAACTTGAGAGTCATGACCCAAGTTTCCCCCCCCCCCCCCCATTCTGCCCCTTTAGTGCAGGGGTCAGGCTACTTTTTTGGGTATTACCCAAAATCTATTTGTGTTAAATGATATTACCCCCCCGCCCCCCGACTTCAAAGTAAACAAAAACAAGTTAATTGCTCTTAAAATGAAGAATAAACTGCTCTCAAAGTCAAGAATTAATAAAAGACTTAAAAAGCCACACATGCTGTCATAAGAATAACACACATACAAAATTAATCAAAAGGATTGAAGAACTGAAGAATGTCATTCAAAACATCGCCACTTCAGGTTTTGGAAAAAATGGTGCTGTTTCATATTTGATAAAACAACGTCCATATCAGATGTTTGCTGTAGGTTCAATAGTTTTAAATTAAAAAAAAATATTACAATCGTTTTCTAAAATTTTCGCAACTCGCTTGACATAAAATAGTAAAAACAATTTTATGTACTGTAATAACTTTGGATTGCTATTTACTGGACGACCAGCAACACGTCATTAAAATATAACAGAAATCCCTAGTTTAATTCATAAGAACTTTATTAGTTATTGAATAGACACAACTCGCCATGGAAAATAATAACATATCTACAACTCTCAGTCGACCAGAGAAAATGGATTAGAAAAGAAAAGCAGAATAATAGTTACTTACTTAGTCGTTCCCCTTCTACCGTGAGGTGTAGAGGTTTGGAAGAGAGAGCGCCAGACTATCCTATCGGCTGTCTTCCTCCTGGCCTGGTTCCATTCTAGTCCTCGGTCTTTCAAAGATTGTCTAATGTTGTCCTCCCAGCGGACTCTGGGTAGTCCTGGGGGTCTGGATCCCTGGCTCTTTGTTTCCCATGCTTGTCGTGGTAGCCGATCTTCTCCCATTCTGCAGACATGGCCAAACCATCTTAGTTGGGCCTGTTCTACTTGGGTCTGCAGCGGGTGGGATTTTAGGCCTTGACGTATCGTCTGGTTGCGGACCATGTCTCTTCTTGTTACTTCAACCACCTTCCTCAGATACCTCATTTCTGAGGTTTGGATCTGGCTTTTGTGGGTTGTAGTTAAGACTGGGACATAGGTGGAGCGGTATACAGCCATCTTCGTTTTCTTACCAACCTCTCTCTTGCTGAGGAATCCTCGATTTATGGCCTGAAAAAGTCTCCCAGCTGCTGCTTTTCGAGTGGCCAACTCTTCTTTGATGCCTCCCTCTCGGTCTATAATAGCTCCGAGGTATTTAAAGTGGTCGACCTGCTCCAGGACCTGTTCTCCCAGCTTAATCTGATGTCTTCTTTCTTCTCGTGATATCACCATAAATTTTGTTTTAGAGCTGCTTATGACCATCCCTCTCTTCTCCAGCTCTTCCTTCCAGACTTGCAGGTTGGATTGGAGATGTGCCTCTGATTTAGCAATCAGGGCAACATCATCATCAACTGCCAGCTCTGAATTACATACCTGTCTCATCTTCCAGTACCCCACTGAATACTTTCTTGTTCTCTCCTTACATGCCTTGATAACATCGTCCATGAGGAGTATGGAAAGATAAGGTGTCTTACACCAGTGGTGGTCCTGAACTCTTGGGACTTATGGTTTGCTGTCCTCACATAATTTCTGCAAGACTTGTAGAAGCTCTGTATAGCATGAATCAGAGGTTCTAGAATGTTCTTCCTTGCCAAATAGTCCCAAAGTTTGCTCCAGGGGACCCTGTCAAACGCCTTTTCCAGATCTATGAAACAAAGATGGATCTCACTCTTATACTCAAGAGCCTTTTCACTCAGCTGTCTGAGTGTGAAGATTAGGTCTTGAGTACTTCGGTTTGCTCGGAATCCGCACTGGATCTTATCCAGTTGTGGCTCAGCTAGGCGTCGGAGTCTCTGCTCTAGGATTCTAGAGTAGATTTTACCAGGGACACTGAGAAGGGATATGCCTCAGTGGTTTCCACATTGTCGATTGTCACCTTTTTTGAAAATTGGTGTTATGATGGCAATCTCCCAATCCTTTGCTATGGTCTTGTTGCACCACGCTGCCTGTAGGACCCTTAAGAGTAATAGGTCACCTGATGCTCCCATGTACTTAACCATTTCTGGTGTTATACCATCATGCCCTGCTGCTTTGCCATCTTGATTTTCTCCAGTGCTGCCTTCAGTTCTTCCATCTTTATGTCATCTTCATCACCATTGGTTTCCTCTTCTGTGCTAGTGGTTATCATTTCTGATGCTTGACCTTGCTGACCATCAAGGAGTTCTGAGAAATATTCTTTCCATCTTTCCATTACTTGCAGAATAATAGTAGCAGTTGCAAATATGGCTCAAAGTACTTTCATAAGATTACATCACCACTAAAAATCAAGCCACGTTGGAATAAATATTGGGGACCGACTAGGCTAGCGTGCTCCTAGTCCTGGAGTCGAGATCATAACTGACGTTTTTAAGGACTAGCCAAAATGGCGTCTTTGATAAGGTCATGTGACGTAATTATCAAGGGGAGTTTATTTTATGAAAGTAGGAATTTTCTGGTGATCTTCTATTAAAATTGAAAGGGGGGGGGGGGGGGGGGGGAAGGAGAGACAGTTAATAAGCGAATGAGTTCGATGACTTCACAATACTTTTATTTGTATTTTATTTTGAGCCTTCATTACCCCCAAAATTTTCATTTTTACCCCATTTGGGGTAATTTACCCCTGTTCCCCGACCCCTGTTCTAGAGCGTAAAGGAGATCAAAGGGCTGAAACACTTATCTGAGGAAAGTGTAACCCTTCTGATGCTGAGATTGCCTCCTATTGTACCGTTCTGTATAGAATTTACTATGATCAGAAATAGCATATGCCACTTCTCGTTTGACAATCCCTTACTTATACTTTGTATCTAGCGTACATTTCTCACACCTACCTAGCTTAATATAAGGCAGGTCAAGATTTCATTTTTTTTTCGACACTTTAACCTACTTTCGTTGATCAGACTGTGTCTCATTCTGTGCTTATGAGTTACTCATGACTAGGATGGTTTACTAGGCAGGGCTATAGTTCTGGTAGCTTCTCATAAGATTGCTCACGCCGACTGCTGAACTGAACTTCACTGTTCACGCACATAGGCAGTCCCATTTAAATTGTTCCAATCCTGTTTTCAGTAAAAACGTTTCATTGCGTTCAACAGTTGAGCACTCAGAAATTGGAACGGAGCCCACCTTATATTGATAATGAAAATAGACCAACGATTTGTCGTTTGCTGATTGCGGACGTGGGTGTGAATTAGTGGCGTGCCAGACGTGCTGAAATCTCTGGTTGCTGATGTAATGATTGGAGGTGATTGTGTTTAGACTTCATCACTTCATACTTTGATAAAGTAGATCGAAAAGAAAAAAACAACTGGAAATGAAAAAATAAAAAAATAATGTAATTGATAAAAATTAGACAATATAAACTGTTATGGACGGATGAAGGATATAGGTTGTCCCTTGAAACAACAGTGAAACAATCCCGCCAGCTTTTCAGAATAACGGAAAAATACCCGCATTGCGCATTGAAAGCTAAATTGAACACCCATTAAAAGAGCGCGGAGGAGTTTCAATTTTTTCATGGTGGACTGACCATAAGTCTTGGTAAGTTTGACTACCCAGATATATATACTACTGGACAAAAGTTAAGGGCCGCCATTCAGTTTAGACAAGGTTTATATAATTCATCGTGAGCAGGGTCGATTTTCCAAATGTCCGGTAGCTTGAAATCTCTCAAGAAGTCTCTGAATGGTAGAGTGGAACACTGCTAAACGTCTTGCAACATGACGAACAGATTGACCATCCTGAATCCATGCCATGGCTCGACCACGGTCTACAGTGCTGAGACTTCGCCTTGGTGGCATGGCTAATGCAGTGATCATTTCGACCACTTGTCATACTGATTTATTGCATACCAACGGTGAACACTCTTTACCGATGATCATTTTCCACGTGCATTCAAGTTCAACTCACTTTTTCACCTTTTGAACTAGTGGGGCATGTTGCAAAAACCACGAGTTTTTGCAGCAACAATGGCAATTTTCACGTGCGGGTTAAAGTTACCCAGTTTTTTGACATTTAAAAAAATTGACCTAGTGCACACAGAAATGTATACACATTTCTCTGAGCTCAGTTTTAATGACATTTTCACTTGTCTTTACAGTTTGCCAATCAAATATAAACCTTGTCTAAACTGAGTAGTGGCCCTTAACTTTTGTCCAGTAGTATATATGGTTTATATATACATTCTTTAGGCCAGTGGTGGCCAAGTTAAGGTTGGCCGAGGGCCAGATTATGGTAAAGGGTAACACCAGAGGGCCAGACCTATAAAATCCTTAAAAAATAACGTTCTGAGATTTAGTTTTACATATATAATGAACCACGTACAGAAAGCAAAGGAACTACTGTACTGCACATCTGCCAAGACAGGTATACCAGTCTTCGGACTGAAATTACTGTTAAAAAAATATATATAATGAATCTGTTGTTTTAATTTGTTTTGTAATTTGTAATATAACATGTAATTATTTATTTCAAACATAACGTTTGTGTGTTATTTCATTGTGAAGAGTGTGGCTTCAATCAACAATAAGAGGCCGCCAAAACAGGTTGGCGGGCCGGTCAAAACTGGTTGGCGGGCCGGATCTGGCCCGCGGGCCGTAGTTTGGCCACCGCTGCTTTAGGCCATGGGTCTATCGGTATATTGCAGGGCCTCATTTGGTAGATCTCTAGGTAGCGGAAGGTGGCGCGAAAAAGTCTTTAACCTAAAATTTCGAACTAACTTTCTCCCACCGGCAATTAATAGCGCGTTGTCACCAGGTTTAAAAGGCACTTCCATCGAATTCCCAGTGGAAAACCTCAAACTAGCCTACTAAAATACATTTTATTCGTGCGCTGTATAAAATAGAAAGCGATCTTTTCTTGGAAGCGAAATAAACTTATCGGCAATATTTAATTTTAACTTTCCACCACTTGTGATGGGATTGCAAGAAGCAGATCTTGTGGCAGAGATAGAAATTACATATAGGGTAGATTTATCCAAGTTTCAGATACTCTGAAATTTAAAAACTGCCATTATTTTATCAAAGTAAATCTTTAGAGAGCTCAGTGTTTTTAAAGTGGATTCCTACAACTACTGGGTTGCCTACCCCTGCTCCAGACGCATGGACCAAAGATAGACGGGAACCTAATCTTTATGGGTATATCATGGACTTTTAAATATATAATTTTTTACTGAGTGTCTGCGCCGGAAATTAACGTTGCAACCTGATCTTTGCTATTTCCTGCCGGTGCCGGAAACATCAGCAGCGACTCGTATTTACTGCTTGTGTCATTTTTATTCATATTTTTTATGCATTTAATATACTTCTCGATTTCTTCCTCTTCGGTTTTCGTTATTTCCATGAAAAGCATTGTAGCCTTAACTTAGGCAGTGAAATAGGTACCTGATTCTGTTTTTTTTTTTTTTAGTTAAGGGAGACAAAGGCAGCGAGGGAGGCAACTGGTCACTCCACCTCACAAAGCTGGAAATAGTATGGTGAAGTCTCTTTACTCCCTTACGGCAGTATCTGCTGTGCGGCTACTTTTTAATAACAGTTTTACAGCATCCCTGTTTCTTATTTATTAGCATTATTCTCTTTCCTTGACGTTATTCGTTATTCCGGTCAGGTAAAGACAACCAACCATGAAATATCATTTTAAAATAAAAGATATTTGATGACATACTCACTTATCTCGTAGCAAGAACATTGAAATAAATAAAGAGACAGAACCCCGAGACTTGTGGATATAAATAAATAAATACACGTAAACGGGTGTCGTACATTTTTAGATAGGTTAGAGATATATTTGGTCCCGTCTGAGTAGAGTAGAAGGTGGGGGTATATGAGAAAGAAAGGTTGTGGTAAAGTGGGATGTTATAAATTTTTATAGGGGACTTAGTGTACTGACTGAGATCAGCTGTGAAGGTATCTGTATCTAATAGGTGTAGTGTTTTACAGATAACCTTACTTGCTACCACATTATGCCTCAGTCAGAATTATTCTGGAATATTGTGATGACTACGTTAAATGTCTAGGGTATGTATATGATGAAGTGTAAGTCACAACAACAACAGACAGATAAACAATTTAATTTATTCCACCACACTTGACAACACTGTGACACTCACACACAGTAACATTCTATAAGACTATCTTAAATGAGTCACTGGTAAATTTTCAAATATCAATATGTATTAAGCACTTTCATTAATATATATGTCCTGATTCAACTACAAAGTGAACCAGGAATCACAATCAATTTTAATTACAATTTATATGTACAGGATTTATCAATATGAATCTTGTAGTGACATATTTTATTAATATTATCTTATGTGTGTCAGTTGTGTAGTGGTAATATGAGGTAATACTGGTTTTGTTTTTTCAAGCTATGTTGTTATTTGTCATCATGACTTCAAGTGTTTGTTTATCTTGTAAGTAGTATGGGGAAAAGTTCACAGTTCCTATCAATTTAAACACTGTATTTTCCCTCTGGTTTATTATAAAGTCAGATTTTGAGGGGGGGGGGGGGGGGGGGATAATGTTGGGCTCCACGGGCCACATAGGCTTATCTTTCGTGATGGCGGCAGGAAAAAGACTCCTCTGCTCGATAGCCTCCCTGTGTTCTGGAGACACCTCACTGGTCACTATCTGGACCCAGGAGTATGCTGTCAGCCTCTAGGTTCAGCAAAGCTCCGACCAGGTGCTGCTCAATAGCTTTAGGACCACGGTCCCTGAAACAAGAAGGTTGTACCTCCTACTTCATAACTAATTTATAATCTATTTACAGACTGAACACATTACATAACAAACACTGAGTTCAGAGCGGTAGGCCAACTGTCAGCTTCATCTGAAATAATTTACACCAGTATATTCCTCCCTAATGGTTACTACGCCTCTGCAATTCCAGCATTATTTCTTTCTAGTCAATAAGATAGGTGTCAGTGTACTGTTTGGCAATTCCATGCAGTTTTACTTTCCTCCGACACCTTCTGTTCAGGTTGGAGCACTATATATGCTTTACCTCATGTTTGCTACTGAACCACACATATATACAGACATAAATTATCAATTTACATTCAATTTTCATTAAAAAGATATTGAATATATCAAGCTTACCACAATTCATGGAATAATACACAGTTACGTTGACTAGCAATGAATATAGCACAATTTCGATCTGCCGATGTCCCAGGCTTTTATTTAGAAAAATATGCACTGGCGCTCAACGCACTGGTTCTGTAGTAAGTTTATTTGAACATGTGGTGGTGACCTGACGCCTCTGATTGACTATATTCGCGGGTCTAACCAATCGTGCCATGTTTACCCAATCGTTTGAAAAAAAGTACTCTTACTCCCGTTTCCCCTGACAACAAAAGATAGTATTTATAGCCCGACTAATCGTGTTTAGCCTTACATTTCTTGCGCTCCAATCAAATCGGATTTAACATGGAGACCCATTTCCCGTACAATGGTGGTGTGAAAATCTGCCACTGAGCGATTCTGATTTGGGTGTTGTCTGACATCCCTCACTATTTCTTTTGGCTATAATTTGGTAATTCCTAGACTATTTGCGTAACGTTTAACATATTCTTTGTCAGCAAGTCCGAAGGAACCCAAATATACAAATTTAAAGGAGCTAAGTGGCTGCGTTCAAAATATGCACTTTCTTCTACCTCCGGTTTACTTCGAATACGATGTGGTGTCTGGGTACTGTAATGTTTTCAAACGTAAACCAGTATAATGTCATGTTTCCTAATAAGCGTTTTGTGAGTTTTTAAAAACTAACTCTCGTGTGTGTAGTGTTTTTTATCACTGTCGATTTGAAAAAAACTAGTGCTTGTGGCCTTACACGCGTGATGGTAGTAATTGTATAGCGAGACGCGTGTTTAGTGTTGCATGCGTTCCTGCTTTCAGCCTCTCCCTTTCTTTCTATCTTTAGCCCATCTGTCTTTCGTTTTTTGGTAACGTAGTGTATAAAATGACATGAATGGAATTTTAAATCTAGGTCATCTTGCGTATCTCAAGGTTTTTCTTAGAAATGGAGTACACATTTTATTGTGTTGGGGAAACGCGTGTATGCTGCAGAAGGCTTTTACTATCAACGTGAAACGTTACAATTTGCAGACGAAGGGGAAAACAAGGGGGATTTCGAGTACAGTCATTGGGACAGCACTGTTCTTTACCATTCTTCTTTCCTTTTATTGAATTTATGTGTTAGGCTTTACATTTACCTGATAATTTATATATGTGGATTAGAATTTCTCACGACAAAGGTGTTAGAATAGATTCCACGAATGAATAGATTAAGGTGAAGATCTGTCTCTGGAATGAGTGGTTTCTCTAGTCCAGCCTGTCTATACGACTATCTTTAGTATATGACGATCTGTCAAACCTCCCTATAAGTATAATTATAAGTTTACTACTTACACACACACACAATTATGTGACAACAAGACACACAAACGTGAAAACTATGGTAAATGGATATGGTTCTGACCAACACACTAAATTAAGTTTTGCTTAGTTTATTATCACTTAAACTTTACAACATCAAACATATAGAAATCAATATAATCATGTTTACAGACATAGGAAAATAACCCAATAAGTGTCCTCCCCCCTGTTGAGAAAAGATCCCAAAAGAAGTTTATAACCCAAAAGGTCAAAGATTAACACTAGGGTATAGACTAGACAGTAAAGAAAAGAACAAAGTTCCTACTTAAGCTATCCAGTAAAATATAACAGTATTTGCAAAGAAAAATAAAGGATGGTACAGTTTCCATAACTGGAAAATATTCACTCTCACTCTGTCATTCATGGCCACATCAATCACGACTTACCTAAACTTGGTGTAACAATCTCTTGAACGTAAACATCCATGCACATGTATCATGATCTAGTAGTTCTATCCTCCGAATTGAGCCCCAGTCCCTCCACTAATAATTAATTTTTATACGGGGGACGCTTAATTTGGTGGTTGAGTCTTGGATATGCAATGTCACAAAAAAAAAAAGACCCGCGATCGTGTGTTCACAGTAGACAGTAGTCAGTACTTCCAATAGCTAAGAAAACTCTGGTTGCTAAAAACTGTTAATTAAGATGATGATGATAAATCCTATCGGCTTGCTCTGGGGTGAGTGCCGATTATGAAACAGCGTATTCTCCTGGATAAAATCCACTTGGGAAAACGACTGTCAGAAGTCGGAAAAAATGTTATGTATATTGCCACCGCGGGCTGATAAATTGAATAAAACAATCTGGGTATTTGTAAGTCCAGTTAACTCAAATTTACAGTTAAAATGTTAGCTTGTCGCCTTTGGCAATTACTGTCCACACATGTACTGGAGACGAACGCCAAGGAAAAACGACAACTATTACTCCTTCAGTAACTGAGAAAAGGACCACAATAGAAAAAACCGCTGGCCGCTGGTTTTGATCAAGCACTATATTAAGAAAAAAAAATAAAACATTTAACCAAAATGACAATATCCTATGCTATCAAGCGTACGGTATGATCTCTTATCCTCCCCGTCACCTAATTAAATTTAAAGGCACACTGTGTCTTAGCCTATCTTATCGCGCTTTGCTTAGCGAGTACAGGTTGGGTTTTAGGCATGCAGCCTTTCCCCCTCCGACCCGGTAAAACAATCAGCGCACAATGTCAGTTATAATTTAATTATAACTACTCGCCCTTAACAAATATCGCCTGTCATTACTAGCTAGTTGATTGTCGGCGTCTATCGTTTTGACACATGCTATTAACAATAGTCATTTAAAAATTTACACACAATGGAATATAATGCGCATTCTACTCTGTCACTTTATCCGTCACTCATAGCATTATACTTTAGTCAGCTAAACCATATCTTCTAGCGTAAAAAAATGGTTGATGGATTTTACATTACTGAACCACTGGTAAGAAAATATCTACGCGTTTGCTATTTCGCTAGTCTTAACGCTAGGGAATCACAGTGAATAAAATTGGTAAAACTTTAACACATTTAACACTTAAGCACAACTTATATTATTACCCGAAAACAGAATAATCCCCATGAAGGCTGTGGCGTGAGGTTTTATTTGGGCTGAAGGATCAGTATAGTACTGACAATTACAGAAATATAATTTCTGCAGAAAATGGTGAAGTCCCAGTGTCTGAGAGAACTACTGGTATCACAAATTAGTTACGGCTGTGAATGATCTGATCTCGAAACAATAGTAGAGAGGAGACCGACATAAAGTGCCACCTCCGCTGTGTAACTAACTGTGATATTAAAAAAAACAAGGAAACAGATTTTATTTAACAATGATAAAATTGACAAGTCGTTCAAATACAATTTCCTTATTATTTATTTAGTATAAACACTATCTACTCTTGTGCTGAAGGGTGAATGTTGAAAAATGGAATGTAATGAATTTGTAAGTTTACAAATGATTTACAAATATAGATATAAATATATAAATATATTACAACAAGTTTTCCAATTATAGGAACAAAAAATTATATCAGCTGTGCTGTTATTCAATTATAGTACAGGTATCAGCTGTGCTGTTAATTACGTCTATAACAAGTATCAGCTATCCTGTTATTTTTGTCTCTTGCTATGCTAATTCACTTTCTCGTCACTGACACTAACTTTTGCTCACAATGCTGACAGAAATGGTACTAATGTGTACTCATCTCTTCAAAGTTCTGTCCTTCTTGGTTTGGTTGACACAAAACACCCGCTGTTGATCGTTTCGTTAGCCCACCCAAGACTGAGGGGGACTAAAGATGTATCCTGTGCAATCACTGTGCTCCTGCGACGTTCCAGGCAGCTGGATTGACACGACATACGACCTCAGGTTTGATGACACGAATAAAACCTGTAACAAGGAAAAATAGGGGCTAATTTCTGTCATCAAGCCCACCTATTTCTAATGTGGATGAAATGAGCGTGTCTCAGGTGTCTGCATGTAGAATGAATGACAACATGTCTCAGTATGATTTAGCAATAGCGAGACAAGACAGGTGTCTACATGCAAAACATTCTTTCTGATAAACTAATACATAGATACATTCAATAATATAAATTCAATGCATGAATACATTCAATAATATAAATTCAATACATGAATACATTCAATACATGGATACATCCCATAATATAAATTCAATACATGAATACATCCAATAATATGTACACCTAGGTGTGATACATCCATTTTCTTCCCCCTATAATATACCAGGCCCTCTCTGACAAGTGTACTAGCTGGTAACATATATCCTAACAATATTGTTATGTTCTTATGATAGGAGTATATGAGACGAGGACTGTTTGGTGATATATCAGGTGGGAGTTATATGGGACAATAGATTGGAGTTAGATGAGACAATAGATTGAGTCCTAACAAGGACTGTTTTGGTTATATTTCAGTTGGTTTTATCTGAGATAACACTGAAGTTATAGGAGACAATAGATTGAGTTATAGGAGACAATAGATTGAGTTATAGGAGGCAATAGATTGAGTCCTAACAAGGACTGTTTTGGTTATATTGCAGTTGGTCTGAGATAATAGATTGAAGTAATAGGAGACAATAGGTTGAGTCATAACAAGGACTGTTTTGGTTATATTTCAGTTTGGAGTTATCTGAGACAATAGACTGAAGTTATAGAAGACAATAGATTGAAGTATGAGTCCTATTAGTCTTCGTCTATTCAATCATAATATATATATATATACAGGTGTATCTGCTATAGGCCTATTTTCCTACCAGTTTATAGTAAATTATATTTACCCTCTAAGATTTTAAACCGGCCAGGTTTTGACTCGACTCAGTGAAGCAGGCTGCAGGTCAATGCCCTCAGGTAAGCTATAAATCAAAGCTGACAGCTCCTCTCTTCAGTCGGTCGGTATATCTGGCTTCGTGTCTGGTGTTGCGTGTTTTAGCATAAAATCTCGCCCGATTATATAGGCAGGTAAAGTAACTTCTACTGGTTAAGGAAAGCGTTTGGTTGGTTCCTGGCGGAGCAAGCTGATTGGTTGCCTGCAGTTTCGTCTTATGCTCGTACAGCCTAATTTTATTCAGTTTTCTTCCGCCATCTTGCGTGAACAAGATGGCCACGACCCACATCCGAAAAAACAGGGCTTAAGTTTTTCCTGGCGTAACTTCAGGTAATTTATTCCGGCTCAGCAACTGTGCGTTGATTGGCTGGGCTCTCGACATAGGGATTTAACAAAGTAGTGGGTTTACACAACTCGTTCCACGGCAAAGGCTATTAACGCACTATTTCACATAGGTTCTAGCGTACGCATTTAGATTATCCAAAATTTCCTAAGAGACTTGATAACTGACTTGGAGAGAAGGCAGTATATTTACAGATTTAGGGTAATTATCTCTAAAGGATGTGACAATTCACACCTTTGGCATAGCAGGGGAAATCAGTGAGCTTCGTTTCAGAGATAAAGGATTTTCCTGTTCGCTCTACTCGCGTTGCCAAACGACATCAAAAGACGTGGGCCGCGCGAACGGGCCCCCTTTAGATTTCCGTTCGTTTCCGCAGATCAAAGCTTTTGCACGGACAACAAAGGTGGTCGGGAAGTATTATTATCGCCCTTGTATTTGCTACCGAGGTCTGATCTTTTTTCCCCACGTGCTTTTTGTCACTTTCCGATGATTGACAGATCAGCTTGCGTGAGAACTCAGGTAAACAAACCAGGTTCGCCCCCTTTGTATTTGGAATGTTGCGAAAATAGGTAAACAACTCGTTAGCGCAAGAAAAAGCAGGACAAATAGGCGTGACTTCAAAAGTGAGTCAACAGACAGCGAATTGTTTGATAAACACTAACCGAGGAAGCAAAGGTGATCGGATTTCTGTGGCTATTTTACATTATACGTCACAACGGGTAATAACAGCCACTCGTGGGAAATAAAGAAGTAGAAAACTAGACAACAGAAAAACAACAGAAATGATAGGCTTACTGAGAACTCTGCGACCAACCGCCCTGCTGGCTACGCACTGCATTACCGGTTTATGTGTAATTATTTATTTATCCCAGTAAGGCGCTTTCTTCTTTTCGTTTACCCTCTGTGTAGATCTGACAGTTCCCCCGCCCCACCCCCCTATACCAGACAGTCATTTTTGCTTCCTCCTGTTAACATTACGTGAAGAATAGTCTACATGTCAATGTAAATATTTGGCTATTCATATTGTCCACATCTTGTCCCCAGATATTGCCCTGGACTGGTCAGATCATGCCTTGTGGTGGCCAGAAAAAAACACGTGGCTTCATCGCGCACGCTCTACACTTGACCAGTACAACGTTCAGGCGGACGCCAAACTGCAGTTCACGCCTATGCACAAAAACCTAAAAGTCCAGCTGTCAGATCTTCAAATCCTCGAGCTTCGGGTGGATTTTTCCACCAAGTGTTTTGCCACAGTTGTTCAGACTTGCAAGGAGCTAGGTAAGTTATTATTACGTGAATGAGAGGAGAAAGGTGATAAAGAATTGTGTTTTTAAACATTGAAGGCTAATAAGAATAATCATAATCTGCAATAATGTGTTGGATAAACGTTATGGCTTGTTTACATTTTGCCTTGATGTGTGTATGCAAGTCCGGACATAAGGATTATAGGGAGAGGTGCGATATCTCGTAACACCCGGGGCAGTTCTGTATGTACTCTTACGAGAGGTATTTTCATGCTGATGAGCTGGATCACACTGTAATTTTTTGCAAGTGATGTTCACTGTAGCATTAAAGAAGAAAAACCCCCCAAAAAACTCATTCTTGTTTTCAAATTTTATTGTAGGTATTTTTCCTGTTTACCTACAAGAAAATACATGTAAGTGTCATCCAATTTTATGCACCAACTAATGACAAAGAAGAGTCGGTGAAAGAAGCATTTTATACTAGACTACAGGAAATTATGAATAAAGTAAAAAGAAGAGACATCACAATTTTGATGGGTGACATGAATGCAAAGATAGGTACAGTCAATACCGGATTTGAAGAAGTCATGGGAAAACATGGGCTAGGAATAATGAATGAAAATGGAGAACTATTCTCAAACTTCTGTGCTTCAAATCAACTGGCTATAGGAGGAAGCATGTTTCCACATAAGAGAATACACAAGGCAACATGGATATCACCAGACCATAGAACTTGTATAGAACAAAAAATCAGATTGATCATATATGCATAAACAAGAAGTTTAGATCATCATTGCAGGATGTAAAGGTATATAGAGGAGCAGATGTGGCATCAGATCACCACCTTCTGATAGCCAAAGTAAAAATGAAACTCAAGAAATATGCAACAATGCAAAATTATAGACAACAATTTAATGTAGGACATCTAAGAAATCAAGAAACAAGAGACAAATTTGCGGTCACAGTATCCAACAAATTCCAAGTGCTCCAACAGCTGGAAGATGTAGAGAATACAGAAGACTATTGGCAGCAGGTCAAAACTGTATGGAATGAGACATGTGAAGAAATACTGGGGAAAAGGGAAAGGCAACAAAAAAGCATGGATAACAACAGAAACCATCAATAAGATAAAAGACAGAAAAAACAAGAAAGCAGATTTAAACACAAGCAAAACCAGAAGTTCCAAAGCCAAGGCTCAAGAAGTGTACACAGAAGCAAACAAAGAAGTAAAAAGAAGTATCAAAAGAGACAAGAGGAAGTATATTGAGGAGTTGGCAAGAGAGGCAGAAGATGCTGCAGCCAAAGGAAATATGAGAGAACTGTATAGCAGCACAAAGAAGCTAACAGGGAAATACAAGCAAACAAGTTGCCTCATAAAAGACAAGAATGGGAAACTGCTCAGCAATATACAGGAGCAAATGAAGAGGTGGACAGAATATTTTGGTGACCTTCTCAATAGACCAGCTCCACAAAACCCCCCGGACATCCAGCCAGCAGAAGAAGAGCTACAAATTAACGGTGAAAGACCAACGAAGGAAGAAATAAAGAAAGCCATAAAGCTTCTAAGAGATGGAAAAGCGGCTGGACCTGATGGCATTCCAGCAGAGGCCATAAAAGCAGATATCGACACGGCTACAGAGATGGTATATAAATTACTTGGTAAAGTCTGGGAAAAGGAAGAGATACCAGCAGAATGGAAGGAAGGATATCTGGTTAAGTTGCCTTAGAAGGGAAATTTACAAGAGTGCACAAATTATAGAGGAATAATGTTACTATCAGTGCCAGGAAAAGTATTAAACAGGATTATCATTGAGAGATTAAAAGAGTCCATAGACAAGAAACTGAGAGATGAACAAGCAGGTTTTCGACAAAACAGATCATGTACAGACCAGATAGCCACTTTGAGAATAATAGTTGAACAAAGTCTGGAATGGAATTCACCACTATACATCGGATTTGTGGACTACGAAAAGGCATTTGACAGTGTAGACAGAGAATCACTTTGGAAATTTGATGAGGCATTATGGAGTTCCCCTGAAGATCATTAATTTAATAAAGAAAACATATGAAGACATGACATGCAGAGTTCTTCACGAAGGACAGCTTACAGAACCGTTTGGGATAAGAACAGGAGTGCAACAGGGATGCCTCTTGTCTCCATTTCTGTTCTTACTAGCAATAGACTGGTTATGAGATCATCGACAACACACAACAGAAATGGAATCCAGTGGACTCTGACTAAGCAGTTGGATGATCTGGATTTTGCTGATGACTTGGCTCTTCTGTCCCATAATCGTAATCAGATGCAGGACAAATTGAAAACACTCGATGAGAGGTCACAGCAATTGGGTCTGAAAATACACAGGGAAAAGACAAAAATAATGAGAATAAATGCAGGTAATGATAACAGGGTTGAACTTGAAGAAACACCAGTTCAAGATGTAGAATCGTACACATATCTTGGCAGTAATATAGTCAAAGTTGGAGGGACAGACAGCGATATCAAAATAAGAATACAAAAGGCAAGAGGAGCTTTCATTGCATTGGGAAATATATGGAGATCAAGAGAAATCGGATCCAACACGAAAATAAGAATCTTCAACTCAAATGTGAAGTCAGTCCTATTGTATGGCTCTGAGACATGGAGAACAACAAAGACAACAACCAAAAAGCTACAGACTTTCATAAATGGGTGCTTGCATAGAATAGAGGGATTAAAATAGTATGACAAGGTTACCAACGTGGAACTGATGACAAGAACTAGACAAGTGCCAGTGGAACAAGAGATGAGACGAAGACGATGGCGATGGATAGGACACACACTGAGGAAACCTGTTGATAGCATTACAAGGCAGTCCTTGTTCTGGAACCCCCAGGGCAAGAGAGGCAGAGGTAGACCAAGAAGCACATGGAGAAGAGAGCTGGAAACAGATGTGAAAATGATGAGGAGAACGCAGAAAGAACTTGAGATGATGGCACGTGACAGGAGGACTTGGCATGTGTTTGTTAAGGCCTATGCTCCTTTGGGAGTGGAGGGTTATGATGATGATTTTTCCTCTTTATTCACGTTGAATTACAGATGGTCCCTGAATGGGCTGTTTACAAAAAAAAGAGGGCGGGGGGGGGGGGGGGGGAAGAATAGAAGAAGGAATAATATAGGCATATAATAAAAGGATCAATTTCAGGCAAGCTAATAATTTTTTACTTTGACATTTTCTGTTTCAATTTTGGTGCTCGCACCCCCAAGAGAAAGACCAGTGTCCTTATTATAAGTAGGTTGAACTGGTATCTCTAGCCAGAACTGTGAAACACTTTAAAAAAAAAATAATTTTTTAAAGAAATTTGTTTATAAGAGTCTGACCTGCTGTACGTGATTTTTGGAACGGCTGGCTCCTTAGTTTAAACTTGCATGCGTTATTTCTTAGACTGATGTTGAAAACAGTGCCAAAGAAAATATTTACTGTCAGGAGTCGTCGGGGAACTATGGCCCTCTGGCCGAACGCGGCCCGTGGCTTCTCTGTATCCGGCCCGCCAAAGATATGTCAATCTTGTGAGCAAGTGATCTATTTCTTTTAACGTCACAGCAACTTGGAGAATGGAGTTAATTTTACAATCGTTTTTGACATTTTTGTTTTTCAACACTGTACTCAATTAAGAATAATTGTGTCTTTTAAGAAAAAAAAAAAGATTTTCCGTGCCTGATACTAATCCCGCCCCCACCCCATACAAGTCTACATAATAATATTCTACAATACATATTTTTTATACGGTAATACATAAATTTGTGCAGATGTTGTTTTCTGATCTTGTAAATATTCTTGATTTTGCCACATCATATTGGCCTGCGAGACCTAAAATATTTATTTTCCGGTCCGTCTGTGAAAAAGTTTGCCGACCCCTGCACTAAGGGATCATTGTTAATGCGAATAATAGTACAAAAGTTTTTATACTGTATTTTTGCAGAGCAGTTTTTAATTAAAGATATGTTTTATGATAATGCCTTGTAAGGGCTATAGAAAGTGTTGTAACCACTTATTTTCCCAATAGTCGAATTGTTTATTTTGCAAAATCAGACTTTACGCCTTGTCACGTGCTTAATAGAAGGATTGAAATGGGCCGGCAAGGTCACCCGTGTGGAACTGATTACAAGAACCAGACAAGCGCCAGTGGAGCAAGAGATGAGAAGAAGACGTTGGCGACGAATAGTAGACAAATTGAGGAAACCTGTTGATAGCATTACAAGGCAGTCCGTGTTCTGGAAACCCTAGGGCAAGAGAGGTAAACGGAAACTGAAAAATCCACGGAGAAGAGAACTGGTCACAGAAATGAAAGGAATGCGGCAGACATGGAAAAAACTTGAGCTGATGGTACACGACAGGAAGACTTGGCATTTGTTTGTTGGAGACCTGTGCTCCGTGGGGAACTAAAGCGTTGGTTGATTGAACTTGAGCTTGTTACATGAGATATTATTTATTGCCTTTAATGGGAAAACGTTGCTCAAGACTATTTACGTGTTATGTGAGATTTGTCATAAATGTATATGTTGACATTATTACATGATGTGAGACTTGAGAAGCTGTGAAGCATTGAGAGTAGATATAACTAGTTTATGAATATATGGTCATCACATCACCCATGTATATTTGCTAAGGTACTCGTATGTTGAAACTTGACAGCAAAATATCATTGTTTGTGCTGAACACTAGCTCCTGTGAAGCTATTCCTTCATGTTAAGAAAACAAATGTAAACGTAGTCCCATTGTACATACTGCCGTAGGGGAGGACATTGTTAGAGACTTCACTATACTGGGTCCTGCTTCGAGAGTTGGGGGGGGGGGGGAAAAGGGTGACCAGTTCCCTTCGCCACCTTCCCTAACTCAAGAGCAGAGTCAGGTACCTATTTACAACTAGGTAGACTGGAGTGTGAGAACACCATTTTCGAACCTGGTACTTTTGCCACGAGAGCCCATCGCTCTAACCTCTCTGCTATTCGGACGCTGTATGTTAAGATAATTGATAGAATTATCAACCATATTGTTCTGGGAGCAACTTAATAAAACTTAGCAATGCAACAGAATAGTATATCTGTAGGCGCGACAGGTCGATCCTTAATCTCTGTCTCGCGAGTAGGCCAACGCCACTTTAGTTAGCAAGCATACTTTGTTTATGAGGCTGACAACCTCATCATGTAAAACAGATTGCTACATAATAAACAGATTGCTACATAAACCACCGTTACAAAAGCATGTGAATGCTCTTTGAGTGTCCAGCACTCGATGATGTTAAGAAAATGCTCCTTCCTCCGAGGCCAGATAAGCGAAACACCTTGTAATGAGAAGCAAAACAACGTGCGAAAACATGCAGATATCACTACATGCCATTGGGCCGAAGGGTGAGAGCCCAAGCGCCGCTGGATCAATAACAACAACAATAATAACAACAACAACAACAACAACAGAATGCTTGTTGCAGGCTTTCTGTAGGGCGTGGTGACATAAAAGCAGTGATGTAATAACACTTGTGAGTGAAATGCTAAGTGTTGTAAAACTGTGTAATAGTGATAGCATTTAACACACAAATTTATATGATTTCCTAGAACAGGGTTTTTTTAACCTTTGTTTTGTACCATGTACCCCTTTGATTGTCCAGTGAAGACTATGGGCCCCTTTGATTGTCATATGAAGGCTATGGGCCCCTTTGATTGTCCGATGAAGGCTATGGACCCCTGCTTGTAAAACAAAAATGTACATAAAAGCACGTTTTAAAAAAAAAACTTTACATTTTAAATTTAGGTTTTTTTGCACGGACCCCCTAGAATCGATTCCCGCGCGTCCTCCCCCCATCTATCTCTTCTGTTGTCTAGTGTTCTACTTCTTTATTTCCTACGAGTGCCTGATAACATACCTTTATGGGGGGGGGCCAAACGGTTTGTTGACCACATGTTAAGAAACCCTGCCCTAGAGGATGGCCTTAGAAATTAGCTCCTCTCATACATCCATCCCTGCTAGTCTTGGGTTTGATGTCATATTCCAGCAGTCTTAACATTATTGATTCCATCCACTGCGAAATCGTTTTGTAACAGATGATAATTAATTGTCCGTAGTATCTCTCTATTAACCATATACAGTGTCCCCACTATGGGTGCTCTCGATGCTAGTCTGTCAGCTGTCTCATTGCCGCATACTCCTGCATGACCAGGACAGTAGATCATTACCAGTTCCTGAAGATTCGAGGCTTATATGAGTGTTTTCCATTCGTGCCGTAGCCATCCAGTTTCGACTGTCTAAAGCATGGATGAGAGTCCGACACAATAACTTGCCTTGGTTACTGGAGTTTCAGATATCTACCCTAGTGCTGCGGTAGCCGCCTCTGTGTCCATTCTATCTGCGGTAGCCGCCTCTGCTTTGTGTACTGACTGAGATCAGCTGTGAAGGTATCTATATCTATTAAGAGTAGTGTATTATAGATAACCTTACTTGCTACCACATATCTCTATATCTCAGTCAGAATTATTCTGGAATAGTGTGATGCTACGTTATGTGTCTAGGGTATGTGTATGATGAAGTGTAAGTCACAACAACAGACAGATAAACAATTTAATGTAATCCACTACTCTTGACAACACTGTGACACTCACATACATATAACACTCTATGAGAATATCTTAAAGGAGGCACTGATAACTTTCAAATAACAATATGTATTCATTACTGGCATGAATGAATATGTGTCCTGATTCAACTACAAGGGAATCAGGAATCACAATCAATTTAAATTACAAGTTATGTACAGAATGTATTTAATATGAATATTGTAGTGACATATATTATTACAAATGTTCTATGTGTGTCAGTTGTGTAGTAGTAAAATGAGGTAATACTGGTTTTGTTTTGTTCAAGCTCTGTTGGTATTTGTCATCATGACTTCAATAGTTTGTCTTTAGGGACTAGTATTGGAGATGTTCACAGTTCCTGATTTTAAGACAAGTAAATTCCCCTCTTAATGTTAATTTTACAAAGTCAGTTCAAGATGAGGGGACATAATGTTGAGCTCAGCTGGCCAAGTTAGCTTATCTGGCGTGATGGCGGCAGGAAAGGACTCCTCTGCTCGAATTCTCCTCTGGGCTCTGGAGACACCTCACTGATAGCTAAAAGGACCAAGGAGTATGCTGTCCGACACTGGATTCAGCAAAGCTCTGACTAGGTGCTGCTCAGTACCATCAAGACCACTGTCCCACAATTCATACGAATAAACACAGATACGTTGATTAGCAATGAATTCTGGCACAAACTGGCACAAATTTCCATCTGCCTATGTTCCAGGCTTTTATTTAACACAATTATGAGCTGGCTTCAACGCACTGTTGCTTTATCAAGATCATTTAAACAAGTGGTCTCGAACTAACGCTCCCAAGTGTGTATATCAGCGAGACTGGCCAATGAGCCACGTTTCGACAAGTGTTTGAAAAAATGTTACCTTTTCCCGTTTCCCCTAACAACGAAAGATAGTATTTATAGTTCGACCAATCGTGGTTAGGCTTTCATTTGTTGCGCTCCAATCAATTTGGAGTTTACATGGTAGGCTATTTATGTAACGTAAGGTTTTTTTCAAACACGTTATAAAAAATTTTATGAGCAGAAATGATTTCATGCTGTCAGGCAGCCTCACTATTTTATTTTGGGTATAATTTATTAATTCCTGGACTATTGGCGTAACGTTTTACATATTATTTGTCAGCAAGCCCTAAGGAACCCAATTTTCCCACTTTAAAAGAGCTACGTGGCTGCGTTCAAAATATGTATTTTCTCCCTCCTGTTTCGAAGATATGCTGTCTGGGTACTGTTATGTTTTCAACCGTAAACCCATCTATTGTTATCTTTCCTAATAAGCGTTTTTTATGATTTTAAAACCTAACTCTGGGGAAGGGTAGTGTATTTTATCACTGTCCGTCTGAAAAAAAAAAAAAGTTAGTGCTTGTAGCCTAACACGCGTGATAGTAGTAATTGTGTATCGCGCGACGCGTGTTTAATGTTCGGCTTTCTGCCTCTCCCTTCTCGCTATCCTTTTGTCCATCTGTTCGTTCGTTTTGGTAACGTAATGTAGAAAAAGACATGAATGGAATTTAAAATTTAGGTCATTACGCAGTCTGCCTCTTAATGTTTTTCCAAGAAATACAGCACACGTTTCATTGAAGAAAGCGGGTATAATACAGTAAGCTTTTACTATCAACGTGAAAGCGTTACAATTTGCAGACGAAGCAGAAAACAAGGGGGATTTCGAGTACATTCTTTGTGACAGCACTGTCATTTTACCATTGCTCTTTTCTTTATTATATGTATTTATTAGGCTTTATATTTACCTAATAATTTATATATGTGGATTAGAATATTTCATGACACCTCCCCTCTTAAAACAGACATTATATGTCAGTCCTTTATTCTATATACACATAGAGAAATTTATTATTATTTCTGGGGTTTACGGTGATTCTCATCACACGGATGGCGGCTTAAAAAATCCGCTCCCAAATTGGTTTTTCCAGATATATACTCATGCTAAAATTATATGGAGCCAAAAGTAAAGACCATCGGAGTAACCTAGAGTTCTCATGCTTAGCCTGTGCTAAAAACGATAAAGGTTTGTGATCTGTTTGCAACTTAAATGCCTTCCCATATAGATAAATATTGAATTTCTTTATTGCCCATATTACTGCAAGACATTCTTTTTCGCTAGTTGAGTAGTTGATTTCAGCTTTATTCAACTTTCTGCTAGCATATGCCACTGGGCTTAATTCCCCATCCAATGCATCTGATTTCTGTAGTAGAGTTGCACCTAACCCAATATTACTTGCATCCGTCCTTACTATGAATTCTTGACTTAAGTCAGGTAATTTCAAAATGGGTTTACTTGTGAGCTTTTCCTTCAATTCTTGGTAAGTCATTTCACATTGTGGTGTCCATGTAATGCGATCTGGAAGTCCTTTACGTGTCAATTCAGTTAACGGTGCACATATGGAATTAAAGTTCTTTATATACTTCTGGTAGAAACCACATAATGAGACAAAGGATCTCACGTCCTTCTTGGTTTGTGGTCTCGGGGCTTTCTGTAGTTTCTCTAAATTCTTTGGGTCAGGGGTCATGTTTCCCTGATAAACTGTGTGTCCCAAAAATTCCAATTCTTTACATCCAACGCAACATTTGGTTGGTCGGGCTGTTAAATTTGCCTCCCTAAGTCGATCAAACAGCATGTTCAGAGAGTCAATGTGTTCCTCAAATGTTTCTGTTGCTATAAGGATATCATCCATAAAATTTGTTATACAGGGATTATTCAGAGGATCCAATAATTTTCTCATCATTCTAGAGAAGACACTAGGCGCATTCTTCAATCCAAATGGCAATCTATTAAACTCATAGTGTCCTTCTGAGGTACTAAAAGCTAGGTATGGTCTAACCTCAGGCTTTACTGGAATCTGATAGTATCCTTTACTCAGATCCACTTTTGAGAAATATTTAGCTTTATTTAGTCTGGCAAACAGCTGATTTGTATCCGGCAATGGATCCACCTGTCCTTCTGTAATAGCATTCAGTCTCCTGTAATCTATACAGAGTCTAAGTTCTCAAGAGGGCTTCCTTAAGAGTACAACACCGGAACTATACGAAGACTCACTGTGCGAAATAATTCCTTCCTTCAACAGATAGTCTATCTCTTCCTTCAAAGCTTTTCCTTAGCAAACGGAATCGAATATGGTTTCATACAGACAGGTGTGGGTCTATCAGTTTCATATCATATTCCAATAGGTTTGTATGCCCTGGTCGGTCTGTTAACACACCTCTGCATGATTATTTAGAACCTGTTGCACTCTCTCTTTCTGAGTTTTCGTTAAATGTGTACTGATTTTCACCTGTGCTGCTGTCTCACAGGGGTGTAATGGATATTCAAATGATGAAAGTGGTTCCTTTTTCATCTCCATGGCGATGGACAAGGTCAACAAATGTGTCTCTTCCTGATGTTCTCTTTCCAAATATTTCTTCAGGAGATTCACATGATAGATTTTTTCTTTCCCCTTCTTATCTATCTTATAATTTGTTCTAGACACCTTCTCTAAAACTGTATATGGACCCTGCCATCCAATTTGTAACTTATTCTGACTCCCAGGCAAAAGAAGCAGTACTTTCTCTCCCACAGCCAAATTTCTGTCTTTCGCCTTCCTGTTATAATAGGCAGCATGTTTCTTCCTGGCTTGTTTCAAATTTTCATTGGCAAGTTTCCAGCCAGTTTTTAACCGAGTGGTCAGCTCATTCACATATTGGTATGAAGATGTAATGTTTTCCTCTGCCTTTTCATCAGTCCACGTTCTTAACAAAGCTACATGTGGACCTTTAATTGTGTGGACCTATTTGTCCATGCACCGGTATGGTCTCTTCCACTCGAAGCTTTATAGTGATGATTTTTCCTCCCAGAATTTTCATTCACAAAACGACCGCTACCAATTTTTCTTTTGGGGCTTTCTCCCCACTTAAAATTCTTGATGAGAGATTTCCTCTCTACATCCTCTTCCTCCAGTTTGTTTAAGTCCGATTGAGGGATTTTCGACTTATCCTGGGGTAAGACATCTTTTTGCACTCTCCGCATAGTGGCCATTGTAAAACAGTTAAGTGAAGCTTGTCCGTGAAAAGGGGCTTCCCATTCCATTTGGTCCACTTTATCAAATCTATTTTTCTTTTTATTATCAGGCCTAATTTTGCCCCGTGGTGTGTCCAGGTCCTGATCAATGTTCCCACTTGTGGGTGTTCCCTCATGTGCTATGCTACACCTTTCTACAAAATTCTCAATGTCCCATCTTGCTTTGGGCCAATAATAATTGTGAGCCACCTTTTGAATGATGGTACCTACTTTCTCATGGTCCCCATCTGGTTTCACATGTAGGCTCCTTATTAATTCTGTCCTGTATCTTTTTGGAAGAACCAGCTGTCCGTGACCATGGGATCTAGTTCCGGCCTTCCTATACATCAACTTGTTTTTCATGTAAAAATCTCCCTTGCCTGGAGTTGTATGACAAGTTGACAATTTTCTGAAACAAGGCTTGAGTGTTTTATCCCCAGCCTGTGCCTTCCTCATCTCTTCTGGAGTGGTATCTAACATAATATCCTCCTCCTGTCTTGAGGTCGACCTGACCTGAAGGGTTGCCATATACACAGGTTTCCTTCTGCAACGGTCAGTGTCATGATTGTCCATCTGACAATTCTTACACCACCTTTTTTCCTTGGTTGAAAGATTTTCTTTCATTATATTTCCTTTCATCGAATTGTGGGAATTTATTTTTATTGTCATACCGTGGCCTATCAAATTGGTGCTTACCTTTATTTTGATCCCTAGGATCAAATTTATTAAAGTTCTGTGGTGCCCTAAAGTTATCCACCTGTTTCTTTTTATTACCTGTTACCTCTGCTTGAGCTGCTTGATACCTTTCAGCAACATTTAGCAACTCACCCAGCCTCTCTGCACCTTGTTCCATGAGAAACTTTCTCAGGTCTGGAGCCATGGACTCTCTTAGTTGCTCTATAAGGACCATTTCCTTAAGATCTTGGGTTTTCCCCAGAGAAGTCCATTTCTCCAAGTATGTCTCTATTCGTGCAGAGAACTGGTGATAGGTTTCACCTGACAGTAGTTTAGCATTCCTAAATTTTTTCCTATAAACTTCTGCATTCTTTTCATACCTTAACAAAAGAGCCTGCTTTAGCATGTCATAATTTTCCTGATCACCTCTGCTCATTTTTGCAAAAACTTCATAAGCTGCCCCACGAAGTCCCTGAGATAACTTTAAGCTCCACCTTTCTCTCTCTAACCCATACGTGGTAGCTAATAGTTCGTACCTATTTATATAGCTCTCAATATCATCGTCTTTCTCAACAAAATGATCTAAATGAAAATTCATAGCTGAGGTTGAGGCTCCTTGAGTAACCGTAGCATCAGAGGCAAAGGGACTGGCACCATTTTCAGGAGCATGGCCTTGAAACTCAAACTCCCTTAGTCGTAACTCATGTTCCCTTTGTAATCTCTTCTCCTCCTTTTCTGCTTCCCTTTCTGCAGCTAATCTCTTCTCTTCCCTTTCTGCAGCTAATTTCTTCTCTTCTCTTTCTGCAGCCTGTCTTCTTTCCTCGGCTTCCAATTTCTTAGCCTCAGCCTCAATCTGCAACCTCTTAGTCTCAGCCTCAGCTTGCAACCTCTTAGTCTCAGCCTCAGCCTCAAACTGTAACTTCTTAATTTCCTTGTCAGCCTCTAACTTTCTTTCGGCTTCAAACCTTCTTTCTTCACGTTCAATAAATTTGTCACATTCCGTCGTGACATAGGCAACCATAACTTGCCCATCTAATCCTAACTCTTTTGCAGTCTGAACCGCAGCAGATCGAAATTTGGCCAGGTCCGCCATTGTCTATTATGTAAATTTATACAATGTCTAACCAACAATTCAATCTCTAATGGACAACACAGGCACCGTGAGCTCAACCTTATTTAATTCCACCCAAGGATACCTTTTAATTCTTATATTCCCTGAAGTGAATTACCCCCAATATTTTTAATAGGGAAAGATTCAAAATCCCGGAGCGAGACCCCAATATATGTGGTGAAGTGGGATGTTATAAATATTTATAGGGGACTTAGTGTACTGACTGAGATCAGCTGTGAAGGTATCTATATCTATTAAGAGTAGTGTATTATAGATAACCTTACTTGCTACCACATATCTCTATATCTCAGTCAGAATTATTCTGGAATAGTGTGATGCTACGTTATGTGTCTAGGGTATGTGTATGATGAAGTGTAAGTCACAACAACAGACAGATAAACAATTTAATGTAATCCACTACTCTTGACAACACTGTGACACTCACATACATATAACACTCTATGAGAATATCTTAAAGGAGGCACTGATAACTTTCAAATAACAATATGTATTCATTACTGGCATGAATGAATATGTGTCCTGATTCAACTACAAGGGAATCAGGAATCACAATCAATTTAAATTACAAGTTATGTACAGAATGTATTTAATATGAATATTGTAGTGACATATATTATTACAAATGTTCTATGTGTGTCAGTTGTGTAGTAGTAAAATGAGGTAATACTGGTTTTGTTTTGTTCAAGCTCTGTTGGTATTTGTCATCATGACTTCAATAGTTTGTCTTTAGGGACTAGTATTGGAGATGTTCACAGTTCCTGATTTTAAGACAAGTAAATTCCCCTCTTAATGTTAATTTTACAAAGTCAGTTCAAGATGAGGGGACATAATGTTGAGCTCAGCTGGCCAAGTTAGCTTATCTGGCGTGATGGCGGCAGGAAAGGACTCCTCTGCTCGAATTCTCCTCTGGGCTCTGGAGACACCTCACTGATAGCTAAAAGGACCAAGGAGTATGCTGTCCGACACTGGATTCAGCAAAGCTCTGACCAGGTGCTGCTCAGTACCATCAAGACCACTATCCCACAATTCATACGAATAAACACAGATACGTTGATTAGCAATGAATTCTGGCACAAACTGGCACAAATTTCCATCTGCCTATGTTCCAGGCTTTTATTTAACACAATTATGAGCTGGCTTCAACGCACTGTTGCTTTATCAAGATCATTTAAACAAGTGGTCTCGAACTAACGCTCCCAAGTGTGTATATCAGCGAGACTGGCCAATGAGCCACGTTTCGACAAGTGTTTGAAAAAATGTTACCTTTTCCCGTTTCCCCTAACAACGAAAGATAGTATTTATAGTTCGACCAATCGTGGTTAGGCTTTCATTTGTTGCGCTCCAATCAATTTGGAGTTTACATGGTAGGCTATTTATGTAACGTAAGGTTTTTTTTCAAACACGTTATAAAAAATTTTATGAGCAGAAATGATTTCATGCTGTCAGGCAGCCTCACTATTTTATTTTGGGTATAATTTATTAATTCCTGGACTATTGGCGTAACGTTTTACATATTATTTGTCAGCAAGCCCTAAGGAACCCAATTTTCCCACTTTAAAAGAGCTACGTGGCTGCGTTCAAAATATGTATTTTCTACCTCCTGTTTCGAAGATATGCTGTCTGGGTACTGTTATGTTTTCAACCGTAAACCCATCTATTGTTATCTTTCCTAATAAGCGTTTTTTATGATTTTAAAACCTAACTCTGGGGAAGGGTAGTGTATTTTATCACTGTCCGTCTGAAAAAAAAAGTTAGTGCTTGTAGCCTAACACGCGTGATAGTAGTAATTGTGTATCGCGCGACGCGTGTTTAATGTTCGGCTTTCTGCCTCTCCCTTCTCGCTATCCTTTTGTCCATCTGTTCGTTCGTTTTGGTAACGTAATGTAGAAAAAGACATGAATGGAATTTAAAATTTAGGTCATTACGCAGTCTGCCTCTTAATGTTTTTCCAAGAAATACAGCACACGTTTCATTGAAGAAAGCGTTACAATTTGCAGACGAAGCAGAAAACAAGGGGGATTTCGAGTACATTCTTTGTGACAGCACTGTCATTTTACCATTGCTCTTCTCTTTATTAATTTTATGTATTTATTAGGCTTTATATTTAATTGATAATTTATATATGTGGATTAGAATATTCCATGACACCTCCCCCTCTTAAAACAGACATTATATGTCAGTCCTTTATTCTATATACACATAGAGAAATTTATTATTATTTCTGGGGTTTACGGTGATTCTCATCACACGGATGGCGGCTTAAAAAATCCGCTCCCAAATTGGTTTTTCCAGATATATACTCAATGCTAAAATTATATGGAGCCAGAAGCAAAGACCATCGGAGTAACCTAGAGTTCTCATGCTTAGCCTGTGCTAAAAACGATAAAGGTTTGTGATCTGTTTGCAACTTAAATGCCTTCCCATATAGATAAATATTGAATTTCTTTATTGCCCATATTACTGCAAGACATTCTTTTTCGCTAGTTGAGTAGTTGATTTCAGCTTTATTCAACTTTCTGCTAGCATATGCCACTGGGCTTAATTCCCCATCCAATGCATCTGATTTCTGTAGTAGAGTTGCACCTAACCCAATATTACTTGCATCCGTCCTTACTATGAATTCTTGACTTAAGTCAGGTAATTTCAAAATGGGTTTACTTGTGAGCTTTTCCTTCAATTCTTGGTAAGTCATTTCACATTGTGGTGTCCATGTAATGCGATCTGGAAGTCCTTTACGTGTCAATTCAGTTAACGGTGCACATATGGAATTAAAGTTCTTGATATACTTCTGGTAGAAACCACATAATGAGACAAAGGATCTCACGTCCTTCTTGGTTTGTGGTCTCGGGGCTTTCTGTAGTTTCTCTAAATTCTTTGGGTCAGGGGTCATGTTTCCCTGATAAACTGTGTGTCCCAAAAATTCCAATTCTTTACATCCAACGCAACATTTGGTTGGTCGGGCTGTTAAATTTGCCTCCCTAAGTCGATCAAACAGCATGTTCAGAGAGTCAATGTGTTCCTCAAATGTTTCTGTTGCTATAAGGATATCATCCATAAAATTTGTTATACAGGGATTATTCAGAGGATCCAATAATTTTCTCATCATTCTAGAGAAGACACTAGGCGCATTCTTCAATCCAAATGGCAATCTATTAAACTCATAGTGTCCTTCTGAGGTACTAAAAGCTAGGTATGGTCTAACCTCAGGCTTTACTGGAATCTGATAGTATCCTTTACTCAGATCCACTTTTGAGAAATATTTAGCTTTATTTAGTCTGGCAAACAGCTGATTTGTATCCGGCAATGGATCCACCTGTCCTTCTGTAATAGCATTCAGTCTCCTGTAATCTATACAGAGTCTATGTTCTCCAGAGGGCTTCCTTAAGAGTACAACACCGGAACTATACGAAGACTCACTGTGCGAAATAATTCCTTCCTTCAACAGATAGTCTATCTCTTCCTTCAAAGCTTTTTCCTTAGCAAACGGAATCGAATATGGTTTCATACAGACAGGTGTGGGGTCTATCAGTTTCATATCATATTCCAATAGGTTTGTATGCCCTGGTCGGTCTGTTAACACCTCTGCATGATTATTTAGAACCTGTTGCACTCTCTCTTTCTGAGTTTTCGTTAAATGTGTACTGATTTTCACCTGTGCTGCTGTCTCACAGGGGTGTAATGGATATTCAAATGATGAAAGTGGTTCCTTTTTCATCTCCATGGCGATGGACAAGGTCAACAAGTGTGTCTCTTCCTGATGTTCTCTTTCCAAATATTTCTTCAGGAGATTCACATGATAGATTTTTTCTTTCCCCTTCTTATCTATCTTATAATTTGTTCTAGACACCTTCTCTAAAACTGTATATGGACCCTGCCATCCAATTTGTAACTTATTCTGACTCCCGGCAAAAGAAGCAGTACTTTCTCTCCCACAGCCAAATTTCTGTCTTTCGCCTTCCTGTTATAATAGGCAGCATGTTTCTTCCTGGCTTGTTTCAAATTTTCATTGGCAAGTTTCCAGCCAGTTTTCAACCGAGTGGTCAGCTCATTCACATATTGGTATGAAGATGTAATGTTTTCCTCTGCCTTTTCATCAGTCCACGTTCTTAACAAAGCTACATATGGACCTTTAATTGTGTGGACCTATTTGTCCATGCACCGGTATGGTCTCTTCCACTCGAAGCTTTATAGTGATGATTTTTCCTCCCAGAATTTTCATTCACAAAACGACCGCTACCAATTTTTCTTTTGGGGCTTTCCCCCCACTTAAAATTCTTGATGAGAGATTTCCTCTCTACATCTTCTTCCTCCAGTTTGTTTAAGTCCGATTGAGGGATTGTCGGCTTATCCTGGGGTAAGACATCCTTTTGCACTCTCCGCATAGTGGCCATTGTAAAACAGTTAAGTGAAGCTTGTCCGTGAAAAGGGGCTTCCCATTCCATTTGGTCCACTTTATCAAATCTATTTTTCTTTTTATTATCAGGCCTAATTTTGCCCCGTGGCGTGTCCAGGTCCTGATCCATGTTCCCACTTGTGGGTGTTCCCTCATGTGCTATGCTACACCTTTCTACAAAATTTTCAATGTCCCATCTTGCTTTGGGCCAATAATAATTGTGAGCCACCTTTTGAATGATGGTACCTATCTTCTCATGGTCCCCATCTGGTTTCACATGTAGGCTCCTTATTAATTCTGTCCTGTATCTTTTTGGAAGAACCAGCTGTCCGTGACCATGGGATCTAGTTCCAGTCTTCCTATACATCAACTTGTTTTTCATGTAAAAATCTCCCTTGCCTGGAGTTGTATGACAAGTTGACAATTTTCTGAAACAAGGCTTGAGTGTTTTATCCCCTGCCTGTGCCTTCCTCATCTCTTCTGGAGTGGTATCTAACATAATATCCTCCTCCTGTCTTGAGGTCGACCTGACCTGAAGGGTTGCCATATACACAGGTTTCCTTCTGCAACGGTCAGTGTCATGATTGTCCATCTGACAATTCTTACACCACCTTTTTCCTTGGTTGAAAGATTTTCTTTCATCATATTTCCTTTCATCGAATTGTGGGAATTTATTTTTATTGTCATACCGTGGCCTATCAAATTGGTGCTTACCTTTATTTTGATCCCTAGGATCAAATTTATTAAAGTTCTGTGGTGCCCTAAAGTTATCCACCTGTTTCTTTTTATTACCTGTTACCTCTGCTTGAGCTGCTTGATACCTTTCAGCAACATTTAGCAACTCTTCCAGCCTCTCTGCACCTTGTTCCATGAGAAACTTTCTCAGGTCTGGAGCCATGGACTCTCTTAGTTGCTCTATAAGGACCATTTCCTTAAGATCTTGGGTTTTCCCCAGAGAAGTCCATTTCTCCAAGTATGTCTCGATTCGTGCAGAGAACTGGTGATAGGTTTCACCTGACAGTAGTTTAGCATTCCTAAATTTTTTCCTGTAAAATTCTGCATTCTTTTCATACCTTAACAAAAGAGCCTGCTTTAGCATGTCATAATTTTCCTGATCACCTCTGCTCATTTTTGCAAAAACTTCATAAGCTGCCCCACGAAGTCCCTGAGATAACTTTAAGCTCCACCTTTCTCTCTCTAACCCATACGTGGTAGCTAATAGTTCGTACCTATTTATATAGCTCTCAATATCATCGTCTTTCTCAACAAAATGATCTAAATGAAAATTCATAGCTGAGGTTGAGGCTCCTTGAGTAACCGTAGCATCAGAGGCAAAGGGACTGGCACCATTTTCAGGAGCATGGCCTTGAAACTCAAACTCCCTTAGTCGTAACTCATGTTCCCTTTGTAATCTCTTCTCCTCCTTTTCTGCTTCCCTTTCTGCAGCTAATCTCTTCTCTTCCCTTTCTGCAGCTAATTTCTTCTCTTCTCTTTCTGCAGCCTGTCTTCTTTCCTCGGCTTCCAATGCTTTTGCCTCTTTGTCAGCCTCAATCTGCAACCTCTTAGTCTCAGCCTCAGCTTGCAACCTCTTAGTCTCAGCCTCAGCCTCAAACTGTAACTTCTTAATTTCCTTGTCAGCCTCTAACTTTCTTTCGGCTTCAAACCTTCTTTCTTCACGTTCAATAAATTTGTCACATTCCGTCGTGACATAGGCAACCATAGCTTGCCCATCTAATCCTAACTCTTTTGCAGTCTGAACCGCAGCAGATCGAAATTTGGCCAGGTCCGCCATTGTCTATTATGTAAATTTATACAATGTCTAACCAACAATTCAATCTCTAATGGACAACACAGGCACCGTGAGCTCAACCTTATTTAATTCCACCCAAGGATACCTTTTAATTCTTATATTCCCTGAAGTGAATTACCCCCAATATTTTTAATAGGGAAAGATTCAAAATCCCGGGAGCGAGACCCCAATATATGTGGTGAAGTGGGATGTTATAAATATTTATAGGGGACTTAGTGTACTGACTGAGATCAGCTGTGAAGGTATCTATATCTATTAAGAGTAGTGTATTATAGATAACCTTACTTGCTACCACATATCTCTATATCTCAGTCAGAATTATTCTGGAATAGTGTGATGCTACGTTATGTGTCTAGGGTATGTGTATGATGAAGTGTAAGTCACAACAACAGACAGATAAACAATTTAATGTAATCCACTACTCTTGACAACACTGTGACACTCACATACATATAACACTCTATGAGAATATCTTAAAGGAGGCACTGATAACTTTCAAATAACAATATGTATTCATTACTGGCATGAATGAATATGTGTCCTGATTCAACTACAAGGGAATCAGGAATCACAATCAATTTAAATTACAAGTTATGTACAGAATGTATTTAATATGAATATTGTAGTGACATATATTATTACAAATGTTCTATGTGTGTCAGTTGTGTAGTAGTAAAATGAGGTAATACTGGTTTTGTTTTGTTCAAGCTCTGTTGGTATTTGTCATCATGACTTCAATAGTTTGTCTTTAGGGACTAGTATTGGAGATGTTCACAGTTCCTGATTTTAAGACAAGTAAATTCCCCTCTTAATGTTAATTTTACAAAGTCAGTTCAAGATGAGGGGACATAATGTTGAGCTCAGCTGGCCAAGTTAGCTTATCTGGCGTGATGGCGGCAGGAAAGGACTCCTCTGCTCGAATTCTCCTCTGGGCTCTGGAGACACCTCACTGATAGCTAAAAGGACCAAGGAGTATGCTGTCCGACACTGGATTCAGCAAAGCTCTGACTAGGTGCTGCTCAGTACCATCAAGACCACTGTCCCACAATTCATACGAATAAACACAGATACGTTGATTAGCAATGAATTCTGGCACAAACTGGCACAAATTTCCATCTGCCTATGTTCCAGGCTTTTATTTAACACAATTATGAGCTGGCTTCAACGCACTGTTGCTTTATCAAGATCATTTAAACAAGTGGTCTCGAACTAACGCTCCCAAGTGTGTATATCAGCGAGACTGGCCAATGAGCCACGTTTCGACAAGTGTTTGAAAAAATGTTACCTTTTCCCGTTTCCCCTAACAACGAAAGATAGTATTTATAGTTCGACCAATCGTGGTTAGGCTTTCATTTGTTGCGCTCCAATCAATTTGGAGTTTACATGGTAGGCTATTTATGTAACGTAAGGTTTTTTTTCAAACACGTTATAAAAAATTTTATGAGCAGAAATGATTTCATGCTGTCAGGCAGCCTCACTATTTTATTTTGGGTATAATTTATTAATTCCTGGACTATTGGCGTAACGTTTTACATATTATTTGTCAGCAAGCCCTAAGGAACCCAATTTTCCCACTTTAAAAGAGCTACGTGGCTGCGTTCAAAATATGTATTTTCTACCTCCTGTTTCGAAGATATGCTGTCTGGGTACTGTTATGTTTTCAACCGTAAACCCATCTATTGTTATCTTTCCTAATAAGCGTTTTTTATGATTTTAAAACCTAACTCTGGGGAAGGGTAGTGTATTTTATCACTGTCCGTCTGAAAAAAAAAGTTAGTGCTTGTAGCCTAACACGCGTGATAGTAGTAATTGTGTATCGCGCGACGCGTGTTTAATGTTCGGCTTTCTGCCTCTCCCTTCTCGCTATCCTTTTGTCCATCTGTTCGTTCGTTTTGGTAACGTAATGTAGAAAAAGACATGAATGGAATTTAAAATTTAGGTCATTACGCAGTCTGCCTCTTAATGTTTTTCCAAGAAATACAGCACACGTTTCATTGAAGAAAGCGGGTATAATACAGTAAGCTTTTACTATCAACGTGAAAGCGTTACAATTTGCAGACGAAGCAGAAAACAAGGGGGATTTCGAGTACATTCTTTGTGACAGCACTGTCATTTTACCATTGCTCTTTTCTTTATTATATGTATTTATTAGGCTTTATATTTAATTGATAATTTATATATGTGGATTAGAATATTCCATGACAATCTGGTACCCAATTCATGAGGCTGGGTCTACCCCGGAGCCGTTTGCGGAGGCTGACATAAAGTCTGACGAAAATACAACCAGGCGTGCAGCCTCACGTTTATTACCGGGAGCAAAGAATAATAATACTGTACTGCAAACTCCCGTGCATGTCATAGAAGATAGTCATCTTGGGTTGGGTATGATGCTGCCGACTGCCCCGCCCTGTAGAAACGTAAAGCTAAATAACGTCTTCCCATAGCATAGTGTAACCAATATAAAACACAGGGAAGATCAGATGGGTAAGAGATGACAAAAACATATGAAATCAGGGGCGGGCTGACAGTGATATGGGACCCCAGGCAGTAAGGGTCATTGGGCCTCCGGTCAGTAAAGGGTCATTGGCCCTTAACCACACATTTAGCAGATTAAGCTAGATGGAGACTAGGCGAAAGTGGTTCCTCTCCTGTTGTAGGCTCCCAGGGACTGCCCGATATCCCGGCCGTTCAATTCACCCCAGCTTGAAACGACATGAGAATATGTAGACCCATTTGTCTTGGAGGATCATTGGATATGTCCATTTTCCGACAGGAACTAAAGTGTACATCAGCGGCAGGACACTCAGGAGCCGTGAGAATCTACTTTAGAAACACTGTGCTCTCTAAAGATCTGGCTTTATAAAACCATGTTTGCGGAATTAGATGGAAAATCAGTTTCAGTTATAAAATGAACATTATTAAAATGTCTCACAGCATTACTTTTCATGACACAGGGTGGCTGCCTTGTACCTTTAATCCCGGGGACACAGGGCTTTGAAATGTCTTTGGGAGAGGGCTTTATTTCGCTAGCTTAAAAATTGTATACTTTAATTTCCCTCCGTCATCTAAAGATCTACTAAATCATTCCGATTGATCTACGGGTAGTCGCGATCGACCGATTGCCGACACCTGATGTACACTGCGTGCACGCCCTTCACGCACATTCGGTCTGCTCCTGTGAAATGCGCGTTAACATTTACATGACTGTATTATGGCAGCATTTTTCCTTCCTGGTAACATTTTCCATGGCATAATTTTTTGCCTGGCCTATTATAATGATGATTTTCCCTCTTCATGTTTGGATGGTATGACACGTTAATTAGGAGCTTGCTCACATTTATTTTTCCCTCGCTGCTCACAGGGTGTTGCTTCGTAATTTTTGTATTTTATTTTTATTATATAGTCTGAGCTATTTAGCAACAGTTGAGCGCCATGTAACGTTGGATTGGACGCCTTAATTGGTTTTTTTCAGAGTCGTCTTTTTAATGTGTTCATCTGTTAAATGCATGCTAATTAAAATATCGTAATAACTTTCATTAAGGGTTGCCAACATGGGGTACGTGTATCCCTAGGGTGTACGTGAAGATTGTGAATGGTGTACGTGAAGATTGTGAATGGTGTACGTGAAGATTGTGAATGGTGTACGGGGAATATTTGGTAAGTAACTAAATTGTCCTATTGTATGGCTCTGAAACATGGACCCACCATACTTTCATAACTGGGTGAATGCGCAGAATGGAAGGATTAAGTGGTGTGACAATATCACTAAAGTGTTTCTGATGACAAGAGACGGGCACGGGCCATTGGAACCAGAGATGAGAAGAAAACGCTGGAGATAGATAGGACACACATTGAGGAAACCTGTTGATAGCATTACCAGACAATCCTTGGTCTGGAATCCACAGGTGAGAGAGGTAGTGGGAGACCAAGGAACACACGGAGAAGAGAACTGGAGACGGACATGAAGGGCATGAAGTAGACATTTAAAAACCTTGACCTGATGGCACGTGACAGGAAGACTTGGCATAACTTTTTTGAAGGCCTATGCTCCTTGGGGAGCTGAAGAGTAATGATCAAGGTCGGAGTCGTGGAGTCTGTCGTTTTTTTTTTAGTGGAGTCGGTAAAAAATGTCCGGACTCTGACTCCGAATGTTATGCCATATGACAAGTAAAATACTGTAGTCGGAGTCGGACATCTAAAATTTCAGGAGTCGGAAAAAATTTTTTTTGCCGACTCCACAACCCTGGTGATGATGGTGAACTATATTATCATACAGATTTGGTTTTAAGAACTATCTTCGTTGCACACGGACAACATCAGTGCTCCGATCTCCTCCCTTAGATCACACAAGGAGAATCTCAGCACAGTGCACGAACTCCGTAGCACCGGCGAGAATCCCAGTGTGTGTATATAGAAATCACACATTCTATAAATATTTTTGTGGTGTGTAGGTTTCTAATTTTTAAACTTTGACAGGGCACTGGCCTTATGGCCTACTCTTTACGATTTCCAACTGCCGTGGGATTTTAAACCTGCCCCGCTTACACACGGGACCTCCAATTTTTTCGCCCTTATCCGAAAAGGCAAGGTATCCGGTCTCACTACCCATTAGACAAGGGTGGAATATGACATTATTAGAACCACAGGTTCTGAAAAAAAATTTCCAGAAATTATATTTACTCTACTGGGAATCGAACCCGATACCTTTAGAATTGGAGACGGACACCATAACTATTAGCCACTCCGACCCCCTTTAATAACTGAAATATTCCATAAGTGTTAGCGTTAGTTTAAAAAAAAAATAAAAAAGATTATGAATCTGAGAGAGAAAGGCGAGTCCATTCTCAATCAAATCCCAAGCAAGATGGACACGAGACTAAACATAATATGCAGGTATCTCATTCAAAAGCTGTACCAAGAATAACACTGTTAGTTGACAAGAAACAGAGTCAAGGGTTTCACTTACATGTGTACCTGTGATCTGAAAACAAAAACATTTAACAGCTGACGTTACTAACAAATATGTGCCGGATACAGTTTTCGTTATGAAAAATTAAGTAATCTGTTTTATTTAGTTTGATAGTTGCGTATGAACGGTAAACTGTAGGATAGTCCACAGGGTAATGTTCACTTACAGGGCTTCGGAGTCGTGGAGTCGGTAGTTTTTAGTGCAGTCAGAGTCGGTAAAAATGGTCCCGACTCCGAATTTTACGAGACTTAAACCCAGACAGATCCTGTTTATTTTACAGAACCAGTTCAATTTAAATTTTAAAAATTATCATATTTTAAAATACTTTTTGAGTTTTAATGTTGTATTATTGTATGAATGAATGAATAGTTAAAAATGTAATCTACGAAAACCGCGGATTCATTTATTCACACATATTACTTACTTACTTAGTCGTTCCCCTTCTAACGTGAGGTGTAGAGGTTTGGAAGAGAGAGCGCCAGACTATCCTATCGGCTGTCTTCTTCCTGGCCTGGTTCCATTCCAGTCCTCGGTCCTTCAAAGATTGTCTAATGTCCTCTCAGCGGACTCTCGACATATGTCATAGTTATACATATAATTCCATATAAGTGCATAATTTTGTGCCATATGACTAGTCAAATAATCTTTAGTTGGAGTTGGAAGTCGGACATCTAACATTTCTGGAGTCTGAGTGGGAAAATTTTTTTGGCCGACTCTACAACCCTGGTTTATTAACAGCCAAGGGAGTACAGGGAGCGACAACATGTTGGGAACTCATGATTTACCTTTATTACCTTTAGCTCCTCAGGCAGATAGGCATTCAACAAACACATGCCATGTTCTCCTGTCACGTGCCACCAGCTCAAGTTTTTCCACATTTTCCTCATCATTAAAAAAAAAAAAAGAAATTAGAGTTTTGCTTCGTTTTGGTGAGGCGCGCCCCGTTGAACCTAGACACAAGGTCCGTTGATTATATTAGGGCGCATGTCTAAATATAAAAGACCTTGTGGTCTGATGTCGCACTCATCTTCTTCTTCTTCTTTGATCCTTAGCCGCCGACCGTCAAAGCAGTCAGTGGCCATCACGCCTAGTGGCGTCTTGTAAGGCAACAACAAATTGATTCCACTTTGCTCGGTCGGTGGCCATCCTTCGTACAGTGCCCCAACTCTGGTTCATTCTTTGCATCTCAGCCTCCACAGTCCTCCGCCAGGTTGTTTTTGGTCGGCCTCTCTTTCGTTTTCCTTCAGGGGTCCAAAGCATATCTGTTCTTGTGATGGCATCGGGGTCTCTTCTGAGGACATGGCCAACCCAGCTCCAGCGTCTGCCAGCTATGATGGTGTGCATGTCCTCTTGCTTGCTACGAGTAAGCAGATCTTGGTTAGTGATGGTATTCGGCCAAAAGATTCGGTGAATTTTTCTTAGGCATGTTGTGTGAAAAGAGGACAATTTCGACATTTCCTTCTCTGTAACTCTCCAGCATTCCGCACCATAGAGAAGCACAGAAAGCACACAGCTCTGATATAATCTTAATTTTGTGCTTGGTGTTACTATGCATCCTAGGTATGTGAAGGTGTCTGTCTGTTCCAGTTGCTGATTCCTTACTGATATGGGCTCAGGGTTGCTCACATTGAGCGTCATGACCTCAGACTTCTTTAAATTGATGTTCAAGCCCACCTGCTGGCTAAACTTATTAAGTCTATCCGTTTTTTTCCTGGATGTGTTGATGTGAATGTGCTAGTAGTGCAATGTCATCTGCATATTCCAGATCTTCCAATGTAGAAAATGTTGTCCATCTTATTCCTCTTGGACTGCCCTCTGTTGTCTGGCGCATCACCCAGTCTATGACTGTTAAAAATAGATTGGTTGATAAGGGGCATCCCTGTCGTACTCCTGTCTTCACCTCAAAGGTTAGGTTGCTCTGCCCAACACTGCACGTAAAGTTGGCATAGAGGCTTTTTATGATTGACACTATGCAGCTTGGAATTCCATAAGCCCTCAGTATTTTCCATAAACTGTCCCTATGTATGCTGTCAAAAGCCTTTTCAAAATCAAAGAAATTAATGTAAAGCTGTCTTTGCCATTCTGAGCACTGCTCTATAATGTTCCTGGGAGTGGATATATGATCTACACATCTTCTGTTCTTTCTAAATCCTGCTTTTCTTTCCTCAGTTTGTGGTCTACTAGTGGTTCTAATAGTTCTGCTGCTAGCTCAGGGTCTGTCTTAAATAGCTCTGCATTTAAGTTATCATGGCCCGGAGCTTTGCCGTTCTTTAACCCTTTGATTGCTGTGATGATTTCTTCTTTTCGTGGAATGTCTGTATTTACATCTAGATCGTTTTCAGCTTCAGGAACATTCAATTGTGTCTCTGGTGGTTCCTTGTTCAGAGTTTCTCTGAATGTCGCACTCATGTCCTTATCATTTTCCCTAAAAGAAAGAAGGTTAGTCAGCAACACAGACTCCTTTCGGCTTTCTCTGTGTTGCATCATTCGCCACCCTGCCAAAAGACCTCCTGCCTTGGTTGGCTGAGTTTTATTTTCCTTAGTTGACCTGTCCATGTTTGTTGAAGTTTTTGTGGTTTAACATTATTTTTTACAGGATAGGGGGGAAAAACCGGCCACATCTTCCCCCCCCCTCCCCCCCCCCCCCCCCCCGCCCCACCCCAGTCGCTTTTTACGAGTTGCTTGATAGGGAACAGTATTACTGTTCTTTTCTCCCCTTTCTGGCCCCGGTAACACACGGGTGACTGAAAAATATACTTTACCATATTTATATTGATTTCATTGTGGCCCTATGTAAGGAGGTCGTAGAAAATCTAGATATGAAAAGAGAACTAACGAGGGAGATCAAAGTTCGGCAGCTACAATACTTTGGCCACATAAAAAGGCATAACACCTTGCAGAAGACCATAATAGAAGGGAGAGGTAAAGGCAAACGTGCAAGGGGAAGACAGCGCTATAAGTGGGAAGATACCATCATGAGATGGACAGGAAAGAGCCTATCAGAGTGCACCACCGAGACAACAGACAGAAGACGTTGGAGATCCATTACAGCCAACCATCGTTGTGGAGATGGCAGCTGATGATGATGATGTAAGTTGTACGACTCTGCTCTTGAATTAGGGAAGGCAATGTAAAGCGAGGAAGGGAACTGGTAACTCCGTCTCGTAGTATTGTGAAGTTTCTAATTCTTCACTCCGCTACTGTGAGACTGCCTTTACAATGTACTCGTGCATACCTGGCAGGGCTATCTTTAATCTAGTTCACTCACTCTTTATCACCCGATCTCCAACTGTGCATTCTATTCATGGTGTGTTTCCTCATTCACCTCACTCCGGACGTGTTTTCTGACCATACTTCTATCATGTTTTTATCTAGTGCAGGGTTTCTTAACATATGCTATGTCGTTGACTCCATTGATTGCCCGCTGAAGGCATAGGCCCCTTTGATTGTCCGATGAAGACTATGGACCTCTTTAGTTATCCAGTGAAGGTTACTGACCCCTTTGTGGTAAAAATATACATAAAAGCGTACTTTAACATTTTACATTTTAGGTTATATGCACGGATTTCCTAGAATCAATTCATGGACCCCTTCGGGGGTTCGTGAACTACATTTTAAGAAACCCTGATTTAGTGACAAAGCTACTCTGATACAACCAGACTGAACTTCTCCAAGGTAAAATTAAGTTCTATTCACGAAACAGGTTCACTCTATTTTTAACAGTCATAGACTGGGTGATGCGCCAGACAACAGAGGGCAATCCAAGAGGAATAAGATGGACTACATTTTCTACATTGGAAGATCTGGAATATGCAGATGACATTGCACTGCTAGCACATTCACATCAACACATCCAGGAAAAAACGGATAGACTTAATAAGTACCGTATAGCCAGCAGGTGGGCTTGAACATCAACCTAAAGAAGACAGAGGTCATGACGCTCAATGTGAGCAACCCTGAGCCCATATCAGTAAGGAATCAGCAACTGGAACAGACAGACACCTTCTCATACCTAGGATGCATAGTAACACCAGACGGCGGAGCAAGCAAAGACATCAACAACAGAATGAACAAAGCAAGAACAGCCTTTTTTAGTCTAAACAACATCTGGAAGTCCTCTCAGTACAGCACAAGCACAAAATTAGGATTATATCAGAGCTGTGGGCTTTCTGTGCTTCTAGATTGAAATGACGTCAAATAAAATAATTACGTACGTGCGCGTGCAGGGTAACGACAGTTGACTTTTGGCAGTGTCTTCAGCCGGAATGGCTGAATGGTTTGTGTGAGCTCTGGCCGACGTGTTTCATGCCCGCTGAAGTGTCTGCATATATGGAAGATATTTGATCATATGCTTGCCAGAGACTTATATGTACCTATAGGAAAGTACCTAATGTTTATAGAATGATTACTGACGATGGTGTACTTCACAATTAATTCGCGGACTTAGACTATACAGACGGCACGATATTATTACTTGAACTTTGATGGCCCATTGTAGTTGACCTGTTTGCAAATTATCATCATGAATCATTATACCCACGTGGAGCTGCGTGTTGTGGAATATGTAATTAAATTATAAAGAATCGTCAGCAAGAGTGAGCTACAGTTATTTGACGAGTTGCTGTTGTCGTTTCCATTGGTCACTTGTTCTGTCGTTGTTACCCTAGATGTTACTTGACCAATATTGTCATCACTTTCAAACACCAATATAAAAGAAAGGAACGCAGCAGTTATTAAAAATTGAATATTCTTTAACAACAAATGGTCATCATCATATGATGTTAATGGGGAATTATATAAGGGGAAGTTTCACTTGGCAGCTTTTATTGACTACTTAGCTGCAAATGAGGTTTCTGCTCCCTCTGGTGTTTTGGTTCTTCGCAGATAGGTGACTGGATTGCTCACGATCCTGGTCAAGATTAAGAGTTGCAGCACGTTCCAAGTAGAATCAGGGAGTAACTGCAAAGCTGGTCCCGCGTCTCTAAGACCCGTCTGGTGATGGTGTCTAGCGTCGACTTCAGGCCACATACCCTCACTTGTTCCAGAAATAGTACCCTCAACTGGTACCACCAACTAGTATGGCAAAAGAAGAGAAACAAATACCCTCTGAGTATTGAGTTTCCCAACACATACTTATGTGTCCCCATCTTCGTTCCACCATCCCATCTATCTTCAGAACTTTTACCCTCTCTGAGAATTAATCTTAATCCCAGTGGGCGAAAAACTATCTTTACATTTAAAATGAATAGTTTTATATTTTAACTTTAGTTGAAAATGTTAACAATATAGTTTGAATATGTTTACATTTACATCGGTTGAAAAGGTTGTAAACTTCCATTACATTTAGAGTGAATATGTTTTACATTTACACAGGTTGAAAAGGTTGAAACTTTCATTACATTTACAATGAATATGTTTTACATTTACACTGGTTGAAAAGGTTGAAACTTTCATTACATTCAGAGTGAATATGTTTACATTTACACTGCTTGAAAAGGTTAATAATATAACAAGTATGTACATCATTTCTTTCATTATTCCCTCCCTGCTGCATATGGAACTTGGGACTACTTCTGCTTTTGGTTCTTTATAAGAAACTCGCAATAAAGCAGTCACCAGCCCTGGCAGTGGTGGTTCATGAAATCATCATTCTATATGCTGTGACGATACGATTGTGCGATCTCACGCCCACTCCGTCAGTATCCCTTTTTTCTTCATTTTTCTCTTCCTCTCACTTATCGCTTTTATTTGGCATAATTTTTGCCCTTTCATTCATTATTATGTGGCACATTTTATACACCATTTTTTTCTCTCTATGCTGAATCTAGTAGGGGAAAATCTCTAACACTCCACTCCCCTACGGAGACGTACCCCATTCTTCTATATATCCACATCTCAAGAGCCTCAATTGTTTCTTATAATTGCTTGTTCAGTGTCCATGTTTCTACACCATACGGCAATGAAGAACATATACGATCGTTTGTAAGCTACATCTATTTACAAACAGATCATTTCTTCTTTGTCATTAGGTCGTATCCTGCCACCACGTAGCAAACAACGCGCTTGTGTTGCACTTACTCATCCACATATCATACAACACAGTGTGCCTCGCTTATTCAAAATTTCATTCATCCATTCAACTCTTTTTTTTTTTTTTGGCCTCCCGTGGATCATGGAGCTACCACTGCAGCTGGCGCACGTGATGGACGCCTGCACCAAAGCACATGCTCCTGGGGTTTGTGTAGCAACTTTTTTTTACACGATGCGCAACCTCATATTAGTCGCTTTTATTGATTTGCCGGATCAAATTGCCTTTCCTAACTCAAGAGCAGAGTCAGGTACCCATTTACAGCTGGGTTGACTTACGTGGCGCTACCAGGTTTCGACCCCGGAACCCAGTAACTATGCCGCAAGAGGAAAGCACCTAACCGCTTAGCCAATCGGACGTTTATGCATGAGTACACCACCTAACAAAACGGTGTGTATGTATACTCTTGTCAACAAATTACATTCCATCTTGCAGCTTCCGCCAACAAACCAGCCAAGAAAGATTCCACATTCCACCCGTTACTAATTTTACTTGATATATGTTATTGTTTGGCTTTCCCCCCCCTATGTGTATTTGTTATTTTCTATGTACGTATTTTCCCCACGACACGACCCATTTGCTAACATGTTTTCCGAATCATGCCATCCGAATTCTGTCTCTCGCTGTCCTTCATTGTCTCGCTCTGCCTCTGTGTGTTTGCGTGACGTGTGGGGTTTGGTAATGAACTTTCTTTGTTTAGTCTGTGAATTATTTAATTTGCCTGTAAAAGTCACAGCACATGTTTATTATGATTTCTTTTTTAACGCGAACATAACCTTATGATGCTTACTTTTTTCTGGGGCTGGTTCCGTGAACGGTATTTGGTTTTCCTCCTTCCATGAATAGGAATGCAACGCATGTCTTTTCATCAATTCTTTCTTCTTCTTCCTCGTTCGTCCTGAAAAGGACGTTGGTTTCGTTGTGTCCGTTTACAGAGAAGCTGCGGTATTTGCGGCCTTTCGGCCGACACATCCGACTTCCGCACGGCATTTTTTGGGACCGGGTGTGCCTTCCCTCTTCGATCCCTACTCCTCAGCCAGACAGACTGCAGTGATGCAGCCTGTTTCCAGGACCACCACATGGAGGTGGAGTAGGGTCTTGGTCAGCTCTGGTTCGCTGACCCTGACGCAAGCAGTCAAGCTATGGGTCGCTGACTGCATTCTCTATTGCTGCATCTTAATTATTGTATTTAAGCTTCCATAATCTGTGATTTGAAATTATTGTATGTGGTTTTGCTTTCATTTCTTTCACGTTTGTCATGTACGGTAGATGCAGAGGTATTGTTTAAATATAGAAGGTGACAACAATAAGAGCTTAATAACAGCACTTAAAATCTTAGAATCCATAATGTGGCTTGCAAACAAACAAAAAAAGTCTTCAGAGGTACATTTGTACGCGACACGGTGATCCAACTCTGTACCTATTCTATGCACCATACAGTTTACAAAGAATTAATATACATTTTCCTATCTATACAAATATCCAGGTATCAGGCATCCTGAAGAGCTCTCATTTCTAAGAAAGTGGGACAAAGACGATTTAAAACAAGCAGCCAAAGAAACTCACAAGAGGAAAAAGAAATCTGTTCCTGATGCCAATGGTCTCCTAAGTTCTAATGGTACTCTACACAATTCTCAGGGAAGTCTGGACGGGGGAAAACGCAGTCCTTACCCAAGCAGGAGTCCCTCTGGACCATCGCCCAACGTAAGACTTGTTTTTGTCTGTTCTCGTTCCTGCTTGCTAGATTCGATTGTATCAATTGCTGGACCTGTTTCTCTTCGTGTCCTTTTATCAGCTTACGGTTTAACCATCATCATCATTTTCCTTCGCTCTTCTTTCTCAGCATGGAGCCAACACTAACTGGTTCCCCAGCTTGCGTATACTTGGTGCAGGTTTCTACAAGGAAACCAGCTACAGTGGTGGCCCCTTGCTCCAGACGGAACGCAAAGGAAAATGATAATGAATCACAGTGTACCAGTCACATGCCATTGCCTTTACTGAGAACAGCTGAACATGGTTTGAAGAGTACACATTACATTAAGGGTGAAAAAAAGCATTACAATCTTGTTAAGTGTACTTTTTAGGTTAATAGTTCCTTACGATCTCCGTTTTGGGAACCACTGATCAGGTATTTCCATTTCTAATCCTATTTTTCGTATTCTGCATGTATACATGCATACACACGTGCATACACACACATACTCAGACATACTCAGACACAAATACACCAACACTCAAGGCACATACAAACAGAGAAATGGGCAGAAGTTTGTGCATACTATCATATATGCAGTAATACAGATGATCAATTATGCTTGTATATTTAAAGCACATAGTCATTAACATACCCCCCCCCCCTCCCGCTCCTCCATTGGAACCTGCTATGCAGGCTAGCCCAGTGTTTCATGTTGCTGCTGCTTTGTTGTTTTTTTAGACCTTAATCGGTGCACATAAGTAGGATATCTAAATCCAGTGGCGGTTTTAGGCGTAGGTAACCTATGCAACCCGTGTAGTTCCCTGGGGTCACTGGAGAGACAAAGAAAGAATAGGACTACTTCACCCTCTGGCATGTCGTACAAGGCGACTAATATGAGGTTGGGCATGGGTGGCTGTCGTAATTTTTGATGAGATAGGTATGAGAAATTTATGGTCCCGTCCGAGCAGAGGTGATAGTGATAACTCTGTGAGAATAAGGGGTAAGAAATAGATTGCGGTTTCACGAGGGTGATAGGTTAAGAGGAAGGACAGTCTCTGAATCGAGTAGTTGCTCTAATCCAGTCTATCTTACGACATTAATTTAACTGCAGACGCACTTACTCTATGCTAAACAATTTTTGCAAGTTATCCTACACTCATGTACACACACCAATTTGGTGACACAAATGCACAAAACGTGAATGCAAACTACATATAACATATAATGGGACAATGGGGTTGACCAACACGGTAAGTAAAGGGTTATTAGGTTTATTATCACTAAACAAAAAGCACAACATCAATCATGTTACATTTATAAAGCATAGTTACAGACAAGGTGGGGAAAAAATAGTATCTCAATAGGCCCTCCCCTCTATTGTAAAGGAAGACAACCCAAAGAAAATTACTAACAGAGGTAATTAACCCACAGAGAGATTCAATTTTAACAATGGGATATGCAATAATCAGTAAGGGGTATAGGAACAGGTTCTTAAGTTTTAATCTATCCCGTGACTAAGCAGGTTAGGGAGGGAAAGAAAAAAAACAGAAAAAGAAATTAAGTATACTGATGTTAGCAAGAAAACATAAAATTAAGGTTATCTAATTTCGTTCATTCAATGCACGCATACAGTGGCCCACTTTCATCTGCACTTACCAATCGTTGAATCAGGCATTCCATGGAATAAAAAAAAACTTTAGCAAGTACTAAAACAATCAGAGTCTTTTGCTTTGTCTATTTCAGCCCCAGACTAACGGGGTTTGCTGTCGGCTATTTTTCCGTAGTCGCTGAAATCGAGGCGTTATTTTTTTTGTTCCAGGATATTCCTCTTTTCACTGCAGTTAGTGTTTGGGGTAAGGTTTTTATGGGGTGGCACTGTCCTCAGAATTGACAATATATATATATATATATATATATATATATATATATATATATATATATATATATATATATATATATATATATATATATAAAGATATATTCGTCCGGTGGGGTCTCGCCGCTGGTAGCTAAGACACTATGGCTGTTCAATGAAGTGATGGCCGAGTATGACCAGTGAGTTTTCTTTACGGGGGTAATCCAGTAGGAAAACGTTTACTATCATGTGTAAAAAATAGTGATATAAATTCTTCCACAGCAGATCAGTAATATTTATGGAATGACTTCTGGCAATTGTTCTTCTCCAGTTATACTTTAAAAAATGGCTTATTGTTAAAGTTCGTGGTTATACTACTCTCATGGATGGAGAGGTGGACCACATAGGAGTCACAACACGAAGATTTTTTAAAACAATAATCGCTGGATGGTGTAAGAACCAAAGTCAGTAAGACCATAAGGAACGCTAGGACGCAAGGTATGACCAGCTGTCATGAAATATTCTAATCCACATATATAAATTATTAGGTAAATATGAAGCCTAACAAATAAAATTAATAAAGAGAAGAGCAATGGTAAAATGACATTGCTGTCACAAGGAATGTACTCGAAATCCCCCTTGTTTTCTGCTTCGTCTGCAAATTGTAACGCTTTCACGTTGATAGTAAAAGCTTACTGTATTATACCCGCTTTCTTCAATGAAACGTGTGCTGTATTTCTTGGAAAAACATTAAGAGGCAGACTGCGTAATGACCTAAATTTTAAATTCCATTCATGTCTTTTTCTACATTACGTTACTAAAACGAACGAACAGATGGACAAAAGGATAGCGAGAAGGGAGAGGCAGAAGCCGAACACTAAACACGCTTCGCGCGATACGCAAATGCTGCCATCACGCGTGTAAGTCTACAAGCACTAACTTTTTCAGACGGACAGTGATAAAATACACTACCCTTTCCCAGAGTTAGGTTTATAAATCATAACAGACTCTTATTAGAAAAGATAACAATAGATGGGTTTACGTTTGAACACATAACAGTACCCAGACAGCACATCTTCCAAACAGGAGGTAGTAGAAAATACATATTTTGAACGCAGCCACGTAGCTCTTTTAAAGTGGGAAAATTGGGTTCCTTAGGGCTTGCTGACAAATAATATGTAAAACGTTACGCCAATAGTCCAGGAATTAATAAATTATACCCAAAATAAAATAGTGAGGCTGCCTGACAGCATGAAATCATTTCTGCTCATAAAATTTTTTTTTTTTAACGTGTTTGAAAAAAATTTACGTTACAGAAATAGCCTACCATGTAAACTCCAAATTGATTGGAGCGCAACAAATGAAAGCCTAACCACGATTGGTCGGGCTATAAATACTATCTTGGTTGTTAGGGGAGACGGGAAAAGATAACATTTTTTCAAACACTTGTCGAAACGTGGCTCATTGGCCAGTCTCGCTGATATACACACTTGGGAGCGTTAGTTCGAGACCACTTGTTTAAAATAGCTTGATAAAGCATCAGTGCGTTGAAGCCAGCATATATTTGGCTCAATAAAAGCCTGGAACATAGGCAGATGGAAGTTTGTGCCAGTTTGTGCCAGAATTCATTGCTAATCAACGTATCTGTGTTATTCGTATGAATTGTGGGACAGTGGTCTTGATGGTACTGAGCAGCATCTGGTCAGAGATTTGCTGAATCCAGAGTCGGACAGCATACTCCTTGGTCTTTTTAGCTATCAGTGAGGTGTCTCCTGAGCCCAGAGGAGAATTCGAGCAGAGGAGTCCTTTCCTGCCGCCATCACTCAAGATAAGCAGAGTTGGCCAGCTGAGCTCAACATTATGCCCCCTCATCTTGAAATAACTTTATAAAAATACTATTCAGAGGGGAATTTACTTGTCTTAAAAATCAGGAACTGTGAACATCTCCAATACTGGTCCCTAAAGACAAACTATTGAAGTCATGATGACAAATACCAACAGAGCTTGAACAAAACAAAACCAGTATTACCTCATTTTACTACTACACAACTGACACACATAGAACATTTGTAATAATATATGTCACTACAATATTCATATTAAATACATTCTGTACATAACTTGTAATTTAAATTGATTGTGATTCCTGGTTCCCTTGTAGTTGAATCAGGACACATATTCATTCATGCTAGTAATGAATACATATTGTTATTTGAACCGTTACGAGTGACTTCTTTAAGCTATTCTCATAGAGTGTTATATGTATGTGAGTGTCACAGTGTTGTTAAGAGTAGTGGATTAAATTAAATTGTTTATCTGTCTGTTGTTGTGACTTACACTTCACCATACTCTTACCCTAGACACATAACGTAGCATCACACTATTCCAGAATAATTCTGACTGAGATATATAGATATGTGGTAGCAAGTAAGGTTATCTATAATACACTACTCTTAATAGATATAGATACCTTCACAGCTGATCTCAGTCAGTACACTAAGTTCCCTATAAGTATTTATAACATCCCACTTCACCACATATATTGGGGTCTCGCTCTTGGGATTTTGAATCTTTAACTATTAAAAAATATTGGGGGTAATTCACTTCAGGGAATATAAGAATTAAAAGGTATCCTTGGGTGGAATTAAATAAGGTTGAGCTCACGGTGCCTGTGTTGTCCATTAGAGATTGAATTGTTGGTTAGACATTGTATAAATTTACATAATAGACAATGGCGGACCTGGCCAAATTTCGATCTGCTGCGGTTCAGACTGCAAAAGAGTTAGGATTAGATGGGCAAGTTATGGTTGCCTATGTCACAACGGAATGTGACAAATTTATTGAACGCGAAGAAAGAAGATTAGAAAAAGAGGCCGAAAGAAAGTTGGAGGCTGAGACTAAGAGGTTGCAAGCTGAGGCTGAGACTAAGAGGTTGCAGATTGAGGCTGACAAAGAGGCTAAAGCATTGGAAGCCGAGGAAAGAAGAAATTAGCTGCAGAAAGGGAAGAGAAGAAATTAGCTGCAGAAAGGGAAGAGAAGAGATTAGCTGCAGAGAGGGAAGCAGAAAAGGAGGAGAAGAGATTACAAAGGGAACATGAGTTACGACTAAGGGAGTTTGAGTTTCAAGGCCATGCTCCTGAAAATGGTGCCAGTCCCTTTGCCTCTGATGCTACGGTTACTCAGGGAGCCTCACCTCAGCTATGAACTTTCATTTAGATCATTTTGTTGAGAAAGACGATGATATTGAGAGCTATATAAATAGGTATGAACTATTAGCTACCACGTATGGGTTAGAGAGAGAAAGGTGGAGCTTAAAGTTATCTCAGGGACTTCGTGGGGCAGCTTATGAAGTTTTTGCAAAAATGAGCAGAGGTGATCAGGAAAATTATGACATGCTAAAGCAGGCTCTTTTGTTAAGGTATGAAAAGAATGCAGAGTTTTACAGGAAAAAAATTTAGGAATGCTAAACTACTGTCAGGTGAAACCTATCACCAGTTCTCTGCACGAATCGAGACATACTTGGAGAAATGGACTTCTCTGGGGAAAACCCAAGATCTTAAGGAAATGGTCCTTATAGAGCAACTAAGAGAGTCCATGGCTCCAGACCTGAGAAAGTTTCTCATGGAACAAGGTGCAGAGAGGCTGGGTGAGTTGCTAAATGTTGCTGAAAGGTATCAAGCAGCTCAAGCAGAGGTAACAGGTAATAAAAAAAAACAGGTGGATAACTTTAGGGCACCACAGAACTTTAATAAATTTGATCCTAGGGATCAAAATAAAGGTAAGCACCAATTTGATAGGCCACGGTATGACAATAAAAATAAATTCCCACAATTCGATGAAAGGAAATATAATGAAAGAAAATCTTTCAACCAAGGAAAAAGGTGGTGTAAGAATTGTCAGATGGACAATCATGACACTGACCGTTGCAGAAGGAAACCTGTGTATATGGCAACCCTTCAGGTCAGGTCGACCTCAAGACAGGAGGAGGATATTATGTTAGATACCACTCCAGAAGAGATGAGGAAGGCACAGGCTGGGGATAAAACACTCAAGCCTTGTTTCAGAAAATTGTCAACTTGTCATACAACTCCAGGCAAGGGAGATTTTTACATGAAAAACAAGTTGATGTATAGGAAGACTGGAGCTAGATCCAATGGTCACGGACAGCTGGTTCTTCCAAAAAGATATAGGACAGACTTAATAAGGAGCCTACATGTGAAACCAGATGGGGACCATGAGAAGATAGGTACCATCATTCAAAAGGTGGCTCACAATTATTATTGGCCCAAAGCAAGATGGGACATTGAGAATTTTGTAGAAAGGTGTAGCATAGCACATGAGGGAACACCCACAAGTGGGAACATGGATCAGGACCTGGACACGCCACGGGGCAAAATTAGGCCTGATAATAAAAAGAGATATAAATTTGATAAAGTGGACCAAATGGAATGGGAAGCCCCTTTTCACGGACAAGCTTCACTTAACTGTTTTACAATGGCCACTATGCGGAGAGTGCAAAAGGATGTCTTACCCCAGGATAAGCCGACAATCCCTCAATCGGACTTAAACAAACTGGAGGAAGAAGATGTAGAGAGGAAATCTCTCATCAAGAATTTTAAGAGGGGAGAAAGCCCCAAAAGAAAAATTGGTAGCGGTCGTTTTGTGAATGATAATTCTGGGAGGAAAAATCATCACTATAAAGCTTCGAGTGGAAGAGACCATACCGGTGCATGGACAAATAGGTCCACACAATTAAAGGTCCACATGTAGCTTTGTTAAGAACGTGGACTGATGAAAAGGCAGAGGAAAACATTACATCTTCATACCAATATGTGAATGAGCTGACCACTCGGTTGAAAACTGGCTGGAAACTTGCCAATGAAAATTTGAAACAAGCCAGGAAGAAACATGCTGCCTATTATAACAGGAAGGCGAAAGACAGAAATTTGGCTGTGGGAGAGAAAGTACTGCTTCTTTTGCCTGGGAGTCAGAATAAGTTACAAATTGGATGGCAGGGTCCATATACAGTTTTAGAGAAGGTGTCTAGAACAAATTATAAGATAGATAAGAAGGGGAAAGAAAAAATCTATCATGTGAATCTCCTGAAGAAATATTTGGAAAGAGAACATCAGGAAGAGACACACTTGTTGACCTTGTCCATCGCCATGGAGATGAAAAAGGAACCACTTTCATCATTTGAATATCCATTACACCCCTGTGAGACGGCAGCACAGGTGAAAATCAGTACACATTTAACGAAAACTCAGAAAGAGAGAGTGCAACAGGTTCTAAATAATCATGCAGAGGTGTTAACAGACCGACCAGGGCATACAAACCTATTGGAATATGATATGAAACTCATAGACTCCACACCTGTCTGTATGAAACCATATTCGATTCCGTTTGCTAAGGAAAAAGCTTTGAAGGAAGAGATAGACTATCTATTGAAGGAAGGAATTATTTCGCACAGTGAGTCTTCGTATAGTTCCGGTGTTGTACTTTTAAGGAAGCCCTCTGGAGAACATAGACTCTGTATAGATTACAGGAGACTGAATGCTATTACAGAAGGACAGGTGGATCCATTGCCGGATACAAATCAGCTGTTTGCCAGGCTAAATAAAGCTAAATATTTCTCAAAAGTGGATCTGAGTAAAGGATACTATCAGATTCCAGTAAAGCCTGAGGTTAGACCATACCTAGCTTTTAGTACCTCAGAAGGACACTATGAGTTTAATAGATTGCCATTTGGATTGAAGAATGCGCCTAGTGTCTTCTCTAGAATGATGAGAAAATTATTGGATCCTCTGAATAATCCCTGTATAACAAATTTTATGGATGATATCCTTATAGCAACAGAAACATTTGAGGAACACATTGACTCTCTGAACATGCTGTTTGATCGACTTAGGGAGGCAAATTTAACAGCCCGACCAACCAAATGTTGCGTTGGATGTAAAGAATTGGAATTTTTGGGACACACAGTTTATCAGGGAAACATGACCCCTGACCCAAAGAATTTAGAGAAACTACAGAAAGCCCCGAGACCACAAACCAAGAAGGACGTGAGATCCTTTGTCTCATTATGTGGTTTCTACCAGAAGTATATCAAAAACTTTAATTCCATATGTGCACCTTTAACGGAATTGACACGTAAAGGACTTCCAGATCGCATTACATGGACACCACAATGTGAAATGACTTACCAAGAATTGAAGGAAAAGCTCACAAGTAAACCCATTTTGAAATTACCTGACTTAAGTCAAGAATTCATAGTAAGGACGGATGCAAGTAATATTGGGTTAGGTGCAACTCTACTACAGAAATCAGATGCATTGGATGGGGAATTAAGCCCAGTGGCATATGCTAGCAGAAAGTTGAATAAAGCTGAAATCAACTACTCAACTAGCGAAAAAGAATGTCTTGCAGTAATATGGGCAATAAAGAAATTCAATATTTATCTATATGGGAAGGCATTTAAGTTGCAAACTGACCACAAACCTTTATCGTTTTTAGCACAGGCTAAGCATGAGAACTCTAGGTTACTCCGATGGTCTTTGCTTCTGGCTCCATATAATTTTAGCATTGAATATATATCTGGAAAAACCAATCTGGGAGCGGATTTTTTAAGCCGCCATCCGTGTGATGAGAATCACCGTAAACCCCAGAAATAATAATAAATTTCTCTATGTGTATATAGAATAAAGGACTGACATATAATGTCTGTTTTAAGAGGGGAGGTGTCATGAAATATTCTAATCCACATATATAAATTATTAGGTAAATATGAAGCCTAACAAATAAAATTAATAAAGAGAAGAGCAATGGTAAAATGACATTGCTGTCACAAGGAATGTACTCGAAATCCCCCTTGTTTTCTGCTTCGTCTGCAAATTGTAACGCTTTCACGTTGATAGTAAAAGCTTACTGTATTATACCCGCTTTCTTCAATGAAACGTGTGCTGTATTTCTTGGAAAAAACATTAAGAGGCAGACTGCGTAATGACCTAAATTTTAAATTCCATTCATGTCTTTTTCTACATTACGTTACCAAAACGAACGAACAGTTGGACTAAAGGATAGCGAGAAGGGAGAGGAAGCCGAACACTAAACACGCTTCGCGCGATACGCAAATGCTGCCATCACGCGTGTAAGTCTACAAGCACTAATTTTTTTTCAGACGGACAGTGATAAAATACACTACCCTTTCCCAGAGTTAGGTTTATAAATCATAACAGACTCTTATTAGAAAAGATAACAATAGATGGGTTTACGTTTGAACACATAACAGTACCCAGACAGCACATCTTCCAAACAGGAGGTAGTAGAAAATACATATTTTGAACGCAGCCACGTAGCTCTTTTAAAGTGGGAAAATTGGGTTCCTTAGGGCTTGCTGACAAATAATATGTAAAACGTTACGCCAATAGTCCAGGAATTAATAAATTATACCCAAAATAAAATAGTGAGGCTGCCTGACAGCATGAAATCATTTCTGCTCATAAAATTTTTTTATAACGTGTTTGAAAAAAAACCTTACGTTACATAAATAGCCTACCATGTAAACTCCAAATTGATTGGAGCGCAACAAATGAAAGCCTAACCACGATTGGTCGGGCTATAAATACTATTTTGGTTGTTAGGGGAGACGGGAAAAGATAACATTTTTTCAAACACTTGTCGAAACGTGGCTCATTGGCCAGTCTCGCTGATATACACACTTGGGAGCGTTAGTTCGAGACCACTTGTTTAAAATAGCTTGATAAAGCATCAGTGCGTTGAAGCCAGCATATATTTGGCTCAATAAAAGCCTGGAACATAGGCAGATGGAAGTTTGTGCCAGTTTGTGCCAGAATTCATTGCTAATCAACGTATCTGTGTTATTCGTATGAATTGTGGGACAGTGGTCTTGATGGTACTGAGCAGCATCTGGTCAGAGATTTGCTGAATCCAGAGTCGGACAGCATACTCCTTGGTCTTTTTAGCTATCAGTGAGGTGTCTCCTGAGCCCAGAGGAGAATTCGAGCAGAGGAGTCCTTTCCTGCCGCCATCACTCAAGATAAGCAGAGTTGGCCAGCTGAGCTCAACATTATGCCCCCTCATCTTGAAATAACTTTATAAAAATACTATTCAGAGGGGAATTTACTTGTCTTAAAATCAGGAACTGTGAACATCTCCAATACTGGTCCCTAAAGACAAACTATTGAAGTCATGATGACAAATACCAACAGAGCTTGAACAAAACAAAACCAGTATTACCTCATTTTACTACTACACAACTGACACACATAGAACATTTGTAATAATATATGTCACTACAATATTCATATTAAATACATTCTGTACATAACTTGTAATTTAAATTGATTGTGATTCCTGGTTCCCTTGTAGTTGAATCAGGACACATATTCATTCATGCTAGTAATGAATACATATTGTTATTTGAACCGTTACGAGTGACTTCTTTAAGCTATTCTCATAGAGTGTTATATGTATGTGAGTGTCACAGTGTTGTTAAGAGTAGTGGATTAAATTAAATTGTTTATCTGTCTGTTGTTGTGACTTACACTTCACCATACTCATACCCTAGACACATAACGTAGCATCACACTATTCCAGAATAATTCTGACTGAGATAAGAGATATGTGGTAGCAAGTAAGGTTATCTATAATACACTACTTTTAATAGATATAGATACCTTCACAGCTGATCTCAGTCAGTACACTAAGTTCCCTATAAGTATTTATAACATCCCACTTCACCACACCAGCCTATATGTAGAAAATAGATAAACATGTAATCATAATATAAATCATATCCTGACACGCGTTAATTTTTAGGTAAGACTATTTTAACCACTCCGGTATTGAATTATATATATTAAAAGTAAAACCCGCGAGTGTCTAGTTTATCTTAACGGTTTTACACGAGATATGAACTCTAGTAGTTTAGAAAATTACAAACGTTTGAATAGAATTAAATTGCGTTCTCTAAATTATCCACCGCCTAGCGTCTATTAATTAATTTAAAGTATCTCTTACTTGGGAAATCCCGAGTGATTAAATTTTACGTTTATAGCTGGTAAAATTAGCTATATGTTTATTTAATACGTTTAAATTAACACAAAAATCCTAGTGAAATATACTGAACTTTAACACATTAAAACACTTAGTGGCTAATATACTGTTACAAGTATTACCGCAAATCAGAAAACTTAAATAAATCTCCACGTATTTCTATAGGAAATCCAGATAAAAAAGACTCCAAAATGCGCCCTAGACTATTCAAGAAATCCTGGTAGCAAACTGACAAACTGAATTCGGAGAGATGGGCATATATACTAAAACGCTGGACTCTTGTTCCTTAATGCGAAAAATAACACCTCTCGTCCAATTTGGGGGAATTTTGCTGTTCGTTTCGCGAATCAAAGGCTATTTTCACGCTTTTTCGCCGACATGATGGCCGCTTCGCTGGCGGCGGGCGCCTTTAAGGTCCGTTCACTCGGTGAGTAAATTTCGTCCCTTGGGCGCGATCAAAGGGATGCAGTCGGTAAAAAATGGTTAACGCCCCTCTATTTGCAATTAACGATCCGTTCTCTCTTAGGGAGCTACAAATCCCGTTGCCTCGCCCTCCCGTGTTCCAGGGACACCGTGATGACGTAATGTGACAGCTGGCAGACACCTTTTTGTCCTTCCCCCTTTTAAAGGAAAGTCACTAGAGATAAGAATATTTGTATTAATAGTGCTTGAAAACAAAGACAGGAGGCGTGGCTAAACTAAGAATCAGACAGTTGGCAATAGAGAGACCTGGCTTCCACGTGTTTAACTGTGCATGCTTAATTAGCCAGCGAGGGAAATCCACGTTTGATCGTTGCTTGAACCCAAATAGTGAGGGCCCCCGATGAGAATAAAGTGATCGATCAGGGTTGCTTCGATTTTCATCTGTCACAGTGGCTGGCAAACACCCATCTTATTAAACAGATTGCCACAGAAACCGCCACTACAAGAGCATGTGATTTCCTGATGCAGATATCCTACAAGGGGACCAGCTAAGGAGTGGCTCCCTGCTCTATAATTAGCGCGAAGGAAAAGGATGATGAACGAAGACTTTTGCTTAGTGCCTCGCGCACACTTTTATGATTGTCAATGCATTAGGAATTTATTCACGGTTCTAAACCTGATAGCATCACGCTCCAGTCTACCCAGATGTATAAATGGATACCTGACTCTGCTGTTGAGTTAGGGAAGGCCAAGGCAGCTAGGAACGAAACTGGTCACCCTATCTCATAAAGCTGGACCTTGTATAGTGTCTCTAACACTTCACTCCGCTGCGGCAGTATTTTCTATGGGACTACATTTTGCTGGCAGCCTGATCATCTAAAACAAATTACTACAGAAACCACTGCTGCAGGAGTTGGTTCTTGAGCGTGGGCTTCTTCACAGAGGATATCTGCAGTGATGGCTCCATACTCCATCGATTCGTTGTTATGTTCGAAATACTCACTTGCCATTCATGCTTACAATATTCTAATAGCCCCTTCAGTCATAACTGACTATGGGAATGCGCCCCTGAGGTGACAGCCCTCAGCTGCTTATTTTCCTGGTGCTCCTTTCGACGTTTTCTCCTCACCTCTGCTTCTCTCTTCGCCCAATCTGAGATGGCGCCGTAAATAGCATCGCCACTTAGTGCGATCGGCAGCTTCATCCTCCCATGTTGCTGGATCCATGTCCAGTGCCCTCATATCTCTCTTGCACACATCTTTGAACCTCAGCTATGGCCGCCCAACTGTTCTCTTGCCATCTGCTAATTGTCCGTAGAAGATATCTTTTGGGATGCGACCATCTTCCATGCGGCGAACATGGCCAAGCCAGCGAAGTCTGCGCTGTCTAAGAAGCGTATACATACTTTGAAGGCCAGCACATGACAACACCTCGACATTTGTCACTTTATCTTTCCACGAGATGCTGAGGATGCGGCGTAGACACCGCAAATGGAAGGTATTGAGCCTTCTTTCTTGCTTAGCATAGGTCGTCCAGGTCTCGCTGCCATATAGGAGTGTGCTGGTGACGCAGGCATTATATACCGCAGCTTTGGTCTTCATTGTGAGTTTAGAGTTTCCCCAAACACGCGATGTGAGGCGGGCAAAGGTAGCTGCAGCTTTGCCAATGCGGCTGTCGATTTCTGTATCCAGTGAGATTTTGTCATTGATGGTAGACCCTAGGTATGTGAAGTGGTGCACCACTGCCAATTCATAGTTATCGATAGTGATAACTGGTGCAGCACCCACATCCTGACTCAGCACATTCGTTTTCTTTAGACTTATTGTGAGGCCAAAGTCCTTGCATGCTTTAGTGAAGCGATTCATCAAGCTCTGAAGCTCCTGTTGGCTTTGAGTGACGACTGCAGCATCATCATCAGCGAACAACAAGTCTCTTATAGTGACCCTTCTGATTTTTGTTTTTGCCTTCAGCCTTGAAAGATTAAACAGACGGCCATCTGACCTAGTGTGAAGGCATATTCCTTCAGTTGCATCTCTGAATGCATGTTTCAAGAGTAAGGCAAAGAAGATTCCGAAGAGGGTCGGAGCCAGAACACAGCCTTGTTTAACGCCACTTCGTATATCAAAGGGCTGTGACGTGCTTCCAGCATATTGGACTGTTCCCTTCATGCCGTCATGGAATGACTTTATCATTTCCAGCATTTTAGAAGGGCAGCCTATTTTCAGGAGGATTTTAAAGAGTCCATCCCTACTAACCAGGTCGAATGCTTTTTTGAGGTCTATAAAGGCGATATATAATGGTCTTTTCTGCTCTCTTGATTTTTTCCTGAAGCTGGCGGAGAGAGAAGATCATGTCTGTTGTTGATCTGCCAGCTCGGAATCCACACTGTGACTCTGGATATATGCGCTCAGCTAACTTGTGTAGTCGCATTAAGATGACTTTGGCAAAAAACCTTACCAACAATACTAAGAAGAGAGATGCCTCTGTAGTTATTGCAATCACTTCTGTCTCCTTTATTTTTATACAGTGTTACAATCTTGGCATTTCGCATGTCTTGAGGAATAGTTGTCTCTTCCCAGCACTGGCACAGCATCCTATGCAGGGGATGTAATAGCGTGCTCTTACAGCATTTGATTAAATCAGGAATCCCATCACTGCCTGGTGCTTTGCCAGAGGCCAAGCTATCAATGGCCTTGCTGAGTTCCTCTAATGTTGGTTCGGCATCCAGCTCCTCCATAGTTGGCAGACTGTTGACACCATCAAGGGATGCAGGCGTAACGGTATTGTCTCTAGCGTAAAGCTCAGAGTAGTGCTCGACCCACCTCTCCATCTGCTTACCCTTATCGGTTAGCTTCTCTCCGCTGATGGTTTTTAGCGGTGCCGTCTTACTTTTATGGGGGCCAAGTGCTTTCTTTATACCGTCATACATTTGTCTAATGTTGCCTGTTTGCGCTGCGATCTGGATGCTCTCACTGAGCTGGGGCCAGTAGTCATTTGCACAGCGTCGAGCAGTTTGTTGAACTTTGCTTCTCGTAGCCCTCAGGATCTGTAGGGTTCTGGCACTCGGTGAACGTTTGTATTCATTCATAGCACTGCGCTTAGCTTCAATGACAGGTGCCATCACATCTGATGAAGCATCAAACCAGTCATTTGACTTTGCTGTTTTCTTACCAAAGGTGGCAAGTGCAGTACTTTGAATGGTGTTCCGCAGATGCTCCCAGTTCTCTGTAATAGTATCACCATGCTGAGGGCTACTGAGCACTTTCTCGAAGGTCGCAGTGAATTGAGCGATCATGAAAGGGTCTGACATCTTGCTGGTATCAATGTTACAATATTCAAAGAAGTTCAAATAACGACCCATGAACTCACCTCAGGAGAAAGTGGGTCAGTAACATGTGTTACCATTATCACCATTTGACATTGTTTTGACTTTCTCTTGCAGAACACACTCGGACGGTCAGCTAACAATTTATCCACCTCCATCTCTGGATACAGCACGTTCAATGGCACACTGTCACCTGGTTCATTGCACAGTCTTTCCTTCGAGGGCAGCATGGAAACTTCTCTCGCCAACTCACCACCCATCCCAGCTAAGGAAGCGTTTCAGTACTTACACAGGCCTAAGAATTTCGCCGAAAAAGCCAGAATCAACTGCGCGTAAGTAGACAGCTATAACAGATATTGTTATCATGCATTTATAGTTAGTGAGGTTGTCCATCCAGTTGTTGTGTAAGGCATTGTGTGGGCACAAGCCCAGTTCTAGTTTAAGATAATGTATTCCTGGCTGATGGCAGTCTATGCGAATTAAGAACGGTAAAAATGCTATATATCCGCCACTAATACTTCGTATCATTCGATCTCCCACCTTCTGGTAGAAGTGAAATAAAAGCCCAATTTAAATGCTGGAATGGAACCAGGAAGGATCAAAGGTTTCATAGCAATATAATGCGATCTGTTTGAGGGAGGGCTTGGACACAACAGGCCAGTCACCTGTTTGTCTTAACATATGACTGTATGTTCACAGTAAACCTCTACACCCAACGGTAGAAGAGGTAACAACTACGAAGTAGAAATTCATTCAATCTCTAGAGTAGCGACAGACTCAGCTCTCCGAAGATCTACCTTAATAAAATCATGTTGTCTTCAGGTTTCAGCGTATTTTGAATTTAGAATAAGTACAGACCATACGTATGTCACTTATCTCTGCCAGACAATCTCCAGTGCGGTGGAACATTCCAACTAAACGCTATTTTACCGTAAGTTAACTTCACTTCGAAAAAAATGATCGCGTTCTTATCTCATGCAGTTCATGTTCTTTCTGCAGATGGCTGGACTCCTCTATTTCTCTGATGGAACAAGGCATTCGAGAAAACGACTTCATTATGCTTAAGTTCAAGTTCTACAGCTTCTACGACCTCAACCCTAAGGTGAGTAGTGGTTCCTAATGTTGTTAACGCAGATCTGATTCATATGCAGAATTTAAAAAAAAAATTTTTTTTTGGGTGCTCTTGATAAGTTTCCTTGGCTTAGGTTGCACTGTCTTGCATGGATATCGTCCTATTGGCTAAGCGGTTAGAGCGTTTGCCTCTCGCGCTGAAAATCTTGGGTTCCAGGGTCCAAACCTGATATAACTAACTTCCCTAATTATTATGAAGAGGTCATCCGAATCGAGTCGCGGTGTTTGACCACCGACTGATCATCCACGCCACTGCCCCAGTTCTATGCTACCAGCATCGTTGTTGACTACTTTCACGCCAGTTTGTTAAAACTGTCCAACATCTTTTCACTTCCTCGACATATTTTGTATTTTTATTTTCTCTGCTGTTTGTGTGTTTTCTACCTGTTCTCAAATTATGTCCAGTAAAATCGGAAGGCCCTCTAATTTATGTGTGTGGTAATCTTTATAATTAAGTTTCTAATAATTCACCCTCCTACGGTAGAGTCTACTATTTCAATACTTTTACTTTATTAATATGAGGTTGTGGATAGGGCTTGCAACCCCATCCCGTAAAACAGATTGCTTCAGAAACCATCTGCTTCATGAGTACATGACTGCGTTGGTGTAGGCTTCCTGCAAAACGGCCAGGTGCAGCGGTGGCGCCATGCTGTGTAGGAAGTACTGAAAATGTTGATGTTTATTTGCGAGTTATCATTCTGCTTTGCTTGTGAATGACTTTGTTAGTTGGAGTTGCTGACTCTGCTATTTTCCAAACTTACTATAATCGCGTACACCTTATGAGAGTTTAGTCATACCTTCGTACCCCTCTCTTATATTAAATTGTAATGAATTGCTTTGTGCAGTTAAAAAGTATAAAACAAGTAAAATTGAAAAAAAAAAAAAAAAAACTGACGTGTACCACATGAACCCTTTCGCGTACTGTGGGGAATACGTGGACCTCTCTTAGGGAAATACTGCGCTGTACCTCTGAAAAGAATATTTACAAGTATTAACGCTCTTCTGAGAAGTTTGCCATATTGGCACATTATCGGAAGAAAACAAAATGAAACCAAAATTGCAGCCCGCTTAGAAAACTTTTCACAGGTTTGGAATACGCCAAGAAAAATGTATTAGTTACCAGATATACTCAGACAGAATAATAACATTGAAACATGGAGCTTCATTCTAATATTAGCACTGCTATTTTTAACCACAACGGTACAAAAAGCTGGCATAAACGTGAAGGGAACTCGAGACGCGTACTTTCGATAAATTAACTGGAAATACCTGAGGATGTGAGCGCAAACTTGCGTGTTTCTCTCGAGCACAAATGCTAGTAAAGCAGAGATTTTCAAACTGTGCGTCGCGGCTCCCAGGGGCATCGCGGCCCTCGGCTAAGGGCGTCGCGGTGGCTTGGGAAAAGTGTTGGGCTCGATATTATGACAATTGCTTATATATAATATATAGTATAGAGAGGAGCCGCAGTGATTTATGCCCAGGTCAAGGGAGCCGCGGACCAAAACAGTTTGAAAACCTCTGTAGTAAAGGATTTGATCTCCCCCCCCCCCCCCCCCCCCCGAAAGATAACTGAAAAAGAAGAAAGAAGTTATGAAATGACATAAGCTGGGGGAGTTATGGTTGGCAACTGAAATACTTGTAATTCGGATTTTTTTTTTATCCCCCTGCTCGCGCTGTGGCACACGTACTACGCAAATAAAAAGATTGATTCATTCCTCATCATTATCGTCATTAGTTTTCTTAGCGCTCCTTATAGAGCATACAGCCACAACTGCGGCTGGCCCCGACGCAGGAAGCATGCACCAACCACTCACATGCTTTTGCAGCGGTGGTTTATTTGGCAATTTGTTTTACATGATGATGTTGCGAGATTCATGCACAACCTAATATTAGTCGCCTTATACGACATGCTTGAGTTAGCAGTTGCCCTATTGTTTCTTTGTCTACTGTCTAGTATATTGATTACTACCGTTTTTTTTTCTCTGCAAGATTTACTTATTGTGTAGCAGAAGTTACAGAAAAAAGTTTTGGAAAACGTCGGTTAAATTTGGGCACAAGGAAGTGTGAGAATATAGAAATTAGACGGGAGCCTTTGATACAGCTTTGCCAACAACAGCATCGCAAGTATCTGCCTTTTTTTCCCCCTCTGTAATCATTCGGAGGTTTTCCCAGGAGTAACAAGTTGCATGCTAAAAAACGGTTATGTTACCAAACATCACGTGGTGTTTGAGCTACACCATAATATGGGCTTTATGAGGTGGTGGTGGTGGTGGGGGGGGGGGGGGGGGACCGGTTCCCTTCTTCGCTGCACTTGGTTTGGTTACCCCCCAAGAAATGAGTCAGGTACCCATTTTTACAGTTGGGTAGACTGAAGTGTGTCGTTATCTGGTTTCAGACTCCAGCCACTTTGCCCCGAGAAGTTAGCGTTCTGACCATTCTGCTACTTGGACACTCAGACACTAAATATCCAAATCATAGCCCATTAGGGGCTTGAGTAGGACATCTTTAACCCGAAAATATGTTATTTTCTGCTGCAATAATTTATAAGCTGTCTCTCTCCCCTCTCTACCCCCACCTGTCTCTCTCTCGCTATTCAACCAAGCACACATATCATCATCATCGCCCCTCCAGCTCCCCTAGGAGCATAAGCCTTCAACAAACGCATGCCAAGTCCTCCTGTCCCATGTCCCCCAGCTCAAGATCTTTCTATGTCTTCTTCACTTCTTTCATTAAGGACAAGTTAACGTCTTCATATGTTTTTGGTTTCCCGCTGCCTCGCCCAATCCTTAACCCTTTGAAAATAAAGTTCGTTCGTTCGTTCTCTTTTCCTGGGGATTCGCGAAAAAAGGAGTATCTCTAATGCTATCAACAGGTTTCTTCACTGTGTGTCCTATCTATCGCCAGCGTCTGCTAACCATACGCGTGCACTTGTTTCAAAATAAATCAGTAATTTCACGTTTTTAGTAAAGATTACAAAGTTAATGGGGAGCTGTATAATGTTAATTTGTCTGTTATGGTAGGATTTATCTTCTTGTGAACGATATACAGAATTACTGATTATAGATAAATGTCCGTCCACAAATTTAGTGTCTGTTATTAGGAAACACTACGTTTGAATTTTACCGTAAAACAAACTGGAAACCCGGGTACAGTCGGGTACTTTCAGCTAGTGTAATCGAAATGACAAAAGTTCAACTGTTGTGACCTAAAACTTCAAAGGCGAAGTCACATCATTTGTGCTTTTTTGTGTGACGTTTGCTAATATTACCTATAATGTGTCATTATTATACACCATATTACCGCATTTCCATATTTATTCTTAGTTTTGCCACTCATTACAGGCAGCTAACCAAATAAAATATCCCACGATGCTATCTATAATGAGGAAATACAATTTGTAATTGTCCTGGACCCTAGTGATTACGTGTCATTTACGCATAGTCCGTGGGAACTCCACCGAAACCGCGTACAGGCACTGCAAATACTGTATAATTTGGCGTGTGAATTAAGCATTTCTGATGTGTATACTTATTCGCGTATGTGCTTCTGTGTATAACATGTGTACATGTTTGTGTGTGTTACTTGTTTCTACCATTTGATAGCAATACATAATACTCCACGTTCTGCAGTGCCCAATGTGAAAGTAGTAGGGGGTAACCCAAAATAAAGAGCAAGCACATTTTCCATACCCACTTTGATTCTGTGCAATAGAATGTATGGAATATTTATTTTCTTCTTTTCGTTCTTTACTGCTTTTGATAATAGTAATAAAAGTTGATCCCTTAAACTTATTTTTTTCGTCTATTTGTTTTATGATTTTAAATCATAACTGAAAATTAGTTGTTAGAAATGTGGTCACTTCCGTCTAGTAAAATTCATCTTTGATTAAAAAATAACTTGATAAGTTTAAACACATAATGTAAAGGTGACAAGAAAGTTTGTCATTACAAGAGCTGTGTTTACAATAAAAGACTCGCTGACCTAGCTGTCTGAAGAAACACATTGATTTAATCACCATTGACCCTCCGATGCCCACCTCTTCACAATCTATATTCACAGTTCATTATTTCCCTTACTTTAAAACCCTTACTATAATGGAGTTATTTCCACCTTATTTTACATTGTTTTGGTTATTTTATACAATCGGATGGGTCAGTTCTTGTCAAAAAGTGGTAGAATAAAATGTACCAAGAAAGGGGCTGCCTGCAGTTTCAGTACTCTGCAATTAGTGGAGATTTTGATTGCCAAAGATTTGAAACGCCACAAATATACAATGATCTTAATAAAAGTGATTACAAAAGGATAAAGAAGATATGAACATAATTTTAACGGATGGAACAGAACAGAAGACCTTGGTGTAATCTTATTAAAGGCATACGCTTCACAGGAGCTGAAGGGTAGTGAATCATTTAATGAAATATTTAACTAATGGTGAATCAGTTAATGAAACATTTAACTAATGGTGAATCAGTTATTGAAATATTTAACAAATGGTGAATCAGTTAATGAAATTTTTGAGTAATGGTGAATAAGTTAATGAAATATTTTAACTCACTGCAGATATTTTATTTTGTACCCCATCCTGCGTGCAAACCCTTCAAGTAAATATTCCTTATTCCTTTTTCCATCATAAAGTAAATAATCATAATCATCATCAGCTGCCTTATCCACAAAGAAGGTCGGCTACAGTGGATCTCCAATGTCTTTTGTCTTGGTGGTGCACTCTAATAGACTCTTTTTTGGTGTTATTTTCCCACTTTTATCGCTGTCTTTCTCTTGCACGTTTGCCTTCAACACTTCCTTCTATTTTGTTCTTCAGTAAGGTGTTATGTCTTTCTAATTGGCCAAAATATTTTAACTGACTAATTTGGATCTCCAGAATTAATTCTCTTTTAATTCCTAGGTTTTCTAGTACCTTTTTTGTTCTTCTCTATCCATTCGTAACTCCATTGGGTTCTGTAGGATATTTACATAGTAAGGCCTCAATCTCTTCCACTGTGGCCAGCTGTTATCTTTTTTCGATGCCGTGATTCGCCTTTAGTGTGCCACACACTTTGCTGTTTCGCTTCGAGAGCTGTTGATCTTTTCAGATCACCCCGCCTCACTCACCGTCTCAGTCTCTGTGTACTAAAGTAAATTCACTGAATTTAAAATTAATTTAATGTAAAAATTGGGCAGACAGAATGTGTCCTTCTGCACGCGGTAGAACATGTCCTGGAATTCCAGCATTATGAGAGAAGTCGATTGACAGCTGAGCCTTCACCAGCCTCATTTAGGGGGGGGGGGGGGGGGGGAACTGTCTGGTAGTGAGACAAGACTGGTACGGTACATGTCGCCAGCTTTTTGAGAGAAATAAGATATGGTTAAATGTGGGTGAATGTAAAAGAAGAAGAATATATGGTCTTAAGAACAGGGAATATCATATGAAGAATTGGTGTTTTGTACACAATTGATATGTAATGAGCAGCGGTTTCTAATGAACAACAAATATAGTATCTACAGAGCTGCCACTCCTATGTTTTGTTGAAGGCGCAGTCAATTTTTTTTTCTCGAAAAAATTTGAGTGGCAACGCTGGTTATCTACAATCTACGTATATCTTATGAACAATCAATGTCTTTGTCTACCACGCTTAGTCATATTCTGTTTCACATCTTTGTTTCCTTAGTACGATGCCGTAAGGATAAACCAGATCTACGAGCAGGCCAGGTGGGCTCTAATCTCCGAGGAGACGGACTGCACAGAGGAAGAGATGATGGTCTTTGCTGCTTTACAGGTAACGTTGGCAGAACCTCTTATCAGTGTCATTCACTCATCTCATTTGCTTTTGTTCTTTTCGTAGCGTGAGGCCACCACTTTGGCTGACTACCTTTTTTTTAAATTTTATTTTTGCAGGAAGCCTGCACCAAAGCACGTGCTCTTGCAGCTGTTGTTTATGCAGCAGTTAGTGTTACATAATGAGATTGCCAGTCCAGTGTAGTTGTGTACTATTCTGTTGGCTCCTGTTTACATTTAATTTATCATATTGTTATGTTTGAGGTCGAGCGTCCGATTGATAGAGTGGTTAGAGTGCACGTCTCTCGCGTAAAGGGGCCCGGGTTCGATTCATGGTATCATCACGCTCCATTATTCTTCTTCTTCTTCTTCCATCCTTAGCCATCAACCGGCAAAGCAGTATGTGGCCAGTACGCCTAGTGGCGTCTTAGGGCAACAACAAATTGATCAATCTATCGCTGTTTCCACCACGCCTAGTGGCGTCTTTGTGGAACAAAAACAGACCAAACAATCTATCATTGTTTCCGTAATCAGATTGGTTGGCAAGCAGGTGATCAGCCCACTGTGCGAAGTTTTTACGGGATGGGGTAAACAGCCCCATGCCCATACCCCCCTTAGTCGCCTTTTACGACATGCGTGGCAGGGTGCAGTGTTACTATTCTTTGCTCCCCTTTCGGGCCCCGGTAACACACGGGTGACGCTCCATTCTACCCAGCTGTAAATGGGCACCTGACTTTGTTCTTGAGTTAGGGAAGGAAAAGGCAGCGAGGAAGGGAACGGGTCACCTCCACCTCTCGATGCTGGACCTAGTATAGTGAAGTCTCTAACACTTCACCCCTCCTACGGCAGTATCTGCTATGGGACTACCTTCCTTTACCTTTTGTTTGAGACAAAAATTATGTGGCTGTTATTAGACCATAGCTTGACTGCTTGCGTCAGGGTCAGCGAACCAGAGCTGACCAAGACCCTACTCCACCTCCAAGTGGTGGTCCTGGAAACAGGCTGCATCACTGTAGTCTGGCTGAGTGAGTAGGGATCGAAGAAGGAAGGCTAACCCGGTCCCAAAAATGCCGTGCTGAAGTCGGATGTGTCGGCCGAAAGGCGCAAATATCGCAGCTTCGCTGTAAATGGACACAACGCAACCAACGTCCTTTTGAGGACGAAGAAGAAGAAGACCTAGTCTAATGATAGCAGGTCACATGACACACTCTCTGTAAGAAGCCTGAGTCATTCACTTTATTTAAATGCTTCCTAAGGAGAATTACGTAACATAAATTACAGAAGGCCTCTTGTAGTTCCTGGGGGGAAATCTGTGAATAAACAACGAAATAGGATAGACCACTACACCCTTCAGGCATGTCGTATTAGGCAACTAATATGAAGTGTGTTCATTGGGCAAGCAACCTCATTATGTTAAACAGATTGTCATAGAAACCACAGCTACAAGAGAATGTGAATATTTGATGCAGGCTTCATACAAGGAATCCAGCTGCTGTGGTGGTTCCATGCTCCAGAAGGAGCACAGAGAGGAAAATGATAATGATATTACAGGAGAACCAAAACCAGTGACTTTATATTTAATTTCAGTTTCAAGTACAGCTACAGTGTGGTCTACCTCAGCCTGACCTGGACACTTCCATGAACCTGCACAACCAGTCAGAAGATGACGAAATTGACGCGGCTCTTAAAGACTTGCAGGAGTCACTAGAAGGCTCGGCTGTGTCAGCACATGGTGATATCACTCACATACCTGAACTGTGTGATTACGTCAAGTTCTTTAAGTATGTTCACACTTCAGCAATAGGTGTTGTGGTTAGTTATACAAAATTCAGAATCTCGTAGTTCCAAAATAAGGAACGTTAGTTAGTCTAGAATCTGGATGTGTATCTGGTTGAAAGAAAGATATGTGTGCATGTATGTGGGTGTGACTGCATCCTAGAATATCTAAATGGAAGAAATGGTGGCGTGATCAGTTGTGCAACACAGAGAGGGATCTTTTGTATGTTACTATTTGTCAGTATACAGATGGTGATGAAGAAATGAATACAGTTGCAAAGGTAATAAAAGAGCAATATCTCCTCTCTCTGTCTCTCTCCTGTTTATCTCTCTTCTGTTTCTCTCTTCTATCTCTTTTCTCTCTCTCTTCTGTCTCTCCCTTCTGTTTCTGTCTCTCTCTTCTGTCTCTCTTGTGTGTCTCTTTTGTGTGTCTCTCTTTCTTCTGTCTCTCTCTTCTGTCTCTCTTGTGTGTCTCTTTTGTGTGTCTCTCTTTCTTCTGTCTCTCTCTTCTGTCTCTCTTGTGTGTCTCTTTTGTGTGTCTCTCTTTCTTCTGTCTCTCTCTTCTGTCTCTCTTGTGTGTCTCTTGTGTGTCTCTCTTAATTCTGTCTCTCTCTTCTGTCTCTTATTTGCGTCTCCCTTTCTTCTGTATCTCTCTTCTGTATCTCTCTTCTGTTTCTGTCTCTCTCTCTCTTATGTCTTTCTCTTGTGCCTCTCTCTTCTGTCTCTCTCTTCTGTCTCTCTCTTCTGTCTCTCTCTTCTGTTTCTGTCTCTCTTCTGTCTCTCTTTTGTGTATCTCTTTATTCTGTCTCTCTCTTCTGTTTCTGTCTCTCTTCTGTCTCTCTTCTGTCTCTCTTTTGTGTATCTCTTTATTCTGTCTCTCTCTTCTGTTTCTGTCTCTCTTCTGTCTCTCTTCTGTCTCTCTTTTGTGTATCTCTTTATTCTGTCTCTCTCTTCCATCTCTCTCTTCTTTCTCTCGCATCTATCTCTCTTCTGTCTCTCTTTTGTATCTCTCTTTCTTTTGTCTCTCTCTTCTGTCTCTCTTATGCGTCTCCCTTTCTTCTGTCTCTCTCTTCTGTTGCTCTCATCTGTCTTTCTCTCTCCTGTCTCTCTCTCTTATGTCTCCATCTCTTTGGTCTCTCTTCTCTCTCTTGTGTCTCTCTTTCTTCTGTCTCTCTTCATTTCTCTATTCAGTCTATCTCTTCTGTCTCTTGAGTCTCTCTTTCTTCATCTTTCGCTTTTGTCTCTCTTTTGTCTCTTTCTTGTGTCTCTTCTGTCTCTCTCTTCTGTCTCTATCTTCTGTCTCTCTGTTATGTCTCTCTTTTATGTCTCTCACTTGTCTTTCTCTTCTGTCTCTATCTTCTGTCTCTCTGTTATGTCTCTCTTTTCTGTCTCTCTCTCCTGTCTCTCACTTGTCTCTCTCATGTTTCTTTCTCCTCTGTCTCTCTTTTGTGTGTCTCTCTTCTGTCTTTGTTCTATCTCTCTCCTTTGTCTCTCTCTTCTGTCTCTCTCTCTTGTGTCTTTCTCTTCTGTCTCTCTCTTGTGTCTCTCCCTTGTGTCTCTCTTTCTTCTGTCTCTCTTCTGTCTCTCTCTCTTGTCTCTCTTTCTTCTGTCTCTATTTTTTCTGCCTCTCTCTTCTGTCTATCTTTTGTGTCTCTCTCTTCTGTTTCTCTCTTCTGTCTATCTTTTGTGTCTCTCTCTTCTGTTTCTCTCTTCTGTCCCTCACTCGCTTCCATCTCTCTCTTCTGTCTCTCTCTTCTGTCACTCTCTCTTCCATCTCTCTCTTTTACACACAGATGCACAGAGAGAGAGAGAAACAAAATATTTTATATTTTCATTCAGTCATCACTCATCAGCTCCCCTAGGAGCATAAGCATACGTTAGACTCCTGCCAAGGCCTCTTATCACTTACCATCAGTTCAAGGTCTTTCCATTTCTCCATCATTTTTATTTTTGTCTCCAGTTTTCTTCTCCATATATTTTTCTTTCTATCTTTACCTCTCTTACCCTGGAGATTCCATAGCAAGGACTGCCTGGCAATGCTACCAGCAGGTTTCCTTGATATGTGTCAGTTTCCTTAATGGTTTCCTTGATATGTGTCGGTTTCCTTAATGTGTGCCGGTTTCCTCACTTTGTTGTATTCATCTCCAGTGCTTTCTCATCTCTTGTTCCACTGACATTTGTCTGGTTCTTGCCATCAGTTCCACATTGGATATCTTGTCATACCGTTTCATACACAAATACCCATTTATGAAAGTCTGCAACTTCTTGGTTGTTGTCTATGTTCTCCATGTTGTTGTCTGTGTTGTTGTCTGTGTTGTTCTCCTGTTTCAGAGTGTATGTTTGTTGAAGGTCCAAGCTCTTTGGGGAACTAAAAATTAAGAATGAGTTTTTTTTCAAAGCCATTTGGCATTTGAGCTATTGTAATTTGTTATTGTTGTTGTTTAACTAGGACTGCTGAGCTTCTTGCTCTTCTGCAGCCAATACCACATTGAAGACTCCATGGTATTATCTACACTGTAGATCTAGGCTTTTTCTGTGGCTTTTCTGTCATTCCAAAACGTGTTGAGTTGAAGACATGAGCTCCAGTTTCTTCAGCTTGGCAGGCATTTAAAGGATCGTCACATCTGGTCCCAAGCTAGCAGGAAGAAGCGCATGGCATACCGTGCATACCCTTCCATCCAAGGGGGCTCTCCAAATAGAGCTAAAATACTTTACTCTGGTTCTGGGCTCTCCCAAGGAATTTTCACGTCCTACTCAGAGCCTTTTTTCAGCTTCCCCTGCCCATCATGGGCCCATAGTGAGATCCTCACTGTATGCAGCCAACCAGATAAAAGGCCAGAGTTACGTCTGGGGCTCAAGTGACTCCTCCAAGCTTAAGACGCAAATGCTGGGTTCTCAATAAGTTTTACAACAGGGGGAATCCCTGGAAGTGTGTGCCTGATTTCAAGAGTCAATTAAGGTGTAATTAGCTTCACAGTCAGGTTCACTTCCACATCTGAATACTGTAGCATTGTGGTCATATAAGGATGACTCCAGATATGCCTCCATGCATAGTGTTTGAGTGAACATTTTTATTTGTGTTTAATTTTTTTATTTTCCAATATTTTATCATTTATCTTTCCTTATTTACTGTTTACTGTCCATTCATTTATCATGAGCCTAATTTGTACTATGCTATGCTGTATATAGATGTTTTATTTCACACATATAACACAGTATCTGTTATTCACCAATATTTCCAGGCCCAAGAAGTTGACACTGAAGAGCCACAAGAGATATTATGCCACCTTCAGAGACACATTCATCAGCTTCTACAGGAGCAAAGAGGAGTCTCAGGGTTCCCCTGTAATGCCTAGGATAGATGTCAAGGGTGAGTACACCATTATCATCAGCTTTCAGCTTCATGTGATGCACAGGTATTCCGTAAAGAAACTGCAAGCATTCCTGTCTCACGAACGTTTGTAAAAAAGAATCAATGCCATTATAATGTGACTAATAAATATACCTGTCAACATAATGAAGGGGAAAGAACTAAAGCAAACTTCTTAAACTTTCAGCATCTGCAGCACGGTTTGAAGACTGGAGAACTCACTTTGTTTATTCTGAATGAAGTTATTTTATCCATTTTTGTAAAGTTTTGGAGAAAAATAAAATTATATTGGTTTTTTTTTCTTTTTCTCAAGGGATGTAATGTATCCTCTGTCAAAACAGCCAAAATAAAAAAAAAATGTGTGTGAGAGAGTGTGTGAGAAATCACTGAAGAATCTGGAACGCAAATCTTGGCAGAGATTTCATCAAGAAAGGAAGTGACATAGCAGAAAAATATGTATAAACTAGTATAAAAGCCCGCCATGAGACGGGAATTGAATTCAAAAGCACCAATAACTAACGGCAATTTTACTTATTCAAAAATATTTTTAAAAACCCACTGTGCTTCAATACAGTACACGAACTACGTAGCAGCAGCGAGGATCCCAATGTGTGTATACAGGATCACACATTCTATAAATATATTTGTGCACACCGTCATTTGCGCATTCTTCTTTGGTAAGTGTTACTATGTTCGGGAGAGTAGATATAAGGGAAACAATACAATTAATGTCTAACTTTCAACCAAAGTTGCATCTCTTAGCGTTACACACTGACAGAAAAAGCTGGGATTTTATATATAGGAGAATATCTATACAGCAAAGAGGCACATCTCACGGCAACAGAAAGAAACAAAGGAGACCCTAAAATAATAAATGAACTTGAAAATAAAATTAATACGGAGAGATCTGGTAAGTTCGTCTGGCTTGCCTGTCGCGGCAAAGTAACGGTGTTGAAAATCTGGTAGTGTTACGCTCTAGTCTACCTAGTTGCAAATGGGTACCTGATTGTGCTATTGAGTTAGGGAAAGCTAAGGCAGCGAGGAAGGGAACTGGTCACCCCACTTTATAAAGCTGGGCTTATTATAGTAAAGTCTCTAACACTTCATTCCCCTACAGTATTATCTTATGTGGGACTATGTTTACCTTTAACGTTAGTCCACTGCCGATTGAGACCATGAGGGACTGTTAACCCCACCCCCACCACACACACAAAATAGAAATTGCCGTATCTCTATTTCGCTCTCCCTACTCTCTCTTTGCATATGCATGTGTGTACATATGTGTGAACGGAGCAAGGGCTGGGGCGAATCGGAGAAGAAATGGAGCTTTGATCAAACACTAGATGTACTTAATCCCACATTTCAGCGGTTTGTTTATTCCCTTTACGTAATTAAAATGTCGGAAATTCCGTGAAGATAACAAAATACGTTTGCAATAGAGAATGCAGTCAGCGACCCATAGCTTGACTGCTTGCGTCAGGGTCAGCGAACCAGAGCTGACCAAGACCCTACTCCACCTCCACGTGGTGGTCCTGGAAACAGGCTGCATCACTGCAGTCTGGCTGAGAGAGTAGGGATCGAAGAGGGAAGGCAAACCCGGTCCCAAAAAAATGCCGTGCTGAAGTCGGATGTCTTCGGCCGAAAGGCGCAGATATCGCAGCTCCGGCGTAAACAGACACAACGCAACCAACGTCCTTTTCAGGACGAACGAGGAAGAAGAAGATTACATACCGAAGGTCCACCCACGCTTAAGATAAATGTACCGGTAGTTTCTGGATACATCAGTAACCATGGTATCAAAGTCAGTTGGTCAGCATACGGACGAGAATTCAGTCTTTTTCGCTGGAGAGTTTACGAGACTGTTTGCTTCGCAGTAACCATAATTCGTAAATATCCAATCTTATATAGAATCGTAATATTCACGGTCGTCTGATGGTACGTCTGCATGACATCCCCTTCTTCTCTTCTGCTGAGAGTTTGTTTGCAGGGGTGGGGAAGATGGGGTAAAGAATGTGCCAGAGGGGACGAAGGTCGAATGCGGAGGAAAGGGGGCAATAGTGGGCAATATCTTCTCTTCTCCCCCACCCCCCCCCCTTTTCCAGTTCAATTGGGTTATACCTCCACTGACAGCTCTCAACAAGCCAGCCTCGACTTGGTTGTTACTTGTTACTGTTGACTTGTGGGGGGGGGGGGGGGCCCGCGCGCGAAATGTAACATCTCTTCATGTTTTTTTTAGAGTGAGGGAGCGTTAGAGAGAGAAGGAGAGAGAGATAGAGAGAAAGAAAACGAACTAACTTTATATTTTCAAAGTGTTGAGAAGGGGGGCGTCTTACATTCTGCCTTTCCTTTCTCTCATCTCTTAACATTCGTTCATTCTGAAGTGTAAAGTATTAATTTAAGGGCATGCAACATTATCTTCTTCTTTGTACACTCTCAGGCGTCCACTTGAATGTTTTCAAAGAAAGCAGTAATCAGTTGAGGCTACAAGTATTTGCATTTCTGTAGAGCTTTACCACGAATGGCACTGGTGTCGGCCATATGCGCTTTCTCTGTTCCGCATTTGTTGGGCATCTTTGAAGCAGATGTTCAGCAGTCATTTTATTAGTGCCACAGTTACACTCATCGGTAGTTCCTATTTTTAGCGTGTTGAATAGATGGTATCTCAGTCTGCTGTAGCCAGTGCGGAGTCTGAAGATTATCACTTGTTCTCTTCTGTTGAGCTGGTAGTATGTATCATTTTGTGTCTGACCTGGATGCTCTGCATCCCATTTGTTTCTGTGTGTGTGTCATAAATTAACCATGATACAACGTTAAAATATCTCCAATAATACAACGTAGGGATAAAAACTAATGCGTAAGCTGCTAGAATACATGATCGCCCACGCCGCGGGTCATCACCCGCCATGGAAATTAAATTGTTAGACTTGAAGGCAAAACGGAACGGGATGAGAACGGAGATCAAAAGGAAAAATCTGACTGAACGCGTGCTTGAAATTAGCAAGGCTAAAAGACGCAAGTGGTGGGGAAAGGAGGAAAAGGTCACGTTCCCCAAGTTGACATAAAGTAAAGAAATCGACAAAAGGGACCTTGGATATTATACGCCACAGTCATTTTTTGGACGCTTTTGCGATAACTTAGTCCGTTTATTCGAATGCAGTGATGAACGCATTCCAGAAGATTCTAGAAAATATTTGAAAAGTAACTTTTCTTAATAATAATGTTAGGAATATAAAACCTAGCTGGCCGGATGGCCCATTTTGAGCAGTGAAATAATATGCTTTCATTTATACAGACGGATAGATAATAAGAAAGATATTGACAAAAGACTGTGTTGTTCATATCAACGATCGACTGCATTGAAATAAAACATGTCACTAATTTTCAAAAAATTGTGGCCTTGAAGACGCAAGTGCTAAAATCTAGTTGGAATGAAGAGACGGGGTGGGATGGTGAATTGTGGCTAAAAATAACTTTAAGGGCAAAATTGTGTAGGGGAAGGCAGAGTTGGTTCAAAAAACAAGTGTGTTTTTTTTGTGAAACGCAAGTAGAGACGGACGGACCAACAGACAATAAGGCATACTTGACTGAGGTATGACTGAAATGACTTTTTGGTAGGATATTTGAATTTGAAAAAGAAAAGGCAGTGATTGGCCATAGATGAATATATTATCGGCGCTCAGACGCGCATTTTGTGCCAGTCATTATAAGTTGTCCTAGTAGACACAGTGAATTATTAAGTAGTGTAATTCCCAGAAGCTATTGAAATATTTAGAGGGACGCCATCCTAACGCCAGCAGCTCAGCTGAGTTTTTCTAGCATTTAACTGTGTTCTATATTCATAATTCTGGTAAGACTGAAATTATTTCTTTGTACATTTTAATATTTGTTTAAGGTTTCGAGTGATTTGATACTGCAATAGCATAATCTGTCCCTTACAACAAGTAAGGATTCGCTCTAGACCCCCCCGCCCCAGTTCAGGGTCTAGAGACAAATAAAATACATAAACTCCAGCAAGGATTATGAAGGACAGATCAAGTGTTGAGATCAGTGAAACATATCACCTATCCTATTCTATGGCAGGAAACTAATGAACATATTTCAGAATACGTAGTCTGGGAGAACTTAGCCTATGTGAAACCAACTTGGTAAGATGTGTTGTTTGGTCAGAAAGATCTGACCCGTCTATGTGGTGTTGTTGTTGTATAGTGTTGTGTCCAGAAATGGTTAGAGGATGGAATTCTGACACATGACTAATACAGTAGAACTCCATTTATCCGAACCCCATGGGACCAAGCATCGTTCGGATAATCAAATGTTCGGATAATTGGATTACATAATGTATCGAGTACATGTACACATATTTCTAAAAATAATTAACCATCACAAGGAAAATACACTATAAAACATATTTAATTGTGCTGTAATAATAATACCCACACTGTATTAGATCACTGTATCACCAAAATCTTTCATTACACTGCAGTGCATGTTCTACTTGTACAGCATTAATTATTTTTTTTAAGAAAGAGAAATGTTTTCAAAATAACATTACAAACGATTCAAAACCAGGCACAACTTACGTATATATGTACTTGCACAGATGTAGCCCACTATTTAAAATAATGAGGAATCCTCTTTTGCACCAAACTGGATAGTCTCCTTTTGGCTGCTAAGTCCCGCATTCCCTTCAACAGCAGAAGCTGTGTAGGACAGCTGTCATCTTCTTGCTCGTACCAAGCCATCGCTGTTTCTAGTGCTATAAAGGCCTCTTCAGGACTTGGTCGACGTTTTGGGTTTTCTTCATAATCTACAAGTACATCATGTACTTCTGAGGAGTCTTTATCATCGGTCACTACATGCATTTTGGTTTTCTTCTTGCTCAAAAACAACATTTCTTCGTCATTCAAAAACTGAAAACCAGAATCATTATCATCTTCTAGCCACATGTGTGCATCATCTTTGTCACAGTCCGAAAATCCGGGCATTGCTTGAAACAGTTCCACAACTTCATTTATACAATCATCATTTGTGTCCACTGCAGTAGTTTCATTTCCTCCTTTTTCCCAAGCAATCTATTCCAAGCCTTGTTGAGATTATCCTGTGACAGGGTGGTCCAAGCATCAGCTAACATATAGCAGCAGTCTTTGAGATTAAGCTTTTTGGAAAACGCCACCACACTTTCTTCATCTTCAGCCAACAATAAAACGACGCAGGACTTCCTTCTTGTACATCTTTTTAAGCTTTGCTATAACACCCTGATCCATTGGTTGAATCAGTGCTGTTACATTGAGAGGCAGAAAAATTACTTTAAAATTTGCATCAACTGCATTCAATGTATCCGTCTCTGGATGAGATGGTGCATTGTCCAGTAGAAGAATTTGCCGATCATTAGCACCGCACCGGTGAACGATGACTTCCACTGGCATTCGCGGCTACCAAAATTGCACTTTTTAAACCCAGGGGCAGATGCTTCGTGCTGAGATGCAAGTGATTTCTGAGGCAATGATTTCCCGTATAAGCCAGTCTCATCGGCATTATACACATCATCGAGTGAATAACCTTCTTCTTCCAAAAAAGCCAAGAATGTTTCTTTAAAATTTTCAGCGGCAGTTGCATCGCTAGATAAAGATTCCCCTTGAATCTCCCATTCTCGTATGCCATGACGAGATTTAAAGTTTGTTAACCATCCTTGGCTAGCCTTAAAGTCAGGAATGACCGTCAAGTTGATTGTTGAACTGAAGTGCCTTTTCACACAATAGAGAGCCAGAGATAGGTTCCCCTTTGCTTCTTCTTTGCACAAACCATATATAAAAAGCCTCTTCCAATTTCAAATCTTTCGCATTTCTCATGGTTTTATGTTTCTTCGACCCATTTTCACTATCCAATTTCGATGCAAAACTCATAATTTTATCCTTGTTACTTTTGATGTCAGAGACGGTAGCTTTCCCAACATTGAAAATCCTCGCAAGTGAAGACACAGTTTCCCCTTTTCCTAGTCTCTTGATAATTTATGTTTTCGTTTCAATTGACAAAACATTGCGGTTCCTTTTATATGCTTTAGGCTTACTGGAAGATGCCTTATCGCACAGAGAAATACTTGTACACCAAAATTATTCTGCTGTAGTAGCAGACACAATTATTTTAAGTTGAACTGTCTGTTTAGCCAGTGTTCTGCCTAGAACGCACTCGTACACTGGATTGGTAAACCAGATATTAGCACACATTTGAAGCTTGCCGCATCAAAAGATTCAGAAATGTAGTCTAACATGACTGGTGGCTCCTGATTTTTTTTTTCTGGAAAAAGTGTTTGGATAATTGGATGTTCGGATAATTGGGGTTCGGATAAATGGAGTTCTACTGTACTTTGATTGCAGAACTGTGAGTTTCAGTTGGCACCAATGCGGTGTCAAATGAGTTGTTGAAAATTACAAGAGTGGACCCGTGCAGTAACATTTTGTCAGAGCAGCCTATTATAGCCCCCAAGCACGGAGAGGTGGGGCCACTAGACTTCTGATATTGCCCCCAAGCACGGAGAGGTGGGGCCACCAGACTTCTGATATTGCCCCCAAGCACGGAGAGGTGGGGCCACCAGATCTCAGCACCAGAGCTACACATTCAAGCTACGTGAGCGCCTGGTCTGCTGAGAATTCACCAACTCAACTTATTTGCTAACACACCCATAAAAATTCCATCCAATAACTGGACAATGTGTAGTCGCCATAGACAGGGAGTGATGAGGCCACCCCAACAGCACATCCATTAAGTGTTCTCCCAAAATAGATTACCACTATAAACAGTAGTAATATTAACTAGTCTAGTAACATACATATGTACACACCTTGCATTTATTATGTAATATTCATGCATTTCTTTCATAATTGCAAAACCTTTCATATGTTCTGGCCAAAATAACACCTTGGTTCAGAACAAATAAATTTAAAGAAAATTACTATCAAAATTTTACACACTTGAGTTAGTTCAGTGTATTATAACATTTATTAATATTATTAGACTTAGTAAATATCTGTGTGTGTGTATGTAAACTACCACAACACATTACATATCATTACCCTAGACATTTAACGTAGCCACATTCATTAGTAAAAAAAGATAGGTGTGAGGTCGTAGTGGTAGCAAGAAGGGCCTTCTGACAATTCACAGCTACATTTTATCTCAGGAGCCTTCACAGCTGACCTCATGCATCACACTTAGTAATATCACCATCATACAATACCATCAATCCACTACAGTGTGATTCTGATAAAACTCTTTGCCTTCTCGAAAGTTATGCTTGCACCAGGCTGAGGTAGCTTTCCACCTTTGCCAATCTGCCAGCCTCTTCATTGCCGAGGAGGTTACAGTGAGATGGGATCCATTGGATCACAACTTTTTTGAATCGTTAACATAAATTGTGGATATGGATAAGGGAGATATGCTGAGAACAATTAATGATAGCCTGTTAGAGAATGACACTGCAATAGATGAATCATCAAGGTAAAGCCTATTGGAATTTGATATCAGATGGTAAGGCAAGCAGAGATGGACGGATGAGAGGATGCATCCGTGGTGTATACAACCAGCGAGCTACAGGAACAGTTAACATTCACACTCTTCGACATATACTGAGGCAGTCGGAGCACTTATGGGTTTGCCCGGAGTGCAATAATGTCGATTCTGTTAAACAATAACATAATTTGTGGAGCACTACTCTTAGGTCACCCAGGTCTGCATTATTTTAGCTTTTATTGTAATTACTGACAGTGCGACATTATAGAAGTAATATGACTGCATGCGTTTGCCATATCCAGTCCGAGAGAGAGAGAGAGAGGGAGAGGGAGAGAGATAGAACAATGTTTATTGTACTTGGCCCATTTTGGTGGCATGTCCGGCGTAAAAAACGATAGGAATGCACTGTACATGTGTTATCTCTGTTTTTTGTTGTTGGTAAAGCACGGTCCATTACCTCGGTAGTAAGTTATGCGGACACATTTGCTTTCATGCGTGTACGAGGGTGACAGCCAAGACGGGGTGCCATCAGACACTATTATGACAGTACTGTACTGTTTAAAACTCTGCTTGCAAGCATTATGTATTTATCTGTTTTTTTTTTTGGGGGGGGGGGGGGGGGGGGGTGGGGGCGGGGGGGGGGGGGGGGGGGGGGGGGGGGGGGGAGGGGGGGGGGGGGGGGGGAGGGGGGGGGGGGGGGGGGGGGGGGGGGAGGGGCGGGCCGGGGGGGGGGGGGGGGGGAGGGGGGGGGGGGGGGGGGGGGGGGGGGTGTGTTGGGCAAGCCTTCCCGCGGACAGAATTATAGAAAGTTGGGAAGCTTAATAAACAGGGCAGCAATATTATCTATTAGCCTCAAGCGATTGAGTGGATAGAGCACTTCCTTCTCTATGCAAAATAACCGGGTTTGAAAGCAGGTAGCGTCACTCTCTAGTCTTATCATTTTATTTTGCACTCCTTAAGGAGTATGAAACTACCACTACCGCTGGTCTCATTGCAGGAATCATGCACATGCTCTTGTAGTGGTGTTTTATGTGACAATTTGTATTACATGATGAGGTTGCACAATCTCATATTAGCCGCCTTTTATTACATACCTCTGATTTTAGTAATCCTGCTCTGTCTTTGTCCCTTCGGAACTACGCGAGGGCAACATGTTCAGTCTACCCAGCTGTAAATAGATACATGACTCTGCTCTTGAGTTAGGGAAGGCGAAGGCCACGTGGTAATTTAGTGGAGCATTACACCATAGAAAGGTAGTTATAAAAACCTGGAACTCTGAAAAGATTGCTGATGTTTGGTGGCTGCCTGCCTGCTTCAGATTCTTACCACTTCCTGGTGGTTATCAAAGCCGTTCCTGTCTTTATGTGACTTTGACTTTTCTCGTTGAGAGTATGGAACATTCCAGGCGAGTATATTAGTTTTGACAATGACAGAAAATGGCTACTACTCACTCATGCTTGTCCTACCAGGCGAATAATATTAAGTTGTGCAAGCAAGGGGCTGGCGGCCTCATCATGAAAGACGAATTGCCACAAAGATCACCACTACTGCAGGAGTATGCAAATGCTTGGTGCAAGCTTCTTGCACGGGGACCAGCTGTACGGGTAGTCGCATGCTCCATAAGGAGCAAACAGAAAAATTGTATTAGTTTTCATTGCAGTTTCACTTACCCCCTATCTTTGTGCACCCATGTGTAGTCATGAACAATATAGTTGATCCAAGAAGCTCGTACCGTCAAGGATTCCCGGCGCTTGCGTCACTCGGCAAAGTTTCTAGGTTCGAAACGTGGAAGCGTCATGCCGCAGTTTACCCCAGCTGTAAATGGGAACCTGACTGTGCTCTTGAATTAAGTAAGGCAGCGAGTAACGGAACTGATCACCCCCATCGTATAAAGATGGACCGAGTATAGTGGAGTCTCTAAGACCTTCCATTTTCCTACGGTGGTATCTGCTGGTGGAGCTACATTGACATGTTTCTGAAGCCAGTTTGCCCCACTACTGCACCCCTCAGTCGTGTGGTACAGGACGACTAATATAAGGTTGTGCATTGGACTCTCAACCTGTTCATGTGAAGAAAAATAGCCACAGAAACCACAGCTGGAAGAGCATGTGACTGCTTGGTGCAGACTTCTTCCTGCAAGGGTGCTTGTTATTATTCCATGCTCCGTAAGGGGTCGTTCACAAATTACGTAACGGAATTTTGGACATTTCACACCCCCCTTCCACCCCCGGTAACGTGTGTGTAACAAAAACACGCCCCTAAGGAGCGCGAAGAAAAATGATGAAGCCAATTACTAAAAAAACATGTTTTTGAACATAGTAAAGTTATTAGTCTCACGTCTGTTTGTTTTTAATTGCTTTTTACGATAAATCTGATTAGGAAAACAGTGATCCTATTTCCAACATCCCTTCTTTATTGATTGTTGTCACGGGTACAGCACGGGAATTCTTTGAAAGCGCTGGCGTTATAATGCAGTGGCGGCGCAGTGATTTCATGTACGTCGACCCAGCAATTTAACCCCGTCACGGCATCCTGTAATGAGTTTGTTTTCCCCCGCAGTCTGTTTTCATCTCACCCAGTCTCGTTCTCTCTCGCTGTCTCATCCACGTGACCTCCCTTATGTCATTGTCTGCCTGTGAAACTCTTATTCTCGCCCAGAAAAAAATTTAAAACAAAAAACACATGTGAGATGTGTGTATATATTTAGCCACACCCAGGTTAGCCTTTCTAGTTTGCTACGAATTTCCCTGACAGTTGCATTCCAGCATTGGCATAAGTTCAAGGCTCGTTCACTGTATCTCCAAAATTGTACGCTCGCTACCTTCCGTGAGAAACCGGTCTGGATATTTCCTCTTCAGTACCTCAGTGACGTACATGTTGTGACTACTTGGTGCAGACTTCCTGCAAGGGTGCCAGTTGCATTGTAGCAATATGCGAGGGGGTGGCCCGCTCCGGTCATAGCCAATAGAGGGTACCATTGGACACTATTATGACAGGGCTTCGTCTTCTTCGTTCGCTCTCAAATAACCACATCTATATCTCGTATAAAGCTGGTAGTAGTCCGTCTCAGGTATCTCTCGACGCCATACAGTCTCTCCCTCAATTGGGTTGTAGAAGGTCATGCTGCCACCTTGCTCTATCCTTTTACTTGTTTGACTTGATAGCTTGTTGTCATTAGTACCGTAGTACTGCCAGGGCTGTCTAAGTTCATGTTTCCTACACTGTTCCTGATCTAAAAGATATATGTGACAGTGAAGATGAAGGTAGTCCCATAGATAGTGCCATGGGGGGGGGGGGGGGGGGGGGGGGGGGGGGGGGGAGAAGAAAGGGGGGGGGGGCAAGGCAAATGTTAGAGGCTTCACTATACTAGGTGCAGCTTTTTTTTTATAAGGTGGGGTGACCAGTTCCCTTCCTCGCTGCCTTTATCTTCACTAACTCGAGAGCAGAGTCAGGTACCCATTTACAGCTGGGCAGACTTGATATGGTAGTACTTAATTTAAAACATATGCTTGCAAGTGAGTGTTTCTTTATATGGTATGGAAGGGGGGGGGGGGTGTGAGGTATGTGCCAAAGTATCATCCGCCCCGTGGTGCCCCCTGCAATACTTGACTCAAATCTAAGACCATTAACTCAATGTTGCTTGGAGATATCACGTTCTTAACCTGACCTTCTCTGCGGTCTGCGGTGACCTTTATGAGCACTTAAAAAAATATATTAAAAGTACTTCCAAACACGTCAGACCTAACTAGCATCAGTGGTTCCCACTTTCATGTTTCCATTAAGCGTCCTTGGAAGATTCAGTGGGGTGCCCTCTGCCGTTGTAAGCAGCTTCACTCATTTTATTAATCCAGCAAATTCACGCTAAGTGCTCCTGTTCTGTACCATCCACTCACGTTCCTTCCCTGTCTGTTTTTTAATCCTTTTAATTTGTCTTCAATTCTCTGCTGCCCGTGTATTTAGGTCTCCCTCTCCTTCTTTTGCCCTGGCGATTCCAGAACAAGGACTGCCTTGTAATACTATCAGCAGGTTTCCTCGATGCATGTCATATCCATCACCGGGACCGAAGACGCAGCAAAAGAGATGAATGCAGTCAACGACCCATAGCTTGACTGCTTGCGTCAGTGTCCGCGAACCAGAGCTGACCAAGACCCTACTCCACCTCCAAGAGGTGGTCCTGGAAACAGGCTGCATCACTGCAGTCTGGCCGAGAGAGCAGGGATCGAAGAGGGAAGGCAAACCCGGTCCCAAAAAAATGCCGTCCCGAAGTCAGATGTGTTGGGCCGAAAGGCGCAAATATCGCAGCTTCGCTGTAAATGGCGACACAACGCAACCAACGTCCTTTTCAGGACGAACGAGGAAGAAGAAGATATCCATCACCAGCTCCTTTTTCTCATCTGTTGTTCCATTGGCACTTATGTGATTCTTGTCGTCAGTTCCATTTTCTGGTCATAATTTCAATCCTTCTATTCTACGAAAGTATCCATTTTTGAAAGTCTGTAGCTTCTTGATTGTTGTATTTTATTGTTCTCCAAGTTTCATAGCCATAATAGGGTTGACAACATTTGAGTTGAAGATTCGGATTTTTATACTGGACAAGATGGTCAAGATGGCGGCGTGGTAGGCCGCACTTTTTGTGTTGTGCATTTCATGTCGTCGTTTTGGAGTCTGCATCAGTGGTAACAGCCCTTATTAAGGCTGTAGGAGTTTGTAGTGTGTTTGGCTTTTTCTGGATTATGTTGCTAAGTATTTTAAAGATGAAAACATCAAGTTTGCCTATCATGTGAGTTCGCTGTTTGTGTTGATACAAGTAGCCAAGATGGCGGTTTTGTGATGTGTCGATCGGACAGTGTTTCAAAACATTACAGATTTATTGAGGGCTATTGTTACTGCTCCAGGTACATTTTTGTATGTACCTGCAAGGATACTTGGAGAGGAGATGGGCACCGCCAAGCAAACCTCTTGCCCACTGAAATGCTATGATGGAAAGTCAACTCAGTAATAATTTGCCGGATCGGCCGATGCCCGGATTAACAACGACCGCGCTCTCATTGCCCCTTGAGAGTGATACGTCAGCGAATGGGGTAAAAACACCTGTTTTGAAACTTCCAAGAGAAAGTTTTGTTGTTGGAACTTGGAATGTACGCACGCTATATGCGTGTGGAAAAGTCAAAGAACTAAACACATGAACTTGTTAGATACTCGTGGGACATCCTGGGCCTAGCAGAAGTCAGATGGACAGGATTAGGTGAATCAATAACGGATGATGGTCACAAAATTTGGTTTAGTGGAGATGAGTCTAAACATCAGCATGGAGTAGGTTTTATCGTACATAAAGATAGATTGAACTCTGTCATCAGCTGCACCCCAATAAATAGCAGGCTTATCACCATTCGTATTGCAGCACATCCAAAGAACATCTCCATCATACAGGTATATGCCCCCACTACTGACTATGAGGATGAGGCAATTGATACATTTTATGACAATCTGGATGAAGCAATTAAGAAAATTCCAAAGAAAGATCTTCTCATCGTGTTAGGTGATTGGAATGCTAAAATAGGGCCAGATGCATACGGTCACTGGGCTGGTACAGTGGGGAGATTTGGGACAGGTGAAACTAACGATCGAGGACTAAGGCTACTAGAATTTGCCAGCAACTATAAACTAACCATTGCAAATACACTATTTCCTCATAAGTTATCAAGAAGAACAACGTGGCATGCCCCAAAAACTGAGATACATGGCCAAATTGATTTTATTCTTGTATCCAAAAGATTCAAGTCCAGTATTAATAAAGCCAAGACTAGGACTTTTCCTGGCGCCGACATTGGTAGTGATCACGACATGGTATTGATGACGCTCAAGCTTAAACTTAAAAAGAACTATAATCAAAACAGATGTTCTCAGTTAAGATTCAATTTAGACAAACTGAAAGATCCAGAAATCGCGGGAATCTTTGAGGCAACTGTTGGAGGAAAATTCGCAGCTCTCAACTTTTTGGAGGATGATATCAACTCAATCACAGAGAACATGAAAGACGTGCTCATTGAATCAGCAACAGAAATACTTGGTAAAAGAAAGAAAATAAACAAACCATGGGTTACAGATGACATTCTGAAGTTATGTGATACACGGCGGGAAATGAAAAAGGTTAAGAAAGAGGTTCCTGAAGCAGCATGGCAATACAGTATGGTGAATAAAAATATTAGGAAGAAAATGAAACAGGCCAAAGAAAAATGGGTAGCTGATCAATGTGAGTCCATTAATACGGGGCTAATAAAAGGTAACAGCAAGGCAGCTTTTGACACATTAAGAAAACTATCAAAACCCCAACAGCCCAGGGTAACTGTCATAGAAGATAGCAATGGGGCTCTGCTCAATGAAAAAACAGCTGTAATGAGAAGATGGACAGAATATTGTAAAGAATTATATAACTGTAAACTTGACACTAACTTAGGCATATTAAACAACATTAAGTGCGAAAACAGGGAACTCGGAAATGCAGCAATATTACGGGAAGAAGTGGAAGAGGCTATATGTTCGATGAAAGGAGGGAAGTCACCGGGTGTGGATAATATCCCAGCAGAGCTCTTGAAATATGGAGGACCAGATATAGTAAAAATCATGACAACAATTTGCCAGAAGATATGGAGTACAAAAAAAATGGCCAAAAGAATGGACGCAGTCATTAGTAATACCGCTTCCAAAGAAAGGAAATCTAAAAATGTGCAAGAACTACAGAACCATTAGCCTTATTAGTCATCCAAGTAAGGTGATGTTAAGGATACTTTTGAACAGAATAAAACAGAAATCAGAAGAAATCTTGTCAGAGGAACAGGCTGGCTTTAGACCAAAAAGAAGTACCTCAGAACAAATCTTCAATATTAGATTACTTATCGAAAAACATCTCCAACATCAACACGATTTATACCATAACTTCATCGATTTCACAAAAGCCTTCGATCGAGTCTGGCATGAAGGCTTATGGCAAGTAATGAGAAAATTCAATTTTGATACCAACATCATAGATATCATTGAAGCACTATACAAGGACGCAAGCAGTGCTGTTTTTGCAAGCAACGACATTGGAGAATTTTTCAAAACAACTGTAGGAGTTCGGCAGGGATGTATCCTGTCCCCAGTGCTCTTTAATATTTATCTAGAACATATTATGCAGGAGGCTCTCTACGATTATAAATCAACCATATCGATTGGAGGCCGACCTCTGTGCAACCTACGTTTTGCTGATGATATTGATCTGATAGCTGGATCAGAATCAGAACTTCAAGACCTTACCTCTAGACTGGAGAAAGTAACAAGAACGTATGGGATGGAAATTAATATAGAAAAAAGCAAGATATTGGTGAATAGCCATAAGAAACATGTTCCGACCAACATTACGTTAAATGGGCAAACGTTAGAAGAAGTTAACACCTTTAAATATCTCGGGTCCACTATATGCAGTGATGGAAGATCAATTAAAGAAATCAAGACAAGACTTGAGATGGCCTCAGCTGCCATGACAAGGTTGAATGTGATCTGGAAAAGTAACATCAGTTTTCCTGTGAAGATCAAATTATACAAATCACTTGTATTATCTATTCTCTTGTATGGGTGTGAGAGCTGGACACTCACTGCAGATACGGAGCGAAGGATTCAGGCTTTCGAGCATAAATGTTATAGAAGAATTTTGCGCATTTGCTATAAAGAGCACAAAACAAATGTCTATGTTAGAGAGAAGATAAACACCTATGCAGGCCACCAAGAACCACTTTTGTCAACAGTGAAACGTCGAAAGCTTGCCTGGTTTGGGCATGTAACTCGTCATGACTCCCTTTCGAAAACGATCCTTCAGGGAACAGTCGAAGGTAAACGGAGAAGAGGAAGGCAGAGAAAATCCTGGGCTGATAACATCAAAGAATGGGCAGGACACGGTTTTTCCACACTTGTACGCATTGGTGAGGATAGAGAGCAGTGGAGGACCCTGTCTGCTGATGCTTCCACCATGGCACCCCTACGACCCATGACGGGTTACGGGCTGAGATGATGATACGCACCTCGCCAAAACGAGGCAAAATTTTATTTTTAAAAAAATATGTGGAGATAGAAATTGCCTCAAGCAGACCACTGCTTTTTCAAGTTGACGTCTGAGAGTGTACGAAGAAGAAGAAGAAAAAGAAACTGGACATGATTTCTTTTCATCTATATATTTTCCAGTGCAGTGAAAGCGTCTTTTGCCTTTTGAATTCTTATTTTGATGCCACTGTCTGTTGCTCCAACTTTGTTTATATTGCTTTGTATGTGGATTTAAAAAAAAAAAAAAATCACTCCAGCAACATGTTTCAGGTTCTTTTTTCACACAAAACAAATGTACGTTGTATTGGGAGATTGCCATCATAACACTTGTATTGACTTCTTGTGAAGCTATGGGCACATATGTATATGTTATAAAAAATATGTATTATATTTAGTCATTTACCGCTTTAATATAATGAAAGTCTTCTTAGACTATGATTATCATCATTTCACTACCATTGAAGCATAGAGTCACCCCTGCCTGTTGTGTCCCAGGACGCCTGTACCAACGCATTCATGTACTTCTGCAGCTGTCGTTTCTGGAGTAATTTGTTTTACATAATAAGGTTACCAGTTCTTTGCACAACCTCAGGTTAGTCGCTACTTACGACATACCAGAGGTAGCAGTTGGTGTATTCTTTGTTTTCTTTCTCAGAGCGCCCTGGGAACTACAAGGGACGCTCAGATTATAAGCTAGTTAAGCTCTTTGACTTCACAATTATTTCCCACCCTGTGCCGTAATTTTAATTCGTGATACACTAAAAACAACGCTCAGAGAGTTGTTTTAGGCACGGGTGTCAAATCTAACCAACGCTTTGAGCGTTGTTCCGGTGTCAAAGAGTTAAGTTACGCAGTTCTTTACCATATAGGGATTCTTGGATAGAGCGAATTTCTTTAGCACGTTATATTCACATTTGTACTGGAAATTAAACCACTAGGTATTCTTAATCCCTTCTCCTCTCAGACCACCTCCGTCGTTCTTTCTGCCCTGGGATTCAATACGCCGATCTCTCTGCATGCCTGCCTGCCTGCCTGCCAATGTCTGGGGTTCCCTTTCAGAATTGTTTATACTCATGAGACTTGGCAGTTTGACCTGTTACGAACCATGGACATATCTTGGGATATCTGGGAATGGCAGATCAATAAGGATCGAGGCTGTCAGAAGAAAGCGGAACGCGGAAGCACATAGAAAGCCCCCATAGGCTAGAAGAAAAGAATTGGCGGGTTATTGAAGAACTAGTCTGGTTATATATTGTTAGAAGCTGATACCCCCCCCCCCCCCCCCAAATCGGGAATGGAAAAAAAAGGGGGGGGGGGGGGAGAAGGAGGAAGGGGAAGAAACACAGAACTATGGTAAATATTATTTTTATGGAAGATCTTATTGGAGATGGGGGATAGAAAATAAAGTAGAATTAACCAGATTGATTCAGTCGTGCTCAAGTGTTAACGAATTCTTTTGATTGAATTGTGTTCAAATGTTAACGGATTCTTTTGATGTAATCATGTTGAAATGTTAACGAATTCTTTTGATTCAGTCGTGTTGAAATGTTAACCAATTCTTTTGATTGAATTATATTCAAATGTTGACGAATTAAAAAAAAAAAAACTGAATCATGGCCAAATGTTAACGAATTTTCTTTTGTAGCCTTATTCTTTCTTTGTTTCTTGAGACACCTCTGGAGACTACACGGGACAGTGTGCTATTTTTAAACTAATATTTATAGGGAATCAAGCTTTAAATACAAAACCAATGAAAGTTGAAGAAAAAGATAGTTATCGCATATGAGTGATTCACTGCGTTTAATTTGTTCTCTTCTGTGGAGCAGTTTTGGCGCCTTCAGCCTTGGCGCCCACAGCCAATGGTCCCGTTGGCTCTCCATAGAGTCAGCGCTGAGTAGTAGTATACAAGAGTTGACTGAAGAACATATGATGGTACAACAGTGCTTTCTTTAAGGATGGGGCAGGTGTTCTGTTACAGGCGCTGTGGCTGTCTTTGTCTTACGTAGCAAGGCACACAAATTACCCGTCAGCGCTGAGTTCTCTTATTACTGCACTATAGTTCAGAGGTTCTCAACCTTTTTTGCTTATGCCCCCCCTCCCCCCTTTCTGAACCTCATTTAATCCAGTGGCCCCCCTCAAAGTCGCTGTTAGTTGGAAAGAAAGGTACTTTACCATCTTACCGTGGTCCCCTAGACAGATGGCATGGCTCCTATGGCATTTGATCCACGCTGAGAACCACTGCTATAGTTTAGAAGTTTACTTATTTTTGAATGTCAGGTGGCACTCTTATATAACCGACGAACTTTGGTCTAGGTTGAAAGAACAAGGCTCGCAACTAGAAAGCAACAATGTCAAAGAAAGGAATGCGTTATTTTATTTCTCCCGCATTCCTTTTATTTCGCTCCCTGTGGAGCAGGAAAACACTGCTGCAGTAAGGTTCTCCTCTCCCTCCCCCCCATGCAGAAAGCCTGCTCTTAAGCACTGACGTACTGTTGCAGTGGCGGTTCCTGTAACAGTGCGTTTTACATGGTGGGTTTGCCAGCCCCGTGTGCATAGCCTTACCTTCTACAAATTGCCTGGCAAGAGCAGTGGTACTATTATTTCTTTGTCGCAGTAGGGACCACGCGAAGCTAAAATGATTTATTCTAATACTAGCTTTAAACTCCAACACATTGTCCCACTACACACGTGAGCACATAGGTATGGCAGGTATGCTCTTCGCAAACGTTTCACTCTTTCATTGACAGTTGTGCCGGCCTTTGCGTGCACTCTCTCATTCGGTCACACACAGACATATATGCACATACGTGCATACATACATACATTCACATCCACAGGCAGAGACAGACATACATTCACACGCGTATTGTGTGTGTGTGTGTGTGCGGGAGTGCTTATGTGTGTGCGTGGGAGTGCATATGTGTGTGCGCGTTTGTATATGTACGTGTGCGTTTATGTATGCATGTGTGTGTATATATGTGTGTGTGCGTTCATGCGTATGTATATATGCGCGCATGTCTGTATGTAAGTGCGTGCGTGTATATGTATGTGTGGGCGTGTGTATGTATGTGTGTATGTGTGTACGTGCGTGTGCTTACGTATGCATGTGTATATAAGTAGGTAGATAAGTATTCATGCATACATACATAAAGGTATGTATGTTTGTCGGCATGTGCATGCGATTTCACAACCATCCAAAATTTTTCGACTAAAAAAATACGCCATTGATGTGTATTAAAAGTTAGCACAAAACTGAAGGTTCTCATAGACACTAGGCACGTGTAATGAAAAGTTTGCATTAAGAAAAAGTGTTCAAAGGTGTTCATTTATAAATGAAGACAGAACCATACCTCTCAAACCACAAGGTGGGGAAAAAGATGCGCGCTATTGCAAGCGTCGTGCAATTTAGTGCGATGGTCAGAAGCGCACGACTTTAACGTAATTTCCAGACCGCAATTTTGGTGGGAAAGATTTTCTGACAGAAAAACGCCTACGGAAATTCTTATATGTAATTTACAGGTACTCAGTTTACCAATGATAACAGAACAGGTTTTGAGAGTAGACAGACTTAGGGAAGTGTACAGTGTTGTCAAACAATATTTAACACGAAAAACAAAAACAAGTTATATATCCTACCTTTCTTTGGCAATCCCACCCCCATAAATAATTGGCCTGTTTGTTGTGGTTTTTTAATTGCTTGTTTGGATTTTTAATATTTTGTTGTTGTTTAGCACCGTTTCACAAGTATGAAGGAACTACAGTTTTAGAGTTAAGGGGGGAAAAAACATACACACACAATTTGGACATTTTAATTTTCTCCATTTACAATAATTGAACTGGAGATGTCACATATCATCATCTATTGAATATATTATTTGAAAATAGAGACACTACATGTCCTAGTTATAACGCTTCAGGTGTTGACCGGGGTATTTCTATTCATCCATTTAAACAATGAGTCCTTCCTGTGGCGTACTAAAGGGAGGGGGGTGCGAGGGGGCGGTCCACCCTGAGTGTTAGCCACGAGAGGGGTGCCGTCGGACACTATTTAGAAAGTGCCGTACAGTTTAAAATTTACTTGCAAGCATAATATATTTTGTGTGTGTTTATTTATGGGGGTGAGATTGCCAAAGGTAGAATCCGCCCCGGGTACCAACAATCTGTAAGTACGACTCTGAGTCATTCTCTACCCTGTTTAGTATATCTGGGGCTGTTGTGAGAAGGCAGGATAGTTAACATTTTCTTTAACTCCCAAATCCCTCTCATAGTCTCTTAAAGTTAACAGCTGCATTAGCAGTGTCTTCCAAATCTATGTTTCACCTGAGCTAACAGGTAAAACGTTTGTTTTTTCTTTTTAACTGCTAGGTCAGCCGTTAAGTTCACACACGGCTATTTATAGATAGTAAAACTGACTCATTAATGCGTTCTCATTTACCGTTTTTCATTCCCGAAGCTTACCTGCCTTGAAATATTGGAAGGATTCTATTTTTTTTTTCTTTCTAACCAGCGGCACTTGGGCTTTCAGCCCTTCAGCTCAATGACATGTCATTGCTAGACTGGGGAGCCTGTGGACTTTCCTTCTAACCCGGTCAGGAGTTTCGCTCCTTCCCATCCACAGAGGGTTTATCTCGGGAGCCGTTCAGGTTATTCAGTCAAAATCCCGGTCGATGACACTCCTTCAAATGCAACGCCCGGTCTTGAACCTTGAACACCTGATCGCCAGCGCAGTGTGGTAACCATTACACCAGCGCGGCTCCCAAGGAAGGATTCTATAAAATATTTAAGGTGTCTCGGAATCTCTGCATTGAAGTAGTATTTTCGGTGCCACTCAGCTCTTGTTACCATTAGATTAAGCTGCCAGCCGGCAACCCAGGAACGAACGAACGAATGATCTTTATTTCCTCAGGGTAAAGAAATAGGCATTATTACCTTTTTACATTTCTGCAATAATGCAGGAGGCTCGGGGGGGGGGGGGGGGGGGTAACTACTATAGAAACACTAAGCTCTCTATAGATCTACCGTGATAAGATTAATGTAAGGTTTTCGGGTTTCAAAGTTGAATAACTTACTAACTCGTTCTTCTTCTACCGTGTGAGGTGTAAAGGTTTGAAAGAGAGAGCGCCATACTATCCTATCAGCTGTTTTCCTCCTGGCCTGGTTCCATTCTTGTTCTCGGTCCTTCAGAGATTGTCTACTTTTGTCCTCCCAGCGGACTCTGGGTCGTCCTGGAGGTCTGGATCACTGGCTGTTAGCCTCCCATACCTGCCGTGGCAGCCGATCTTGTCCCATTCTGTAGACATGGCCAGACCATCTTAGTTGGGACTATTGTACTTGGGTCTGCAGGGGTTGTGTTCTTAGGCCTTGACGTTTCGTCTGGTTGCGGATCACGTCTCTTCTTGTTACTTCAACCACCTTTCTCAGATACCCCATTTCTGAGGTTTATACCTGACTTTTGTGGGTTGTAGTCATTGCCCATGACTCACTTCCATACGTTAAGACTGGAACAAAGGTGGAGCGGTATACAGCCATCTTCGTTTTCTTGCCCACTTTTCTTTTACTGAGGACTCCTCGATTTATGGCCTGAAAAAGTCTCCCAGCTGCTGCTCTTCGGGTAGCCAAATCTTCTTTTATGCCTCCCTTCCAGTCTATGGCAGCTCCTAGCTATTTAAAGCGTTACAGAGTGGATTAAGCGCACCCTTTATGTAACGTTTATCTATGCCAGACGATCTTCTTCCTACATTCCGTTTACATATTGCTGGAGAATTCAAACTGAATGATGTTTTACAGATGGGTTTTCATCTAGAGCGCTAGAATATACTTCTAGTCCTGGGGAAATCGCGCTATTAAATGCGTATCCGAAATGTCTCTGGCGTAAACATTGTTTCCTTTTCCCCCTCCGTTACCTAGAGATCTACCGTATCATCCCACGTGATTGACCGCTTGACGAGGTGAAACCAAAACGTCACCGAAAAAAAAACCCACAATATTTTTGAAACAAGCAAATGAAGTGACGACTACAGACAGCAGCTAGGGGTCCTTCTCAGGACCAACCCTTTTCAAGGCTAACATCGGCCTAGCATAAAAGCAGGGAATCACACAATATATCCCTATAATAACCAATAGGTTGAACATGGTATTAAAGCTCTATAATAGATGAAGAAAAAAAAAACAACCGTGCCTTAACAGAGATCAATAGCTTAATTAAAAGAATAATAACTGACGAATGTACAGTACCAAACTACCAAAAGTCAGGAAAAGACATCGAATGATGATATAGACCAGAAATCCAACATCATTTCAACAATATATAAGGACAGCAGCAAGTCATGCTTGGGATTCCAGGAAAGGAAGAAGCAAGACTGGATAACACCAGAAACATTAAACACCATAGCGATGAGAAAGGAAATTAAAAGAAAGAAAACAGAAGCGAAGTCCCCCAGGTTAAAGCAACTATATAGCGAACAGTACAGTCAGCTGGACAAGGAAGTTAAACGCCAAACCCGAGCCAAGAAAAGGAATTTCCTAGACGATCTTGCAAGACAGGCAGACAGAGGCAGCACTGAGAAATGAACAAAGCACAGTATACAAAATAACTAAAACCATCAGCGGAAAACGAGGTGCAAACAATATTACATTAGTAAGAGATAAGCAAGGAAATCTCATCACGACAGCAAAGGGACAGGAAACAAAATGGACAGAGCATTTCAGAGAAACTCTGAACAAGGAACCACCAGAGACACAGTTGAATGTTCCTTGGCTGAAAACGATATGGATGCTAATACATACATTCCACGGAAGGAAGAAATCATCACGACAATCAAAGTGTTAAAGAATGGAAAAGCTCCCGGCCACGATAACCTAAATGCAGAGCTATTTAAGACAGACCCTGAGCTAGCAGCAGAACTACTAGAACCACTATTTTCACACGTCTGGAAAACAGGGACAACACCAACGGAGTGGAAAACAGGAATAATTGTCAAATTGCCCAAGAATGGAGACCTTGCAGACTGCAATAATTGGAGAGGAATAAATCTTCTCTCAGTTCCCAGCAAAATATTGGCAGGATAATTATACAGAGAATCTCAAAAGCAGTAGATCACAAACTAAGGAAAGAACAAGCAGGATTCTGAACGAACAGAAGATGTGCAGATCATACATTTACCTTCAGGAACATCATAGAGCAGTGCTCAGAATGGCAGAGACAGCTGTACATTAATTTCGTTAATTTTGAAAAGGCTTTTGACAGTATACATAGGGACAGTCTATGGAAAATACTGAGGGCTTATGTAATTCCAAACTGCATAGTGTCAATCATAAAAAGCCTCTATGCCAACTTTACGTGTAGCGTTGGGCAGAGCAACCTAACCTTTGAGGTGAAGACAGGAGTACGACAGGGATGCCCCTTATCAACCACTCTATTTTTAACAGTCATAGACTGGGTGATGTGCCAGACAACAGATGGCAGTCCAAGAGGAATAAGATGGACTACATTTTCTACATTGGAAGATCTGGAAAACCTAGGATGCATAGTAACACCAGATGGCGGAGCGAGCAAAGACATCAACAACAGAATGAACAAAGCAAGAACAGCCTTTTTTAGTCTAAACAACATCTGGAAGTCCTCTCAGTACAGCACGAACACAAAATTAAGACTATATGAGAGTTGTGTACTTTCTGTGCTTCTCTATGGTGCGGAATACTGGAGAGTAACAGAGAAGGAACTGTTGAAATTGTCCTCTTTCCACACAACCTGCCTAAGAAAGATTTTCCGAATCTTTTGGCCGAATACCACCATCAACCAAGAACTGCTTACTCGGAGCAAGCAAGAGGACATGCACACCATCATAACTGGCAGACGCTGGAATTGGGTTGGCCATGTCCTCAGAAGAGACCCTGATGCCATCACAAGAACAGCTATGCTATGGACCCCGGAAGGAAAACGAAAGAGAGGGTGACCGAAAACAACTTGGCGGAGGACTGCGGAGGCTGAGATGCAAAGAATGAACCAGAGTTGGGGCACTGTACGAAGGATGGCCACCGACCGAACAAAGTGGAATCAATTTGTTGCTGTCCTGCAAGACGCCACCAGGCGTAATGGCCACTGACTGCTTTGACGGTCGGCGGCCAAGGATATAAGAAGAAGAAAGAATAATGTATAGTCTGAAGGGCAGACATGCATATAAGTTGTTCACGACTCCAACAAGAACGTGTCAGGTATCTAGAGAACTAAAAATTCCTAGCAGTAAGAAACTTCCTAGTCTGCAATTAGGAATGGGCTATTTCAGAATAGAAGAACATTACTATCTAGAAAAAATAATATAGAGCATTTCCTACTAAAATGTAAGAAGCATGAACAACAATATTAGATTATTTACAGGCATGCAATTCATCCATAACTGTGGAACAGATGTTGAAAATAGATAGACCTAGAGAATTGAACAATTTAGTAAAACAGTATATAACAAGAACTAAAATTAATATATAAGGATCAGTGATGGTGTGAGGATAAGGTGTAGTCTGATGGGGTGCTCATATGGATGATGGCAGATAATTGGTGGATTGGGTGTCATCCTGGACACCCCCGGGCTTTCTGACCCATTTTCACCTAGTTAACAACAGGGCGTTAGTGCACTGGCTTCCTAGCGCAGCGGTCCTCACCACTTGCTACCGTTACATGCAAAGTTAGTAATATTCTTAAGGCTATAGCGACATTAGGAGCAATGTTATTTTCAATAATATAACGAAGAACTTCAATTGGCGGTGTATTTTCTGGTACTAATTTGGATACTACTTTCAGTTCATCACATAGCTCAATGGCATCAATGTCTCTATTTACTTGATGTGTTAAAACGCCTTCTAGGTTTTTACATTTGTTTAAGAGCTCATTTGTCGTCTCAAATTTCAATTTAGGGATGTTATATAAAAAGGAAAAATGTGAATTGTGATGTTCCAATTGCTCAAACCTTTCTTCAGTAGAATTAGTTGCAACATCAATAATAAAAAAGAAAAATTCAATTTTGAATTTAGTTTTGGGATCCAAAATAGGTTCATCTCTTGCTTCATAGTTGTGTTGCTTTTTCTGCCGACGCACTCTAGTACATTCAAACGTTGGTATCAAATCAGGATCAGCTTCAACTTTCTCAGCTAATGTTGTAGCATCAACAAGAAAATTTTGAAATGATTCATCATTTCCGAGATTCTTAAGGCTTTGGAGAACATTTCTCAAAGTTGTTATGGCACTAGTCAATTCCATTTTTATGCTTTGCAACAGTTTACTAGCAACATTAATTTCGTTTAAAACATAGTGCCATATAACCAGACAACATAAAAATGTAAAATCTCTGAGTTTTAGGGCAAGGGTTTCAGCTTCATGTTTCGCCATTTTGTCTCCTGACTCGTCATCAGCAATTTCTATCAATGCATCATACAATTCCTCAATATAATATCTTAAAGGACGAATGGCCTCGATTCTAGATTCCCAGCGAGTTGTACTTAGTGGCTTGGGCGTTAGAGTTGTAATATATGAAGGATTCCCCAATGCAGTGTTCATGCTGAGAAAAACACATACAATTTCTGAACCGTTTCAAAAAATAAAACCCCTTCTCTAGATGACATCGCGGCATCATTGACCACCAAGTTGAGAGAATGAGAACAGCAAGGGATATAAAAAGCTCTCGGGTTCAAGTCCCTAATACGTTGTTGAACTCCTGAATGTTTTCCTTTCATATTTGATCCATTGTTATACCCCTGGCCACGCATGTTTGCGTTTGGAATATCCATGTCTGACAATTTTCTTAGAATGCACTCGGTTAACGCAGAGCATGTAATGGCTTCTACAGCAATGAAACCAAGAAAATGCTCATGAATGTTGATATCATCTGGATTCGTATTAACAAATCTTACAATTAGTGTTAATTGTTCAATGTGACTTACATCGGGAGTACAGTCTGCAACTATGCTATAATATTTAGCTTTCTCCACCATAGAAATTATTTCTTCTTTTATGGTTCCAGAGAGAAGAGCAATCAATTCATTTTGAATGTTTTTCCCAAGGTAATGTTGGGGCGATCCACGAGCTACTCTTATTAAGTGTTCATACATAGCACTATCAAATCTGACAATCAGTTCAACAAGCTTTAAAAAATTTCCATTGTTAGGGTCATATAATTTATCAGATGTTCCACGAAATGGCAAGCATTGTACGCTCAAGAACTGGACAATAGCAATTAGGCGTTCTATTATGCTCCTCCAGTATCGAACTTCTGAATTTAATAACTGTTGTTGCATTGAATCAATTGTCTATACTGATTTAAGCCTGGACGATAATTCAATCTACTTTGTATGGGACTCAAGTGGTTTTTAGATTTTTCGTGTTTATTAAGATACACATACAAATGACCCCAGTCATTATAGCCATCAGTAGTGAGTGACATTTTATTACAGGAAAACAACTTACAGCAGAAACAAAATACAGAATCTTTTTCTTTTGAATACACTAACCATGATCGATTAATATGTTCTCCATTGCTTAGCTCCCTAGTGTAAAAATTTAGTGAAAATTTCCGACCATTAGAGCTGCTCAGAAAAACGAACTCATTTTTTTGGTCTCTCTGGCAGGCCTTTTTTTTTTTTACGATTTCCAGTCTTTCGGTATCGCTTAAAGAAGGATTCCATCTTGCCGGATCAGTGTACCTCTCAAGTTCATCACTTAAATCTCTGGAATTGGAAACGGTCAAATCAGTCTCATTTTCGACATTGTTAGTAATATCTACGTTACTGGGGTCCGAGTTAGAAGTACTTGCCATGAGCTCAGAATCATTTGTTTCGGTACATTTGCTTATTTTCTTCTGTCCTACATCAGTTGTTTCAGTTTTTAGATATTTATGTAAAGCCCTGCTATGTTTTTGAACATCGCGTTCTTTTTCCAGTTTCTGTTTCCGATATTCGGCACCTGATAGTTTTTTTCTTTTATCGGACATTATATCTATTTGAATATTAAAACTGTTTTAATAAACCCTACAATAAAATGTATTATTTAGTCATGAATGGAGGCTGAAGCACTGTACCAATTTTCCATAAAACTTTTAAAAAACGTATTTATCACTGTAACACATAGCACACTGACACTGAGCAAAATCAACTTCCTTGAATGCACACTCGAAAACAACTGAAACATTCGAGCCGCCAACATAGAACGGTCGATAAAAAAATAAATTCCTGATTCCCACGCCAAGTTAATTAACTCCCGTCTCTCATTCAGCCATGCCGGAAGATTTATCGTGGCGGTCTTCAGTTGACCACTTTGAGAACCACTGTGGTTTCGACCAAGCGAATAAATTGTACTGACATCCCCAAAGAAATACCTTTTAGTGCCTTTGTAGGAGAAGATAGCATTAGGATCGTATGGCAGAACTATTAGTGAAGACTTGAAAAACAGCTAAAGAACAGACCGCAAGTGCAAATATTTCGTAGAGAAAACAGACAAAATGTGAAAGAATAGAAAAGTAAGGAATTTTAAAATAATCTAGACGAAACCTTCGAACACTCCGTGACACATCCACAGAGGGTTTATTTCAGGAGCCGTTCAGGTTATTCAGTCAAAATCCCGGTCGATGAGGATCCTACAAATGCCCGCGCCAGGGCTTGAACCTTGAACACCAGATCGCTAGCGCAGTGTGGTAACCATTACACCAGCGCGGCTTCCAGGCGGAATATTTTGGCGGGATTGTAAAAATAAGTAAAATGATTTTTTGCCGCCCCCCAAAGCTTGCCGCCCCGTGCAAATGCACGTGTTTCTTTTTGGTATTTGTTTTATTATTATTTTTTATTCTTTTTGGAAAGGGTAGGGCACACACACATACATTCACGTAGTTTTACAGTTTTGATTTACTATATTTGGACTGAGTAGAGGGAGGGGGGTTTAAGACATAGTATCCTGTTCAACCCGTGATGGGAAATAATTAGGATATATAATGTAGCAAATGTTAAAAAAAAATATTTTATTTCGTATATCTAAATATAGTATCTTCTCCGGAGGACTGTATTTAGATATTGGAAATCAGATTTTATTGTCTTGAATTTCCTACATTACATATCCTAATTATAACCCATCAAGGTTGGACGCGATACTTTGTCTTAAAAAAAAAAAAGCCGCCTTAATTTCAGGCAAGCCTTTATTCGGGGTGCCCTGCATTACCAAAACAACGTGAACATTTAATTATCAACGAAACTTTAAGTCTGTGTCAGCAAATACAGCAAGGGAGACAATCGTACACAAAGCGACCGAAAGCAACGGGAAACTACCGTAGTATTGTCCTTTGTACAAATATGAATCAAAACAACATTCTTGTAGTAAACACATTTGAAAGTAAGTGTCAAGAAATTTGCAGTAGATAGCCAAAAATAAAACTGAAGTTCCTAGGTTCCGAAGTTTCATGCTCATGTTTTCATTTTTTTTTTGGTCAGGTTGCGAAGCCCAGCCTGATGTCAACCTTGCAGCACACAAATATGGCATCAAATTGTTTGTTCCAGAGCCTGAAGGCATGACTGAGATCCACCTCAGGTTTGAACTGGTCAGTTCAGTAGGAAATTATCTGTAATACAAAATTTATAATAGATTATGTATATCGTCATCATCATCATTGGCCCTTCCACTCCCCAAGGATCATAAGCCTTCAGCAAAACTCAAGCGAAGTCCCTCCTGTTCCGTTCCATCACCTCAAACTCTTTCCCTGTCTTCCTCATCCCTTTCATGTCTGTTGCCAGTTCTGTTCTCCGTGCGTTTTTCAGTCTCTGTTTACCTCGTTTAAAACCTTGGAGATTCCAGAACAAGGACTAACTTTTAATGCTATCAGCAACAAGGACTACCTTGTAAATCTATCAGCACGTTTCTTCAGTGTATGTCCTATTATCGCTTGCATCTTCTTCTCAAATAAATAAATATATATATATATGTAGTTTATAAAAGGGAGATTTACAAGAGTGTAGCAATGTTACTATCAGTGCCAGGAAAATATTAAACAAGATCATCCATTGTGGATTTAAAAGAGGTAATTGACAGGAAACTGAGGGAGGAACTGGCAGGTTTTCAACAAATCTAATTTGTACAGTAGCAGGAGGCAACCCAGAGGCCGTTGGATTTACTTTAGAAACACAGCTCTCCAAAGGTCTACCTTGACAACATCATGGATGTTGACAGGTTTCAAAGTATTTGGAATAATATGAAATTTTATCTCAATGGGACAATCTGCTTCCCCGTAATTCAGACAAAAGAGCGGTGGAATTTGCAGTTCATAATACATTACAGAATGTAAACTTTGTTCAAAGAAAATATCATGTTCCAATTTTTTTTTCAAGGAAAATATCTTGTTCTTTGATATGTCATTACAAAACGTTGTGACTGCTGATTGTAGATGCAGAGTGGTAGATTTATTTTGATATGTCATTGCAAAAAGTTGTGACTGGTGATTGTAAATGTAGAGTGGTAGATTTATTTTGATATGTCATTACAAAAAGTTGTGACTACTGATTGTAGATGCAGAGTGGTAGATTTATTTTGATGTCATTACAAAAAGATGTGACTACTGATTATAGATGCAGAGTGGTAGATTTATTTTGATATGTCATTGCAAAAAGTTGTGACTGGTGATTGTAGAAGCAGAATGGTAGATTTATTTTAATATGTCGTTACAAAAAGATGTGACTACTGATTGTAGATGCAGAGTGGTAAATTTATTTTGATATGTCATTACAAAAAGTTGTGACTACTGATTGTAGATGCAGAGTGGTAATTTTATTTTGATATGTCATTACAAAAAGTTGTGACTACTAATTGTAGAAGCAGAGTGGTAAATTTACGTTGATATGTCATTACAGAAAGTTGTGATTGTTGGTGCAGAGTGGTAGATTTGTTTAGATCCTATAGAAGCTTGTTATCTCATACAGGAGGAGCAGTATTGCCGTTGGATGGCAGCCTGTAAGTTGGCTTCCAAGGGAAAGACCATGGCTGACAGTTCATATGAGACTGAAGTTCAGGCCCTGCAAACTTTTCTGAGCATGCAGCATCCTGTTGTTTCTACTGCACAGAACTCAACGACTACCTCCGCCACACCAAACCAAGCAGACATCCAGCCTGAAGATTATATCGCTCCCAGATTCTTTAAAAAAATCAAGTCTAAATCAGTAAGTGGTCATCTGTCCAGAACCATCATTTTATGCATGAAAAGCAGAAGTAATCATCAATCAGTTAATACCTCCCAAGGAGCATAGGCCTTCACCAAATATTTAATTTAACATCTGTTATTTCCGCATCCTACAGTTGATTGCAAAAATCATGGAGGCCCATTCCAGTCTGCAGGATATGTCACTGATGGAGGCTAAACTGGCATACATAAAAGCCTGGCAATCTTTACCAGAATACGGCATCACCTATTTCCGTATCAAGATGGCTAACAGTAAGAAAGAGGTGAGCATTAATATTTTGACAACATTTTTAGTTAAAAAGATAATTAGGTTTTCTGGTTTCCTTTGTTGATATTGAAGAAATTCATAGTACGGCTTTGAGTATTCACAGTGCAATATAACATAATCATTTTGAGTATATATAAGATTTCTCAGATTTTGAACTATCTGTCTTATTTCTCCATACAAATCAGTATTTTCACTTTGCTTATTTTCTTGCATTTAAAAAAAAAATGATGTCTAAATACTGTATTTTTCTCTCTGTGTGTGGTGTGTATGACTGTGTGCCAGTGTGTGTGTGCATGTCTGATTGTATATGTGTGGGGGAGATGAGTCCCATAAATATGGAAATCACTGCATATTCTCATATGACATAACGTTGGAGATAGCATTTGATACCCATATAGGAGATAACATTGCACATCCATGTAAAAGATAACATTGCATATTCACACAGATGACACTGCACAACCGCCGAGGAGATAACATTAGAAATCTGTGTAAAAGAAAACATAAGATTAGATTACATGGAATAATGTAGTTTATGGCACTCAGTAGTGTTAACACCTGATAAAGTCCTTGGGGTCCATGAGAGGAAACAGACTAATAATAGGATCATTGTTGCCTCAGTCTTGTTGTTAGATATGACTCATGTTGGGTGGTGCATAAGGATAGCACCTTTGTCACATAAAAAACAAAATGCTACAGAAACAACTGCCGTAAGAGCGAAAAATGTCTTTGTCGCTGGCCTCCTGCCTAGGGAGTAATTGCAGTGGTGGTTTCATGCTCCTAAAAGTTAGGTGCTTTTCCTTTACAGGATGTGGCAATCAACACCAGCTTTGGGTCCCCAAGATGCAGCAATAGTGAATGCAGTCAGCGACTCATAGCTTGACTGCCTGCGTCAGGACCAGCGAACCAGAGCTGGTCAAGACCGTGCTCCACCTCCACGTGGTGGTCCTGGAAACAGTCTGCAGCAGTGCAGGCTGGCTGAGCGAGCATGGATCGAAATGGGAAGGCAAACCCGGTCCTTAAAAAATGCCGTGCAGAAGTCGGATGTGTCGACCGAAAGGTGCAGATATCACAGCTTAGGCGCAAACAGACACAACGCAACCAGGATGAAAGAAGAAGAAGAAGAACCCCAGCTTTTATTGGCTGTTTGTGATTTTTCTAGGCAATTTTTTTCATTCGGTAGTTTGCCATTGCTTTCTGAACGGTACGGCGCTTATACCATTGTTAAAAGTCCACACAAAGCGATCTGCTACCAAACCGCCTGCAGCAGGTTTCGAACCTGGTATATCTGGATTATGAAACTGCGTTCATATTCATTAGGCCACAGATGCCGACTTCATGCTCCTAAAGAAGCAAAATAGAAGAACAAAAAGAAGCAATAAGGAAAACTATGTATATCAAGCACTGTCTTTCTTGAATGTATTGTTTCTATAGCTTGTGTTCACTTTCATAAATGGTTGCTTGAGCAGAGTAGACTTACAAAGTATGACAAGATTACTAATGTGGAACTGATGGCAAGAATCAAACAAGTGCCAGTGGAACAGGAGATGAGAAGAAGACGCTGGCTATAGATAGGACACACAACTGAGAAAAATATGATGGCAGCATTACTAGGCAGTCCTTGTTGTGAAATCTCCAGGGTAAGAGAGGTGGAGGGAAACTGAAAAACACATTGACAACAGAGCTGGAGACAGAAACAGAAGAGATAGTGGTACAGGACAGGAGGACCTGGCACAAATTAGTTGAAAGCCTATGCACCTTTGGGAGCTAAAGGGTGATGATGAGAATTATTACTTCTGTTCACACAAAAATGTTTTTTTAATTTAATTTTCTAACTTCACTTGAACAAATATTTCAAAATCTTCTTCTTCGTTCATCCTGAAAAGGACGTTGGTTGCGTTGTGTCTGTTTACAGCGAAGCTGCGATATTTGTGCCTTTCAGCCGACACATCCGACTTCAGCAAGGCATTTTTAGGACTGGGTTTGCCTTCCCTCTTCGGTCCCTACTCTCTCAGCCAGACTGCAGTGATGCAGCCTGTTTCCAGGACCACTACTTGAAGGTGGAGTAAGGGTCTTGGTCAGCTCTGGTTCGCTGACCCTGACGCAAGCAGTCAAGCTATGGGTCACTTACTGCATTCCTCACTTTTGATGCGTCTTAGGTCCCCAAAATGTTCAGATCTCAACTTCTAAAAAAATAGTGAACATCTGGTTAATTCTGATTGATGACATGCCACTTGAGGACTGTGTAGTTCCCGCGGGTCTCTGATGAGATGCAGAAAGAATAAGACTGCTGTGTCCTCGGTACAAGGGCTACTAATATGATGTTGTTCACGAGGCTGCCAACCTGATCATGTCAAACAAGTTGTTACAGAAACCACTGCTACAAGAGGAGATGAATGTTTGGTACAGGCTTCCTGTAAGGGAACAAGCTGCGGTGGGAGCTCCATGCTCCATAAGGAGAGAAAAGGAAAATGCTGATGATGACGATGTGCCACTTGAACATGCTATTTTCATATTATCTGATATGTTTACTTCTAAGCTTTTCAGGAGCTTAGGGGTGTTGCATCGGACACAATCTGACGTTTATTTCTAAATTTTTCAGGAGCTAAGGGGTGTTGCATCAGACAGAGTCTGACATGTTTATTTCTAAATTTTGTTGCAGGAGCTAAGGGGTGTTGCATCAGACAGAGTCTGACATGTTCATGCAAAACCATCCATGAATTTATTGGAGGTTATATTTTCCTGTCTATGAGGGCCACAGATAAAAATCAGTCCCTGAATGAAGAGATGTTTCACAAGTTGACCGGGGGCTGGCATGAGTGATGCATCGTTCATGACACCATTTTGAAACAAAAGAGAAAAAAAAAAACCTTTCCCCAGTCTTCTGTCAGTGACATGATCAACTGTTCTAATGTCTGATTAAGGAGGAAAAAAAAGTCTTAATCAGCTGTTTGTTTGTATTATTTGACTGTACAGTTGAATGCACATCATTTTCCTTTGCGGTTGTTACGGAGTATGGAGCCATCATTGTAACTGGTCCCCTTGCAGTAAACCTGCACCAAGCAGGGTCACGCTCCTGCAGCTGTGGTTCATGTGACAACTTGTTTGACATGATGAGGTTGCCAGCTCACATGCACAACCTCATATTAGTTGCCTTGTACGACATGCTGAGGGTGAAGTAGTCCTGTTCTTTCTGTGTCTCTTCAGTGACCACCCCCCCGGGGAAACTTTACTGGGTAGTGTGGAAATTATTGTTCAGAATTTCAGTAAAGATGTTTATATTACGGCTTTAGCTTTGTAAACAAAGTGATTTGTCACTATGTGAAAGGCCTTGAATATAAGATGCAAAAATATAAGATGCTAACTTCACTGATGAAGCTGAACTTCATTGACAAGAGATAACCTTCAGTGAAAGAAACTGTAAACTTCATTGATGGGTGCTAAATTTCAATGATAGACGCTGTAAACGTCAATACTGTAAACCTTAAAAATGTTATTATTATGCTCTGCTTCATTATTTAATAATGGTAATGTGTTATACTGTATTTGTTTGTTTGTAATTTTTTTTGCATGGGTCATGTGATTAGATATGTGAATTCTTTTTTAATACTGTATGACTGATGACATATATTCTGTCATCTAATTCATATTTTTAAATAGCTTAAAACCTTTTGTTTGTTCATTAATATCAACCGATTAATTTTACACTTTGCAGCAGTACCAGAAATCTAGCCATACTTATGGTAAAAAAAAACTTTTTTTAGTGTGTTAATTTGTACGTTATTTAAAGTTGAGTTGACTCTTGAGTAAGAAAAGTATCATATTAGCGTTGAAGATGCATGAATGAAGGGAAGAGTTTAGTTTGGAGTATATTCATTTATAGTTCTCTAGTACAGCTGAATGTAATAATTGGATCCTTTGACCATCTCTAAAATAAACCATCAATTGAATTCTTATTTGATTGTTGTTTGTTATACATCTAGATAAACATAACTGACTTATTAGTCAGTCTTTTTGGTCTACTGCAAAAAGGTTCACCAGAACTCGTTAAATTAAAAAGAATTTTTTTAAAATTTGGAAGCATTAACTTTAGATATAAGATATCAGATTTTACTTAAATATATGTCTTCATTACTAATTGTCCAACTAAAATGCCATGTATGAAAAAATCCTGTCAGCTTTTCAAGAAAATATTGAAAAGGTGCTCATGCAGTGGCAATATTTTCACTGTGCATTTTCGGGAAGACAAGGAAATGGCAAGCATTGCACCAAAAAGCTAAATTGAACACCCATTAAAAGGGCACTCAGTCCTTACTGTTTATTCTAGGTGCTTTGAGCATTGACCATAAGTCATGATAAGATTGACAAAAAAAATCCAATGAAGTTGAAATAGAATGGACAAAACTGAAATGACCTCAGGAGAAATAGTACGGTCATCAGGACATGCAGCAGATAGAGCTCAACATCATTATTTCTCATTATGTTTTGGTGGGTTACTTGCTCATATATATATATATGTGTGTGTGTGTGTGTGTGTATATATATATGATGTTTTCACACATGTATTTTAATACGTACATGTATATATGTAAAAGATAAAGGTAGCCCCATAGCAGATACTTCACTATACTAGGTCCAGCATTACGAGGTGGGGTGACCAGTTTCCTTCCTTACTGCCTTTGCGTTCCCAAACTCAAGAGCAGAGTCAGGTACCCGTTTACAGCTGCATAGTTCTGTGCATGACATTACTAGGTTTCAATCCCGGAACAAGCTAACTTTGCCACTATAGGCAACAGCTCTGCCAATCAGACGTTTATGTATAAATATCCCGGTGTAAACCGTAAGTGTAAAACCTGAGACATACAGATGGCCTGGTCGTGAACTTCAGTACACAAAATATATTTCCAGTTTAAATTCTTGACCTGACTTCTGTGGTTTTCTAACATACTATTTTTGGACAGAAAAACCTGAATTGTCGCATGATAATTAAAAGTCACTCACATCTTTAAAATTGGTTTATCCTTACTTGTATTTATCTTTTGGACATGTGTGAAAAACACTCAAAAAAGCCAGAACAAGAAGAAATAACTGCTGTTTAATATTTGACTAATATGTTTTATTTCCAGAAACAATATAAAATAAAAATATAAAATGTCGCATAATCTGACATAACAAGAGAGAGCAAAAATTGCTTCCCGCCACGAGGTCATATGTCGAACAGGCTGGATCTCACACTGACCTGTAATATTAATGTGGCATAGCATTTTATATAATACAATAACAGTTTATTCTCTTTATTTTGATGTTTGTTCCATATAAAATAGTTGGATAGGATAAAGAAATAAAAATGTTAAAATACGGAGTGACTTTTCAAATGTGTTGCATTTTTGAACAGAACAACACATTGAAAAGTGCATACATATTGAATTAGTATAGCAGTGTGGCCATCAGGCCCTTTTTTTAACCTGGTCTTACTAATTGAAGACAACTATGTAGCTGAATGGATGCTTAATAAAACAGTACATTTATTTGTTTATTTATTTACTACTCACAGACTTTGGGTTTCCTTTATTTTTTTAAAATTTCTTTTGTCAAAACTTAAAACTAGATACATACAAACATCATTGCCATTCTTTCTGTGACATTTAATCAGATTTGCTGTTACATTTGTCTTTTTTTTTTTTTTTTTACAAAATGTGTTAAAAAAATGGTACACAGCAAATACATGACATTGTCTGTCACGCCCTGACTGAAAAAAGTAATACCAATTTTTTTTAAATTAATGAAGAAAATATCCTGTAGAACCTATAATTATAACCCATCAGAGGTTAAAGAGGATACTTTCTTCATTAATAAAAAAAACATTCACAAAAAACTGTCAGGAGCACAGAAGGCACACATGTTAAATGAAGACGATGGTGTTTCTTTTGTTTTCTTTCTTGATCTTGTACATTTTTGTTAGGTATTTTAAATATCTGTGCATATTATGTATATTAATATCTATGTGAGTTGATTTGGGAGCCGCGCTGGTGTAATGGTTACCACACTGCACTAGCGATCAGGTGTTCAAGGTCCAAGCCCGGGCATTTGTAGGAGTGTCATCGACCGGGATTTTGACTGAATAACCTGAACGGCTCCTGTGATAAACCCTCTGTGGATGGGAAGGAGCGAAGCTGCTGACCGGGTTGGAAGGAAAGTCCACAGGCCCCCCAGCCTCGAATGACATGTCATTGGGCCGAAGGGCTGAAAGCCCAAGTGCCACTGGTTAAGAAAAAAAAAATGTGAGTTGATTTAGTTTTAGAGGGTGTAAATGAATTGTCTACTTAACATGTGCATTTGAAGGTAAACAATGTTATGACTTTTAACAAAGGTTAAAAACTAAGAGTTATAAATAGCATTTGGCTTAAGCATAAGGACAAGCATATGTTTTTGTATTAACCATTTATCAACACTTGAACAAGTTAAACCCCTCACATGGGCTTGTCTCAGCTGTACCCATCCATTTGTTGCCTTAATCTGCTGTTTTAGCAAAATTTGCTGCTTTTCTGCAACCTTCCTTTTTGCCTTCATACTTGCAAAACTTTGTTCTATTTGCCACATATTGCTGCTAAATAGTGGTCTGATAGTTTTTGCCGCAGACTGTTTACTGAATTAATTTATTTTGTTGAACAAGCTGTTGTTTTTTTTAATATGTAGTGATATTTTATTGTTTTTTATGATAATACATGAAAGAAAATTGCTTTTTTTTGGCTTGCATTGATGACAATAATATGCAATGTTGAAAGTATATTATATTTGTATTTTAACCCAGGTAAATATGTTTTTAAAAGCTGGCTTTAGCCATATCAGTTCTTGAACGGTTCGTTCCCTTTACTATTTAAGCTTATGGCTTTATGTAGTTTTATTTATTAATGATTGTCACTGTTTGTAACATTTAAGTTTGCTGTTTAATTTTTTTTTTTTTTAAATCTTTTTGAAGAGATTACAGATTTAAATTAAAAAAGAGAAGAAAAACATTCTTATTTTTTAAAAGAGATTAAAGATTTAAATTAAAAGAGAGAAGAAAAAAAAATGTCTATCGTCTTCTTCAAGCACCATGTCTGGTGGCACAGGTGATCATGTCTCTCCACAACTTCCTGTCACCAGAATGGTTATGAATTCTCTTTTTTTGATTTCTTGCCATACCATGATATCAAACTGTCCAGTATATCTTCTCTCTTTGTCATCCTCTACTTTTCCTTCAATCTTTCCTGTTGTCACAACATACTCCAGCTATCTTCTCTCTTTGTCATCCTCTACTTTTCCTTCAATCTTTCCTGTTGTCACAACATATACCAGCTATCATGCCCAGAGAAAGTGGACTGCTTCCTTCAAATATGAGTAATAAGCTTCCTCTGTGCAATGACTTTTTGTGTCAGGACATCCTTACTATTCCTTTTAGCTGTGTATAGTATTCTAACACTAGAATATTTAAATACTGGCAACTGTTGAACCTTAATATGGAGGTTGGCTATTATGACTCCACCTCATCTTGCAACTGCTTACTAAGTCAATGCTCTTGTACCTCTGTGATATTAAATCTATATTAACATAATATTTCAATATAATGGCTAATTTTTATATATATGTGTATTTTTATGTGTGTGTTTGAGTGTACTTGCATATATGCACATATAAAGGCTTACATTACCCGTATACAGGGTTTTTAAATTATAATTTGTACTGTCATATATTAGTTTTGAAGAACATAGAAATATGAATGATTTACCTGGACTATTTGTCATGATGCCCTCCGTAGGTCCTGAGGATCTCTAAATAAAGAACAAAAAATAGGACTACAACACCCTCAGGCATGTCACTTAAGGTCACTAATATCAGGTTTGTGCATGTGGCTTGTAGCCCCATCATGTCAAACAGTTGTCACAGAAGCCACCACCTGTGAGAGCATGTGAATGTTTGCTGCAGGCTTCCCGGAGGGGACTAGGTACAGTGGTTGCTCCCTGCTCTGTAAGGAGCGCCGAGGAAAATGATGATTTGTCATTATACAAATGCATTGTTGTGGAAGAGTAGAGGCATGCAAGTGGTAAAACCTGAACCAGGACTTCAAGAAGGAAGTAATACAGGTACACCATCAATTTTCTGGTGTTCTTGGTTCCTCAGCTTTGTAAATAGTAGTGCAGGCTAGCTGCAGTGGTGGTTCCATGCTCCATAAGGAGCACAAAGGAGACTGATGATGATGAGAACACCACTGACCCATGGATGATGATGATGATAACACTGACCCATGGATGATGATGATAATACTGACCCATGGATGATGAAAACACTGACTAATGGATGATGAGGATAACACTGACCCATGGATGATGATGAAATCACTGACCCATGGATGATGATGAAAACATTGACCCATGGATGATGATAAGAACACCTCTGACCCATGGATGATGATAGTGATAACACCTCTAACCCATGGATGATGATGTTGATAAAAACACCACTGACCCATGGATGATGATGTTGATAAAAACACCTCTGACCTATGGATGATGATGTTGATAAAAACACCTCTGACCCATGGATGATGATGATAAGAACACCTCTGACCCATGGATGATGAAAACACTGACCCATGGATGATGATATGAGCACCTCTGACTCATGGATGATGATGTTGATAAAAACACCTCTGACCCATGGATGATGATGATAAGAACATCTCTGACCCATGGATGATGATGAGAACATCTCTGACCCATGGATGATGATAACACCTCTGACCTATGGATGATGATGATAACACTGACCCATGGATGATGATGATAACACTGACCCATAGATGATGATGAAATCACTGACCCATGGATGATGATGATGAAAACACTGACCCATGGATGATGATGATAAGAACACCTCTGACCCATGGATGATGAAAACACTGACCCATGGATGATGATATGAGCACCTCTGACTCATGGATGACGATGATGATTATAACACCTCTGACCCATGGATGATGAAAACACTGACCCATGGATGATGATATGAGCACCTCTGACTCATGGATGACGATGACGATTATAACACCTCTGATCCATAGATGATGATGATAACACCTCTGACCCATGGATGATGATGACAGGGATAACACCTCTGACCCATGGATGATGATGCTGATAAAAACACCTCTGACCCATGGATGATGATGATAAGAACATCTCTGACCCATGGATGATGATGAGAAGATCTCTGACCCATGGATGATGATGATGAGAACACCTCTGACCTATGGATGATGATGATAACACCTCTGACCCATGGATAATGATGAGAACACCTCTGATTCATGGATGATGATAATGAGTACAACTCTGACCCACTAATTATACAAGTCTATAAAGCACCATAACTGCTAGACATTTAAATCAAAACAAATATTAAATGTAAATGAAATGATCAACTTAGATACAGGTAATTTGGTATAAATGATATATTTTTATTAGTATCAGTCAAACAGGATTATTAATTAAACGTAAACTAGCCATGCGATTGCATAAATTTCAGTTACCCTCACTTAATTTTTGCCAAGATTAAAAGAGGTGCCAAGACCATCCATTCCCTTAAAACCAGTGGTGTAGTGTCATAATAATATTAGAACCCCCCCCCCCCCCACGATATTGAGCCCTGGTTTTTTTTGTAGTGTGTAGCCTTAGAAAATAAGAAGATAATGTGAATGAATTCATGGGCAGAAATGATTGGCACTATTGAGATGTGACCTAAGATACAAATTCTTATAATAGGCTAACAATTAATTGATGTTTGGAAAACATGTGTAACTGCTCGCTGGGTTTTAGTGACTCCTTCTTGATGATGTGAGCATTCATGTATGTGTTCCCTCTGGAGCACAGAGCTACAACTGCAGCTGGTCCCCAGGAAGCCAGCACCAAAGCATTCATGTGCTCTTGTTGTAGTGGTTTCTGAGGCAATTATGTCTTATCATGTCACTGCTTGCTCTAGGAATGTTGTGCCCCTCTGATTCAGACCACTGCAGATGGGTAGACTGGCACACCATGTTTCATCTCGTGGAACATTTCTGGGACCCTCCAAGCACACTTAAATACCATATTGCATTTTATTTTACGCACAGATGCAGGGTACATTACTACTTGCCAGGCAGTGTGACAGCAGGGTTGCAGTTAACTCACTTAAAAAGAGTTTGTACTCATTGCATGATATTCCTGTCTTTGGGGGAAACAAAATTAAAGCATGGTATCCTTGAATGAGCCTTATACATTTTATTATCATAATATAGATCTAGTATATAAATCTGAATCATGTATGTGTGGTATAATGGCTGATATATATATATATATATATATGAGTTGCCATTTTGTAAGTTTCTTGTACAGTGATAAGCTTTCTCACAATACATTTGCTTGTGCATGTTGTATAATACAGGTAGTTATTTTTTTGTGTCTGACAAATTTTTAGTTTATGTGTGTTTAGTATGAGAAACTTGTTTTTCGGTTATTGTAAGAAATTTATTAATATTTCTTGTCTGGTGTTAGAAATTTACAGTTTTTACATATAAAAAAAAAATGTATGTCAGCCATCTACAGTTTGTTGATTTTGATATGTCTGTATGAGCTAAACAAAGGTACTAAAGAAGGTCAGCAATGGATTTTATGGAGCATAATGTCAAAAGCCAAATTTTCTTAAAATCTGATGATTCTGTTTTGTTTGAATGGAATGTAAATCAGTTTTTGTTGCATTAATACTAGTTGTTGTGGTTTTTTTTAAAATGCAAGAATCGTTAAATCATCTTCTTACTTATGAATCTTTCGATCATTTTAAGTACAGTTAACAATTTTTGAACAAAATTATCATGATCTGATATTGTAGAATTTAGTAAAACATAAGTTTCAAAATATTCTTCATTGTTTTATGCCATATTTTAACAACTATATAGTTATTGTTTCTGGTTTTTACTTAACACATTAACTACCGAATTGAAAAACACACTGTGGCCGAATTAAATTGTTTTCCCATTTTCATCCTGTAGGTGTTTGCACAAAGTAAGCTGTAGTTTTTGTAATTGTTTACAGATTTTTATGAATTACACGTCATTTTAAAGATAAATGAATGTACTATTATAATTAGCACTGATTGTAACTCTAATAGAGGTTGTTGCTATTTAATGGCCCTCCGATGGCCGAGGACTTGCAATATTTTCACAATTATAACTGCTTGCGCCCCATCTCTATCAAAATCACAGTTTCAATCAATGTGCACACCGTTTTCACTCTTGTCCTCGTCGCTAGATCTATCAGTCAATTGTTGAAACACGTTTCAATCCTATTCAGCCGTTAGATGAGATGTATACGCATTTTTTGTAGTCCTATCACTAGTTGCCACAGTAAACAGTTTTGCACGATTTGGCAACTAACCCAAAACGCTGAAAAATATGAACATAATATCAATTTTCCAGTGTTCTACAACAACCATGCTTTTGGAATTTGTTTTCCGGTGGCAACTTAAAATCTCGAACCAGATCAGAAAGTGTTTCAGTACATTTTTCATTCGTTTTATTACTAAAATTAGATTGGCGCTCTGAGCGGCTTGCGGTCCAAATGTGTTTATTTTGTGAGCCTCTGACAGCGGCTTGCGGTAATTAATGTGTTAATAAAGCATGAATGTGTACAAAGGTGAAAAAAAAAATAAAAAAAGAAAGAAAGAAAACAGAAAACCTTACCCCACAATAAACTGCTGCTGTCATAATACAGATTGTATGTATTTTGTTATCAGTACTTATTCTAGATTAGTGGTTCTCAACCTTTCTATAACCATGACTCTCATTACACAGTTGCTGAAAATGGTGACCCATACACCAAAATTGAAAAGTAAAAATTCATTCTAGGAATTCAGCCAAGGAATGCAGCTTACAACTTTTGAGTAAGGGAAACATAAGGAATGTTCTGAATGCCATGTTCCAATGTCAGTCTAACATTTCCTGTACACAACAACAGATTCAGTATTTGATGATCTGACCCCCAAGAAATTCCTGCTAGTTTTTTGTTTTCGACAGGTTGTCATGTGCTGTTTAGCCTTTTGCTGCCACTTATCAGTTTAATTCCTCCATGTTAGTCTGCTGTCTAATGTAATTCCAAGGTATGTGGGAGAGTTTCTTCTGATATCTCATGTCCATTCAGCTGCAGTGTGACTTTTTATTCCTTATTTGAGTGTGACAATTATGTGTGTTGCTTTCTTCTCATTTGGTTTTAGTAGTCGTTCTTGTGTCCATTATCTCAGTTTTGTAAGGGCTTCCTGCATCTTGTGTTTCATTATCTTTTTTTTTGCACTCCATCATCATCATCTCAACCCGTAACCCGTCATGGGTCGTAGGGGTGCCATGGTGGAAGCATCAGCAGACAGGGTCCTCCACTGCTCTCTATCCCCAGCAATGCGTACAAGTGTGGAAAAACCGTGCCCTGTCCATTTTTTGATGTTATCAGCCCAGGATTTTTTTTGGCTTCCTCTTCTCTGTTTACCTTTGGCTGTTCCCTGGAGGATCGTTTTCAAAAGGGAGTCATGACGAGTTACATGCCCAAACCAGGCAAGCTTTTGACGTTTCACTACTGACAAAAGTGGTTCTTGGTGGCCTGCATACGTGTTTATTTTCTCTCTAACATAAGACATTTGTTTTGTGCTCTTTATAGCAGATGTGAAAAATTTGCACTCCATATGGAGCATAAAACTACCACTGTAACTGGTCCCTTCCAGGACGTCTGCACCAAGCAGTGACATGCTTGTGTCGGTGGCGGTTTCTGTGGTTGTTTGTCTTACATGAGATTTGCCAGCCCCCCCATTCACAACCTTCAATTATCTGCCTTGCATGAGGGCCCAGCAGTCTTATTCTTTCTTTGTCTCTTCTGAGACTTCCCTTCTCCCCCCCCCAACCCCATTCCAAGAACTACACAGAGTTGTAGTCTTACGGTTAGTGCTAACCACAGTAACATTTTCTTATGACACAATGTAGAGTTAATTGCCAAGGTGTTGACTGAAATTCTGTCAGATGTGCCCATATGTCCGTTTATGGATATAGTCTTCAAAGAGATGACAGTATCTCGATACAAATGTTTTTTGCATGGATTCATTTTCCAGCAGTACTTTCAATAGGGGTGTTCCATTCTCAAAAGCATCCACTAAATTGTAGAAAGGGAAGCATCTGAAATAAAAATGTAGAGTAAGAGATATTTGTAAAATAACATACATGTATAAGGCATATAACTTGTGTAGTACCAGGGTGTCTCTGAGAACAACTGTTCCCTCAAGCATGTCATAAAGTGGCTAATATAAGGTTGTGAATGAGGCTGGCAGTCTCATCATGTCAAACAAATGCTACAGAAACCACACTACAAGAGCATGTGAATGTTTGGTGAAGAATTCTTGTAATGGCACCGGCTGCACTATTGGCTCCATGCTCCATAGGGAGCAAAAAGGAAAATGATGATGATTGGCATTAATGAAGACTAACATACCAAAATTATAACTAACGCTAGTAAGAAACCCGTCAAAAGTGATGGGTTTTTAATTGTAGTGTGCTCTTTCTAAAGACGGCACTATTTCTACTTTAGTCATTTTATTACAGGTTATCATCAGATCTTTGTAGTAAATATTATATGGACGTATTAAATATGAAGCCATGGGGCAACCTTCCTAAATGACATGGAGAGAAGTGATATTGATCTAATGGACCAGAAATTGACTAATTAACTAATAGTTCCTTTGTGATAATATTTCTCATAAATGTTCGTGTATCTTTTAAAATCTTGCCCTGGTAGACTGTGTCCTGGATATATACTTTAAGATTGGTTGGGTTCCTTCCTCTCGTGAGCGCTAAATAACGTTGGCCATGAGCAAAGACTAGTTCTGGTAGGTATACACCTACATGATCAAACAATTGTCCCTGTGCTTTGTTGATTGTCATGGCAAAAGCCAAAATCACAGGAAACTGACGACATCTCAAGATGAAAGGAAAGGCGGTATCGCTTGGCTGTGTCAGGACTGAAGAACTCTCTTTCGTACTTCCACTGACAAAGAGTTGTTGCATAAAACACATTTCATTTTACAGAATGCTGCTTTCATTCTATAGAATGCTGCTTTCGCCTCTTATAATACATATGACTTATAAGAAATTATAACCCATCAGAGGTTGAATGGGATATTTCTCATCATCAAATCCCCCCAAAAATATATATATATTCTACGCTTCACTAATGAGATGCATCATCTGCGCAATGTTATTAACATGCCCAGGTATTTTAATCTATTGACCAGTTTTAAAATTTCATTTACATTGTTTTATGCATACTCAAGAATATTAGCAAGGAAAGAAAGCAAGCAATTTCAGGGGTCGTGCAATTTAGTACAATGGTCATAAGTGCACCACTTTTACATAATTTTCACACTGCAACTTTGATGGGAAAAAGTTAATGCTGGCTTTTTTTCAGGAACGTAATTTATTTTTTCTATCGAAGGGAAACAATTAAGTGAGAAATTATAAATAATAACAATAAAATATATTGTAGATTTTTGTCACTTTACTAATAATAATAATAATAGCCCCTTCAGTCATACCTGACTATGGGAATACGCCCCTGAGGTGACAGCCCTCAGCTGCTTATTTTCCTGGTGCTCCTTTCGACGTTTTCTCCCCTCCTCTGCTTGTTGTGTGAGCCTCTCTTCGCCCAATCTGAGGTGGTGCCGTAAATAGCATCGCCACTTAGTGCGATCGGCAGCTTCATCCTCCCATGTTGCTGGATCCATGTCCAGTGCCCTCATATCTCTCTTGCACACATCTTTGAACCTCAGCTGTGGTCGCCCAACTATTCTCTTGCCATCTGCTAATTGTCCGTAGAAGATATCTTTTGGGATGCGACCATCTTCCATGCGGCAAACATGGCCAAGCCAGCGAAGTCTGCATTGTCTAAGCAGTGTATACATACTTTGAAGGCCAGCACGTGACAACACCTCGACATTTGTCACTTTATCTTTCCATGAGATGCCGAGGATGTGGCGTAGACACCGTAAATGGAAGGTATTGAGCCTTCTTTCTTGCTTAGCATAGGTCGTCCAGGTCTCGCTGCCATATAGGAGTGTGCTGGTGGCGCAGGCATTATATACCGCAGCTTTGGTCTTCATTGTGAGTTTGGAGTTTCCCCAAACACGCGATGTGAGGCGGGCAAAGGTAGCTGCAGCTTTGCCAATGCGGCTGTCGATTTCTGTATCACTTTACTATGTGTTTTCTATTTATTATTTAAAATACAGCTGCAACTTTGGTGGGGAAAAAGATGCGTGCTATATTAAGCGTCGTGCAGTTTGTGCAAAGGCTAAAAGCGCACGACTTTTATATAATTGCCAGAGTGCAAGAAAAAATATTGTGGGACAGGACAGGACATGACATTCTTAGAAAAATATATAATGTAATATAGGGTTTCCAGAATTAAAGAAATATATATATAGCAATCCACAATTATAAATTAACACCTCTGTAACTATACTGTGGTCCATCAGTTTTCTGTCAAAGGAATTACCTAAACCATATCTAATAGATACAACAGAGAGAATATATATATATATCATCATAATCATTTTCCTCTGTGTTCCTTTCGGAGCATGGAACTACACAAGGCTATCTATCTATCTATCTATCTATCTATCTATATATCTATCTATATATATAATAATAATGATACATTCATACTGGTCTTACTTGTCCTTATCTTGCATTGTTTCAGCAACTCCAAAATGTTCTGGAGCTAATCTGTCACAGGTTGGTGGCTTCTTGCGGCTGCCTCCAAAAACAGCAGTATGGACAATGGTCAGCGTTTGTTCCTGAGACAATCCTTGTTCAGTGCACATATTGACCACAGATAAAATTATGGTCTCTGCCAGTCGGTGGTCAGTGCTGACCACTAAACCTGAAGTTTAAATCAGATATAATAGAATAAATAACAACAAAGGAAAGAAAGAGGGGAAAGTGATTCTGTTCCAAATGAGCAAATAATTTTTCATAAGTTCTAAAATTATAGAACTAACTAGAAGGGAACCTGTAAAATTAGAACAGATTCCAATAAGTTTTCATAATTATTTTGGAATCCTCCCTTCATGCTGTTGTTTAATCTTACACATACTGTACACCCACCTGATACCCTCAAATTTACTGTTTACACACCTGACACTTCCAAACTTACTGTATGCACACCTGATACTTCCAAACTTACTGTATGCACACCTGATACTTCCAAACTTACTGTATGCACACCTGATACTTCCAAACTTACTGTATGCACACCTGATACTTCCAAACTTACTGTATGCACACCTGATACTCCCAAACTTACTGTATGCACACCTGATACTTCCAAACTTACTGTATGCACACCTGATACTTCCAAACTTACTGTATGCACACCTGATACTTCCAAACTTACTGTATGCACACCTGACACTTCCAAACTTACTGTATGCACACCTGATACTCCCAAACTTACTGTATGCACACCTGATACTTCCAAACTTACTGTATGCACACCTGATACTTCCAAACTTACTGTATGCACACCTGATACTCCCAAACTTACTGTATGCACACCTGACACTTCCAAACTTACTGTATACACACCTGATACTTCCAAACTTACTGTATGCACACCTGATACTCCAAGCTTACACCTGTGTCACGAAGTGGATTTAATTATAGAGTTATGTCTGAGTGTAAGACAAGACCCTAGTATGAGAAAAGACTGAGAAGATAGATTTTGATGTTAAATGACAGTGAATGTGGAAAGATGAGACTATTGGCTTCGAGGGTGAGAACCTAGATTGACTCTCCCTCGCCACTCGTGACTTTAATAATAGCTATAGATTCACCCCCCCTCTGACTACCTTTAAAAAGGAGATAAGGTTTAACTAAGACCACAGACACACTATACAGACAAATATATATGTACAGTATAGTTAGATATATATAGAGAAACTGATCCAGTATGAAGTTTATAGTTTATTTACACCACAAAATAAAGTACATATCAAATAAATAAAGTGCGTGTTCGCACACCTGAAAAGAACAAACAATTAAAATGATTACAAATGGTAAACCCACAATGTCACCCTCCCCTCAACCTGCAGGAAAGAAAGTTAAGGGTTAAACAAACGAATTTACTCGGTGGGGTCTCTAACTTCAGAGCCACCAATACTAACTACCTAAGGTTACCACTGTCACTATCCTACTGACGATGCCTAAATTAACTGCCTACACAGCTACAAACGCTGTAGGCAATATACACGCCGCTAACTAACACCACTGTCTAGCTGTAGACCTAACTAACTGCCTACACCGAAAGCTGATTTGAATTTTTCAAAAGTCCTACACAATCTGAATGACTAATTTATAATTCGATCTCTGTTCAGTGTCTGTCTGACACTCCTGGTTTCTACTGAGAGGCTTCTCCGCTACGCCCCTTCTCTCTATAGTGCATTTGGAAGGAATTTTGACCCTATCTCCTCCAAACGAATATTGTAGCTGATGACTTGGGTTTTTAGACTGGATACTTGACTCGGAATGTAGCTGCTTTGGTTTTATTATGACCGAATTTAAACGACAACACCAGGCCATGCGCCTTTGTTTCGGTGTGTGGATATGAGCTTAGAGCTCAGAAATTTTTTTTAAGAAATCCGTTCACTCTGAAGAATGCTTCACTGCAATTGAACTGCTTTTTTTTTTACTGCTGCAGACGTACTTGGCGTCGGTAACCACCGCGTCACCAGTGCTCTTCACCTTTAGCGATATCTCGAGCCCTCGGCTCCTGAGACGACAACTTTCCGTTGTAAATTGGAAGGCAGGCTACACCCTCCCAATCTGCCGTGAAATGACTGCTGTGAAACAAATAATAATACAACAGATATACAACATGTCAAATTATACTCATCTCTAACACCTAGCTCCCTTAAATAAAATACATCTCCCCTCCCCAAGCTACACACAGCGATAAACAAAATAGTTACTCCCCCCCCCCCCCCCCCCCCCCCCCCAGAAGTCAGCCTACCATACGCTTCCCTTCTCTCTACTTCTACCCCGTTGCAAAGTAAACATCGGTCTGGTAATAAAGCTCCCAGACACGGGCTGACCTAATCTGTTACGTTAATCAGCGTCATAACATTGCATACACTGAGGGAAACTCCTGTACTAAAATACTTAGGTTTACTTCCTACACTGACCCGTGAGGTTTATCACATTACACGATCTAAGATTTGGAATGATTTACTCCCGTCTCAGTAATTTTAATTACTCCTCTATGTAATATAAAATTCACTTATAAATTACATCTCTTACCATCCGACTGCATTACCAAAATAGCACAACTAAATCAATCCCCAACTAAATAAAATACACAACTGAACTCGCATATATACACTTGTAAATTATCAGAATTAAATACTCAATGAAATAAAATACGTAAATACGCTCTTGGGTATACACACTTGTAAATTATCAGAATTTGAATTGCGTTTGTCGCAACTACATATTACCGAGTGGGTTTTATCTTAGTGCTTAACCTTTTTTTTTTTCCTGTACCCAAATCAGAGATACGGCTACTTATTCATAGAAATATATAGGCGCACTTTCTAGTTTTACTAGTATTTCTAAAAGATAGCAATTGGTGGCACTTCTGTTTAAGAAAAAAAAATAGTTAAACTCCTAGAAGAAAAACTTTACTTTAATGTGCTACTATCTTACAGACTATCTTCTACGCTAATAAAATTACCAACATACCCAATATCGAATATCTCTAGCTTGAGCAAGCGATAATTGACGTTGATTTCACGGCCGTAATTACTGGAAAGAAAGAGAGCGCTAAAACTAAGACCCCGTTATTTATCCTAGCAAAAACTGATGCAACCCCCATGCCATGAGTCATCGCTTGGCGTCGCTCTAAACTCAATGAAATCGCTGCAATTCAATAAAGTCTGACCTTGGCCAATCGTGAAGACTTGTTAAATAACGTTACCCCGACCACGTGAGCAGAATTAACTTTGATTCGATGAAGCGCCCATTTTTACGTACATGGGTAGAGGTTCACCACCCACCCATCGATTTACTGGGTAGGGGTTATTTAACATCGGAAAATTTACACCCAGCCCAAATAATACCTATGCGCTGATATACAATAAAATGACCGCGATTATTTTAACAAAGAAAAGCCCACGTGATCACAATTACTTTATAGAAAAGAAGACTGGTGCAAATCTTAAAATTAAACCCTACAGTCATCCCTCCTGAAAACGCAATAAATTACCAAGAGAAGAAGACTAAACTCAAGTAATTACAAGACAAAATTACAGGGAGACAAAGAATGGGGCCTGTGGAAAATAAAATCACAGTAACTCCTCACAACCTGATACTCCCAAACTTATTGTAGGCACAACTGATACTCCCAAACTTATTGTAGGCACACCTGATACTCCCAAACTTATTGTAGGCACAACTGATACTCCCAAACTTATTGTAGGCACACCTGATACTCCCAAACTTACACCTGATACTCCTAAGCGTACAGTATGCACACCTGAAACTCTCAAAATTACTGAATGCACACCTGATACTCCAAAGCTTACACCTGAAACTCTCAAAATTACTGAATGCACACCTGATACTCCAAAGCTTACACCTGATACTCTCAAAATTACTGTATGCACACCTGATACTCCCAAACTAAATACATGCATATCTAATACTTTTGAACTTCATTTATGCACTCTGCTTAGGCACATTGTCTTTGCATTGTTTTAATAGTAAAGCATAGAAATATAACCCTGTGGAGTTCCAAAGGGGGGGGGGGGGGTGTCTGTAATGAGACAAAGAAAAAAACAGGACTGTTGCTGTCTCAAGCATGTCATAAAAGGCAACTAACATGAGGTTGTGCATGGGGCAGACAACCTCAACATGTACAACAAAGTGCTACAGAAACAAAAGCACATGAATGTTTTAGTAAGGACTTCCTGCAAGAGGGCTAGCTGCAATGCTGGCTCTATGCTCCAAAGGGTACCCAAAAAAAAAAAGAGAAATTAAATGAAAATTATGATGAAAAGGGACTGTAAAGTTACTGCATGCATGACTGGTCCTTTCAATAATAACTTGTGAACTCTGGTTGCACACTTTATGCCCGTTTGTGTATTGTTGTAATGGTGAAAGGTACACATTGTCCCATAGCAGTTACTGCCATAGGGGAATGGTGAATTAGAGACTTCACCATACTAGGTCTAACTTTTTTTTGGGAGGGAGTGGGTGATCAGTTCCTTTCCTTGTTGCCTTTCCCTTCCCTAACTCAACAGCAGAGTTAGGCACCGATTTATAGCTGGGCAGAGTGGAATGTGACTAATGTGAGGTTGTGAAAGGGGCTGGCAACCTCATCATGTAAAAGAAATAGCTAAAGAAGCTGCCACAGCACACGGACGCTTTGGTGTAGGCTTCCTGCAAGTGAAACAGATGCAGTGGTGCCCAATGTTTCATATGGAGCAAGAGGGGAAAAAGGATTCTTTTGTTTTCTACATTTCATCTCATGCAGCATTACAGTTTCAAGAATATCATCAGTGTGAACATATCTGCTTTAGGATATTGTCAGTGTGAACATATCTGCTTTAGGATATTGTCAGTGTGAACATACCTGCTTCAGGATATTGTCAGTGTGAAAATACTTGATTTAGGATATTGTCAGTGTGAACATATCTGCTTCAGGATATGGTCAGTGTGAGCATACCTGCTTTAGGATATTGTCAGTGTGAACATATCTGCTTCAGGATATGGTCAGTGTGAACATACCTGCTTTAAGATATTGTCAGTGTGAGCATACCTGCTTTAGGATATTGTCAGTGTGAACAATCTGCTTCAGGGTATGGTCAGTGTGAGCATACCTGCTTTAGGATATTGTCAGTCTGAACATACCTGCTTTAGGATATTGTCAGTGTGAACATACCTACTTTAGGATATTATCAGTGTGAACATACCTGCTTCAGGATATTGTCAGTGTGAGCAACCTTGATTTACAATACTGTCAGTGTGAACATACCTGCTTCAGGATATTGTCAGTGTGAATATACCTGCTTTAGGATATTGTCAATGTGAACATACCTGCTTTAGGATAATGTCAGTGTGAACATACCTGCTTTCTCCACACCGATGGGACATGTGCCTAGTACAGTCTCTCTATTTTCTAATGCTGTATTTACATCAAGGCTGTGGTTATAATTTATAGTTTCTGTGCTTTCACTGGACCTGTGTAGCACAGGACAGATGATGTTCGATGAGTGCAACATCTGACACAGCCGCCGAGCTGAAAGATTGCTGATGTGACAGATTATGAGGTGAGACGAGGATATGCTGTCTCTGATCTCTTCTGTGACGCAAGACATTTGTGATGGCAAGACACAGACAATAACAACATGTACTGAAGAAATAAGTCTTTTATTGCTGAAATAACATTCCACTCCATTACGCAGCAGATCCCCTGGTGAAAATAAAAGGACCATATACAGATTTACAATATATTCACATTTCTACTAAAAGCACACACAAAGAAAAACTTCAACTCAAATGTCAAGTCAGTACTAATACTATTATATAGCTCTGAAACATGGAGAACAACAAAAACAACAACTAAAAAGCTGCAGACTTTCATAAATGGGTGCTTGCGTAGAATAGAAGGATTAAAATGGTATGACAAGGTTACCAATGTGGAACTGATGACAAGAACGTAGGGTTGACAACTCTAGAAAAAGTAATATGTTACAAAAATTGTGACTGTGACAGCTGAGTCCAGAACAATCCTCACAAGAAAGGCTAATGATGTGATTTGATCGAAGTCACATACAAGGAGTCAGGTTATGTCTTATCTTCTGTTGATCAAGGTAAAATCTAGAATAGCTATGTGGGGTTGCACGGAAATTCCAACACACCCCCCAACCCCAGGATGCAATGACAGTTGATATTCCCTCTACTAGAATGTGTGATTCCTATATACACAGATTCGGATTCTCGCCAGTGCTATGGAGTTTGTGCACTGTGCTGAGATCCTCCTTGTGTAATGTAAGGGAGGAGATCGGAGCACTGATGGAGTTGTCCATGTGCAATGAAGATAGTCCTTCAAACCAAACCAAACCCTCTGCTACAGAGGTTTCATATGTGTGTTACCAGAGTCTGAATGTTGAGTAAAGAATAGTAAAGTTGTACAGTACCATGCATATTGTAAGAGTCAATTAAGTAGGGTTGGACCTGGGGCCAGATATACCATCCTATAGGAACTTAAAAGCCACAAAAAGTTCATTCAGGGACGTGAACAAGTTATCAAACAGAAAAAAAAAAAAACAAGTATTTCGATTGAGGCATTCCAGATGGAAACATGCCCTCCATCAAGATGGATACTGACAAATCAAAAAGAGCCAGGAATGTTGACTTACCTTAGTTCACCTGGAAAAACCTCCAGCTTAGACAGTCAGAATGTTTGAACATTAAACGAACAAGGAAAAACTGCACAGGTCACAGCAGAAATTAAAAACTATAAAATTGGCATCCTGGGGCTGTGTGAAACAAAATGGAATGGATTAGAAAGGAAGGAACTGAATACATGGGACACAGTGCTGTACACTGGAAAAACGTGTACACTGTAGTGAAGGTGTGGCTTTAATGCAATCTAATGAAGTGCAAAGGGTCTTATAGAATGGGAAGCAATGGGATCCACATTAACATCAGCAACATTCAGAAATGCCAAAAGAAAATAAACAACCAACAGGATAGAAAATCAAACTGATTACATGCACAAAAATTAAAAAGATCAGATCATCATTACATGATGTAGAAGTATATAGAGGATCAGATGCGGCATCCAGATCACTATCTTCTATTAACCAATTTATAGTGCAAACTCAGAAGATACACAACAACACATAACTACAGACAGAAGTAGTCATCACAAAAATTAAAAAGATCAGATCATCATTACATGATGTAGAAGTATATAGAGGATCAGATGCGGCATCCAATTCACCATCTTCTATTAACCAATTTATTGTGCAAACTCAGAAGATACACAACAACACATAACTACAGACAGAAGTAGTTATCACAAAAATTAAAAAGATCAGATCATCATTACATGATGTAGAAGTATATAGAGGATCAGATGCGGCATCCAGATCACCATCTTCTATTAACTAATTTATTGTGCAAACTCAGAAGATACACAACAACACATAACTACAGACAGAAGTAGCTATCACAAAAATTAAAAAGATCAGATCATCATTACATGATGTAGAAGTATATAGAGGATCAGATGCGGTATCCAGATCACTATCTTCTATTAATCAATTTATAGTGCAAACTCAGAAGATACACAACAACACATAACTACAGACAGAAGTAGTCATCACAAAAAATTATCACAATTAATGATTAAAAATAGAGGATCAGATGCATCCAGAATCACCATCTATTAACATTTATAGTGCAAACTCAGAAGATACACAACAACACATAACTACAGACAGAAGTAGCAGACCATCTTCATTGCACATGATCACAAAAAAATTTATCCAGATCAGATACCATCTTTATTAAAATCAATTTATAGTGCAAACTCAGAAGGATCACAAAACAACACACACATAATACCAGAGGCACAGAAAGTAGTCATCACAAAAATCTAAAAGATCAGATCAATCAATTTGCACACTATGTTAGAAGTATATAAATCAGATGCGGAAATTCAAAATCCACATATATTAAATCACTAACATGTAAAAGGCTTCTATTAAAGACCAATTTTATAGTGCAAAAACTCAGAAATACACATAAAAACACACATAATAAAGCTACAGACAGAAGTAGTCATCACAAAAATTAAAAAGATCAGATCATCATTACATGATGTAGAAGTATATAGATGATCAGATGCGGTATCCAGATCACTATCTTCTATTAATCAGTTTATAGTGCAAACTCAGAAGATACACAACAACACATAACTACAGACAGAAGTAGCATTGGTTTGGTCTTAAAGGACCATCTTCATTGCACATGGACAACTCTATCAGTGCTCCGATTTCCTTCCTTAGATCACACAAGGAGAAGCTCAGCACAGTGCACACACTCTGTAGCACCATTGAGGATCCCAATGTGTGTATACAGGATTCATACATTCTATAAATATTTTTGTGGTGGGTAGGTTTCCTAATTTTTACATTTTTGTCAGGGCAGTGGCTGTATGGCCCATTCTTTATGATTTTCAACTGCAGAGGGATTTTTAATGTGCGTGGCAGCACAGCGGTTAGTGCACTGGCTTCCCAGCTTGGTGGTCCATGGTTCGATCCTCAGTTGAGGTGGGATTTTTCAGACACCAAACAGCTCTGGGGTCGACCCAGCCTCATGAACTGGGTACCAGAGCAAGTCTGGGGAGGTTAAAGGCAACTGGCTTGATGCTGACCACCTCATCCCTAGTGTGTTGTATGGTCAAGAAAATATGGGTTAACACCATATTCTCAATATGCCTCAATGGGCATGTACCGGGATCCCTCCCTTTCCAACTTGCACACTATCTTTTTCCCTTTATCCGAGAAGGCTAGGCATCCAATCTCACTACCCAGGAGATCAGAGGGGAGGGAGGATGACATCATTAGGAATCACTGGTTCTGAAAAAAATTTCATTAATTATATTCCATGTACTGGGAGTAAACCCGGTACCTTTAGAATTAGAGTTGGACGCTATACCTATTAGCATCTCCGACCCCCCAGAAATAGTATTAAATGAATGTAGCATTCAATACAACTGTATTCAGTACCTAGTGTTTCTGGCCTCCTGGTAGAGATCTTCAGTCTGTTTGGAGGTAGTTGCCCATAGGTCAAAAGACAGTGTGCTATCTGTCTCCCCAACCGACCACAGCCAATGATGCCAACAATCAATGAATCTTTGTCCTCTTCAGCATGAATTATGTTAGTGGGCCCCTGGTTGTCTTGTTTTACAAAATCCAGTAATGCTTTCCTTAAATAGATAGGATAGTTTAATATACATATTATACACAACTGTTTAGTAACAATATTACATTTTTTTTAAAATATGTCTGAAGTAGAAATGTGGTTACAATCATAAAATTATTAAAAGTAGTATTCTATGTGATCTCTCACAAAATCTACATTAAGTTTTATAGTACTCATAGTAGCCCCCTTCAGACATAACTGTCTATGAGAATGTGCCCCTGAGGTGATAGCCCTCAGCTGTTGTTTTGGCTGGTATCCCTTTTGGCATGCTCTTTTCTCTTCTGCTTGTTTTGAGAGCTTCTTTTTGCCCAATTTGAGGAAGCGCTTTAGGCAGCCACTTGGTGCGATCAGCAGCTTCATCCTCCCAGGTTTCTGGATTTATGTCCAATGCCTTCATGTCTCTCTTACACACATCTTTGAACCTCAGCTGTGATCTCCTGACTGTTCGTTTGCCATCTGCCAGTTGCCCATAGAATATACCAAGTTTTACAGATGTACAATAAGAAACAGTCAATGTAAATCATCATTCAGTACACAAAAACCATGTTTACAAAAGAAAAAGGATCTTTGACAGTTTATTTCTCTTCTCTCTCTGTAAACATGTTTTACAGGTTAAAAGTATAAAGATCACTCTTGCCAAGGTACACAGTCAGTTTGCACATGCGTGAGACAACGTGCAATTCATAACTTGTCCAATTGTTATTTTTGTGTCAATAATTATTTTTGAAAATGCTCAACTCAGGGTAAGGGTTAGGTTTAAGATTACAGTTAGCAGTTATTACTTTGAGAATTGTAGCTACTAACGTCAGCTAAACTTCAACTGTGACCCTATTTCAAGCCTTTTGAAAATAATAAGGTGCAACAAATTATTGATAACACAAAAGTGGAACATAAGAGGAAAATAATTGCAGATGAACAAGCTCACGCATGCGCAGACCAACTTTGGTGACTTGCTTGTCGACCATGATTTCTACAACATGGAGGCGTTTGATCTAGCGATCACAGTTTACATTGATAGCAAATATTTTACTTTTCAGTCAATTGTGTAGTAAAGAAGGTGGTTGAAATGAAGAACAGTGGGACATGTGTCTGATTTCACCCTAATGTATGTTGATATGGTGGTCAATTAAGCTGACCAGGGGACATGTTCCTCTGTACTATCTGAGTAACTCGCACGTTCGGAATCCTTACCACTAATAACTACGTCTCTGAATTTATTTTTGAGGCTGTATAGAAAACCTGGCCCAATGTTCTTCATTTCAACTAAAATCTCAAACTTAGTTCATGTATGACAACAGTGACCAGAGCTAGTAAAGACTAGTAAGCCTACCTTGCTCTGATGAACACATCAACCACAACAGTTGCTAAAGCACAATGTGTCACAGCAATTGCATGATGCTGTGCTCTCAGTATCATATGTTTTTTCTCCTCCTCCGAAAGAGCACTTTCAAACTGTAATGATGTCAAATTTGTAGTAATATCGTTGACTGATGGCTGTTTGTGAATTGCTCTCAAGCGCGTCACAAGAGCCATTTTTGTTTCCACATAGAAACGGCCAAGGGGAGTAACGCCAAAACAATTTAGCATAAACCCCCCACTTCCTGTATAATTTTTGCGAAACGTCTGGATCTTTCACTAGAAAATAAACAACCGTAAGTAGCCCACCCAGGTATTGTAAGGCAAGGTTGATTTATGTTAGGCATTAGATAGTACACAAACAAAGTTTAACATTCGAATAAGCGGAACATCTTTGTTAACGAGCAGTGATTTAATCATCATATAGGCCTAGTTGACATTGGTTGCCTTTTGAGCAGTGTTGTCGTTGTCAGTCACGTAAGTTTGAGCGTTGTTTTTGTTGAGGTGTTGATTTCTTGTGAAGACCTAGGGAACTGCATAATATAGTCAAACAATATTTAACACGAACAAAGGTTAATATATAGTGGCTGGGAATGTGAAAGTCTGATGCTGTTCTTACATTACATATGACTTTTAACAGATGAAAGTCAATTAAATATCTGTTAAAGTCAGTTAGGCTATAGGCCCTAGGCCTATAACTGGAACTTCAAGGCCTTTGCACCCCTCCACTTTAATATTATTCTTGTTCAGAGTTTCTTCTTGATTTTGTTCGTTTTGTTTATTTAACGTAAAAGCATAGGGGAGAGTGGGGAGAAATGGTCCCTCATTTTTCATTTTTAACCAAATTCGATATAACTATAGAAATAATAATAAGTTTGAGATGTTTTTAATATGTGTAGGTGAAATACCCATTTATTTCAAAATATAGTCTACATAAAATGGTTAAACATTAAAACTTTTTATAAAATTAACATTTGAAGCAATGATACCATAGTGGTGTGAAATGGACCGCGTATGGGGAGTAATGGACTTGATGAAGGGGAGAAATGGACTATATGAAGGAGAAATAGTCCATGAAAATGAATCAATAAAATTGTAAATTACCAAAGGATATGTTGAAACGTAGATACCTTTCTGTTCTTTTTGTACCCTTGCAGTAAGTTGGCTGTGGTAATATTGCTTTAATTTGACTTATTTGAACAGTCCCTAAATCTTCTACAGCATGCCAAAAAAACTTGTCAAACATTTTACCACTCTTTCTTAAAAAATTGATTTCCACATCACCATCCTCATCTTCCAGCTGCATGACTTTCCCAATTAAATATTTCGTGTTTTTTCCTGTCTCAAACTCACACACATTCTTTATCATCCATGAATCTGCTAAATGACTAAACGCTGCTTTCATGGGCCCAAAGACAGTTCGATCCAATGGTTGCATTTTGTTGCTTGTATGTGGTGGAAGAGTGATGACATGAATATGGTTCTGCTTTGCCAACTCCAGAGCAGGAAAGGAAATGTGGCTTTCGTGACTATCCATGATCACAATGATGGGATATGTCTCTGAAGGTCTAACACATTTCACAATATGCTCAACCACTTTCACAAAATTTTCACTTGTCATCCAACCTGAAGAGTGGGAAGTCCTAAAGAGCCTTCAGGTGCTCCATTTAACATAAAATGTTTAAAATTTTTTCTTGGAAACAAACACTGGTGGCAAGCTGTGTCCAGTAGCTGAAACTATGCAGCACATTGTGACAAGTTCACCTCGTTCTCGTAATGTGACTTGCCCAACATGTTTGGTACCACGTGGTGCAATTACTCTAGGAACTTTTTGTACTGTTGTTACACCAGTTTTATCAAGATTGTAAATTTGATCCCCGCTTACATTCAGGTTTGTATAAGAGGCTTGTAGTATGTTAAAAAATGCCGCAACAGTGTGTCGATTAAATGCGGTTGCTCGTGCCAGTGATGTTGCTTCTGGTTGTCTTATTGACAATTGTGAATGCCGCCTCAGGAAGCCAAAAAGCCATTCCCTTCCTGCCATTGAGTTCTCAATCAATGTTTGCGGACATTTCAAATGATTCAATGTTGCCATTTCAAAGGCAAGAGTACGAACATTTTTTGGTGTTAGTCCATGAAACATTTTGGAACACTTATCCAGATAATTTGCAAGACTCTCTTCCTGTTCAGCATTAAAAATCTGACTGTGCCGATAATTTGGGGTGAGGCTGACTTCTGAAGATTTGGACTTGTTAATATTGTTGATCAGAGTTGTCCGAGCAATTCCATATTCCCTTGAAGCTTGTCTAACAGGCATGCCTTCCACTACGGCAGTCACAGCAGCTCTCATAATGGACTCCGGTACTTTGCCCTTATCTGTTTTCCTCTTGTAAACACGAGTCATTTTTTTCTGGAAAAAAAAAATTTACTGTATGAAATAATTATAATAATTATACTTATAAAATAGGATTACATTGATAGTTTAACAATGATTAGTTTTATATTTACATTGATAGAATTTAAACATATTTCTTCAACTGTTTAAACAAACTAAGATTTAGGAAATATTTTGTGATGAATGGGATACATGTATAACGCTTCCATGTTCGGGGAGAAATGGACCAGTGACGGCCCATTTCTCCCCACAGGTATTCAAATAGAAAAGACAAGCATAAACTCTTAAAGCTAATAATTTTTATACATAAAGAACATTGCTTATGCAGGAAAATGGTAATTCTGCTTATAAAAATAACTTACCGTACAATCAGCGAAGCAGCGACAAAAATTGGACTTGCAATGTCACTTCAAAAACTCAACTATTTCCTTGTACAAAATGAGGTCACTGATTGTCAAAAAATGCGCGCACATAAAAAAACCGGACGTTGTTCCTGGAAATGATCTCACCCTACTGGTATTTTTTCATTATGGTCCAAATTAAATTGGAACATTCGTTTTTGAGATACAAGGGGCGGTCCATTTCTCCTAACGGTCCATTGCTCACCACTCTCCCCCTAATTGTGTTTTTCCCTATTTACAATGATTTGACAAATGTGATGCCACTTTCTCATATCGGATGGGTGTGAAAAAAAATCGAAAAAAGGTGATTCGTCTTACGAGGACAAAAGACTAAGAAAATAGCCAACGTTACGACCACAAGGCCTTCGTCAGGGAAAGGAAAGAAAGTGAAGGCTAGATAGGACACATAAGAACCTAAATAAAAATAAAACCTAGGTACTTCCCTAAAGGCATCGAAGTCCTAACACTTTTGCTGCCCGCGAACAGACGAGCGTGCCCGGAAAAGGAAAATATCGGCAGTTGTTCATATTATTTGGAATTGAAAACAATATATATATCCTAATTAATATAACCCATCAGAGGTTGGACAGGATATTTTTCTTCATAATTTAAAAAAAAAAAATGGTAAGTCATTAATTGTTGAGAATCGTGGTCTTTTGGATTGAAGCTGACTTTTACATTATGGTTTGGTTTGGTTTTAAGGATTATTCCTTCATTGCACACGGATAAATCCATCAGTGCTCTGATCTCCTCCCTTAGATCACTCCACCTCCACGTGATGGTCCTGGAAACAGTCTGCAGCAGTGCAGTCTGGCTGAGCGAGCGCGGATCGCAATGGGAAGGCAAACCCGGTCCCTAAAAAAATGCCGTGCTGAAGTCGGATGTGTCGACCGAAAGGTGCAGATATCACAGCTTAGGCATAAACAGACACAACGCAACCACCGTCCTTTTCAGGGCGAACGAAGAAGAAGAAGAAAGAAGATCACCCAAGGAGGATCTCAGCACAGAGTGCGAACTCCGTAGCACGACGAGAATCCCAATGTTTATATATAGGAATCACGCATTCTATAAATATTTTTGGGTAGGTTTCTAATTTTTAAATTTTGCCAGGGCAGTGGCTTTGTGGCCTACTCTTTACGATTTCCAACTGCTGTGAGATTTTTTAACGTGCGCAACTTGGGCATGGGACCTCCTATTTTTTCAGCCTTACCCGAGAAGGCTAGGCATCCGATCTCACTACCAAGGAGACCAGGGGGGAGTATTACATCATTAAGCCCACTTGTTCTGAAAAAAATTTCCATAAATTATATTCCCTCTACTGGGAATCAAACCTGGTACCTTTAGAATGCGAGGCGGATGCCATACCTCTTAGCCACTCCGACCCCTACATTATGGTTAGAGTAGGGAATTTGATGCACTGATAACTTCAATCGCCCCAAGAAAATATACAAGAAACATGGTGTTTATAATTGTTGTAATGATGTATAGTTGGACGTATGTCCGATTTCGCCCAAATGTCTATCGAATCAACGGCTAGTTAAGTCCACCCAGCGATACGGCCTGATATAAGAATTCGGAGATGCAGTAACAAGGGGTACATTGATATGTTTTGTTTGTTTTTAAAACTTAGGCCTACTTTGTTGTTATTGTTGGATTTAAAAAAAAAAAAAATTACATAGGGCGTCAGTGTTTTTTTTTCTTCTCTCGTTATTATGTGTCAAGCAGCTAAAAAGAGGGTTAATGTTATATTTAGGATTAGAGTTTTGTATTCAAACTTCGATGTTAGGTTTAGGATTAAGGGATAGTTACTATTTATCTGCATCCTGAGCATAAGCCAATGAAATGGCAAATTACAGCAGTGTGACTAAATTAGTATGACACGTCCAGGTGTAGTCGATTTTGCAGGTAGGCCTATGAGTAATTATTGCCTGCTGTTGCTGTGTGTGTTAAAAAAAAAAAGTGTGGTCTCAATGTTTTTTGCATGTTATTATGTGTCATAAAGCTGGAAGATAAATCCAGTAACCTGGGAGGATGAAGCTGCAGATCACACCAAGTGGCAATGCTATCTGCGGCGCCACTTCAGTTTGGGTGAAAAGAAGCTCACACATCAAGCAGAAGAGAGGAGAAAACATCAAAAGGAACACCAAGAAAATAAGCAGCTGAGGGCTGTTACCTCAAGGCCGCCCGCATTCCCATAGTCTGTTATGACTGAAGGGACTATTATTATAAAGCTGGAAAAATGGTTAAGGTTAGAAAATATCTGTCTGCATCCTTACAGCAAGCAGATGAAATAACAAAATAGGGTGCCACAAGTCAGCATGGCCAAATTCTCTATCCTTCAGCTGCCTGTGGAGCTTAAGCCTTCACTTTGTCCTTGCCTAAGGCCCCCTCATCCTCCAGCTTGTGACGTCTGTTCAAGTTTTGTATAAACCTTTTTTTTTTCTGTCTCTACTCTCCATGGGGTTTTTAAAAGTTTTTAAGTCTCCTTCTATTTCTTTCGTGCTGGAGATTCCAGAAAATGGACTGTTTTTGTGATGCTATTAGATTTCTTCATTGTGTCGACATCTTTTCCTCAACTGTTGTTTTGCTGTCACACAATGTTAGTCCATTTATTCTATTCAAGCACCCATTTACATTTGTTTTTGTCCTCCATGATTTAGTCATTCAAGAAGACTGCCTTGACATTTGAGCTGAAGATACTTATTTTTTGGGTTGGACTTAAACTCCTCTGGTTTCCTTTACTTACTTAACTATGTACAAGGTGTTCAAAAAATGAAATGCAATGCATGATGTTTAAACATTTTTAAACACCTATGCATTTTAATAAACAACATATTAGTAAACTATAACAATTGTTGAATGTGTTGGCTGTTATGAGTATTCTTTTTTGAAGTATTAACACCATTTTGGGACTTCTTCAAGTACCATTCTTGGTGTCATAGACGTGGCAGCGTGACTCTGACGTTCACATGAGTTAGATGTTCCGTATGACATCATCATAAATACTGTATAGTTGCCTCAAAGACAGATTACCGGAAGGGGATTAGGTTAGTATACAAGCAGCAACCGTTGTTGCCATTAAATGTGCCTGTAGAATGAAAAAATATAATGATGACACATCTGCGTTCCCATACCTCCGAATTTGGGCAACAAAGGCAGTTGTCTCCATCCGGCTGAGAATAACAAAATAAAAGACGCAAATCATATGATGGTTGTTGTTAACTTCTTCATATCTTTGATACACTGTTGGAGTTTGGTACTACTGTCCAGTATACACGTGTTTGTACAGCTTGTTTTAATGGGGTACTAATACTCTAATGTCTGAATGTTCCAGTCTACTATGGGCTATTGAACGTTCAAGTAATATGACATTTTGAGAAAATAAAGTTACAGTTATTCCTGCTGAAAATCTGTAAATGATCTTGATGTCTTATGGGTTCTTGATGATGCAAGACTCATCTGATGTATAACTGAACCCTACTATTTTACGAACTCCAGCCGCAGACATCAGCGACAGTGACTGTAACATAGATGATCATGTCTCTCCACAACTTCCTGCCTCCAATACTGTTATCATTTCTGTTATTGACTTCTTTCCATGCCATGATGTCAGACAGTCCAGTATCTTCTCTTTTTGTCATACTCTGTTTATTTTTCTTTGAATATTTCCTGTTGTTGCAACATATTCAAGCTGTTTTCTCATAACCTCTCCAAAGAAGGTGGATTGCACAGTAGGAGTCATGAATCTGAAAGAAAAACAGTGGGTTTCAATAATATAAACATTACCTATGAGTGGTGTAATTTTTAACACCCTGTAGTTTTAACAAGACGGTTCACATATTGTACAGAAGGTGTTCTTTTTATGGTTTAATGACAGTTTTGAAATAACATGAAGATTATTTCTAATTTCATACATGTTCCCCAGGTAACGGCACCCTCACATTGAACTTGAGAAACCATGGCACACTACAAGGGAGCAGCAAAGGAAGCTGGACGAGCAGCAAATCTTTTGAAGAAAAGAGTACGAGAACAGGAGGAGGCTGAAGCAAAGAAGAAGAAAATTGAGGAGGAACTGGCTATTGGAAACATCCATAACAAATTTGCCACCCATTATGATGCTATTGAACAGTCTCTGAAGTCAAGCACTATAGGTAATTGTCTATCATCGTTAGTTGTTTTTTTAAGAAAACATTTTTGGTAGGTGCAAATTTTTTTAAGTGCTGTGGTATCTATATTTCTGTAACTATTTATACAGAATGAAAGCAGCTAATCTGTTTTTGTTGGAAACAGAATGAAAGTGGCTAGTCCGTTGTTATTGGATACAGAATGAAAGCAGCTAACCTGTTTTTGGTGGACACAGAATGAGAGTGGCTAATTTGCTTTTGTTAGAATGAAAGCAACTAACCTGTTTTTGTTGGATACAGAATGAAAGCAACTAACCTGTTTTTGTTGGGCACAGAATGACAGTTGAAAGCAACTAATCTGTTTTTGTTGAATGTTTTTAGCAGTGGAGATCATTATACTCTGAATAAAATGAAAGCGAAACAGTTGTAATTGTCAGTGCTGAGCTCATGCTTTGTCTTGGCTTAGTTGTCCGGCCGGGGAGCCAACTGCATTACCCATGCTCCTTAAGCATTACAAAAAAAAAAGCTTAGTTCCTCCTACTCAGTTTAATCCTAGCAAGAGAATATTGTGTCTGCTTTACCTTATTATTTACGTCAACTAATTCAGAATATTGCTAATTTAATGTGCTGAAGTGTTTTTTTTCCACCTTCTGGAACTTTAAAAATAAACATCTGTGAGAATGTTGCATCAGTATCTTTATGTATTTTCCAACTACACATTTAATGTATTTCTGTTAAAACTAAACGGAGCTGTCATTTTAATCTTTGAGAATGGAAATACATCCAGTAGGATAGTATGGCACTCTCTCCGGCAAGCCTCTATACCCCAGGGTAGTAGAGGAACGACTAAGTAAGTAAGTAAAAGAATGGAAATAATTTGTATACATATGAATCTTTTTGTCTGTCAATACAGGTTTGGTGACTTTGACGGAGATGAAAGCCAGACAAGAAAACGTCATCATTGAACGAGAACGGCAATTGGCCAAGAAGAATGCAGAAGCCAGACTCATAGAGAAAGCAAAGGAGGACAAGAAAAAAAAAGATCAGAGGAAGGTGTGGGCTTATGCATTAATGTTTGTCTTCATTGTGAGAAATAATAACCGGCAAAGGCTTAGTGCTCTCATGTAGTTGCCAGTATGTGAAAGTGTAGAAAAATATAACACTGCTGTGGCTAACTAGAAAAGCCATAAAAGGTGGCTACGGAATGTTGGCATGGGGGGACGGTTACTTTGCCCGTAACAGACTTAGCTACACAAACTAGTAGATCATGATCGTGTCATCCAGTTGAACTAATTGAAATTGATCATCCAGGATGGAAGAAGGCCAACCTGTAAGGAGCATGTTGACATGGTATAGAATTAGCTGAGAATGCAAATGTTAACAGTATACGATAGAACTACCAGTGTAGAACTGATGAATAGAATTAAACAAATACCAGTGGAAAGAGCTATAGAGAGGAGTTGCCTTGGGCGGCAAAATTAAGAGAGCTGGTGCTTAGGTATTCATGTAAAGTGAGATGTGCATCGATGACAGGGAAAGGAAGGGAAGCAAGAGTTGCTGTTTGCAGTGGGTGCACAAAAATGTGCTTGTGTGGCATTGCCAGTGAAACACATCACAAGGCAGTCCTTTTTTCTAGAATCCAAAGGGTAAGAGAAATATAGGTAGACACAAAAACACATAAGAAGAGAACCAGAGACAGACATGAGAACGGTAACAAGATATGAATGGATGGTACAGGACAAGGGCTTGACATGAACTAATTGTAGGCCTGTGCTTCATAAGAAAGACTAAGAATAAAAGAATTCAGACAAAATAAATTTTGTTGACAGCAGAGAGTGGAGGAGACTGTAAATTATTAGTCTGGAAGAGCACAGGAAAAGAAGAATGGCGGCGCTTGTTGGTCAACCTCAAGAATGAGAAGGTACATGATGATGTTTATTAATATAGTATGGAGACTCTATCTGGCATGCTTGAGGCCTGAGGGATTTGGCTGGCCAGGCCTAAAAGAAAGTCCTACCAAGTTCTTACAAGAAGTGTGAAAGGATATTTGTTTGCTTTGGCGCTGTCTGATCCAATCCAGTAACACTTTGTCTATTTCTTCATTTTTTGTATGGCTGTTATGATTAAAGTTCATATCATGTATGTCGATATCAATTCAGTTCGACATAGAGTTTATTTTGTTTACTGCCGTTGACCCTGGTTACAGGAAGTGACGTCATTACTTTTGGTGGCCGAAGTGGTAGACACCAGATTTAGCTGTCTGTTGGGCTGAGCGTTCCTTGGCTGGGATTCGCTGTGTGTCTTTTCAAGGTGTTGGACGTATGTGTTCTATGCTCCTTGTCGTGAAATTCTAAATCCACATATATAAATTAAAAAGTAAATGTAAAGCCTAACAAATAAATTCTATAAAAGGAAGAAGAATGGTAAAGAACAGTGCTGTCACAATGACAGTACTCGAAATCCCCTTTGTTTATGCTTTGTCTGCAAATTGTAACGTTTCCACGTTAAATACAAGCCACTGCATAATACAAGCGTTTCCACAACACATTAAAACGGGTATTGCATTTCTAAGAAAAAACATTGAGAGGCACACTGCGTATGACCTAAATTAATTACACTATGAATGGACAGATGGATGTAGGATGGAAAGAAGGGAGGGCTGAAAAGCAGCAACGCAAGCAACACTAAACACGCGTCTCGCTATATTAATGCCACCCCTAACACGCGTGTAAGGCCACATGCACTAACTTTATTTCAGACGGACAGTGATAAAAACACTACCCTTCCCAGAGTTAGGTTTTAAAAACCTGAAAAACGCTTATTAGGAAAGATGACATTAGATGGGTTTACGTTTGAAAACATGACAGTACCCAGACACCACATGGGGATTGAAGTGAACAGGAGGTGGTAGAAAATGCACATTTTGAACGCAGCCACCTAGCTCCCTTAAATTGAGATATTTGGATTCCTTAGGGCTTGCTGACACAGAATATGTTAAGTGTTACGCAAATAGTCCAGGAATTAATACATTATAGGCAAAAGAAAATAATGAGGGTGTCAGACAACCTAAAAACTCGGAGTCGCTCAGTGGCAGAATTTTAACCCACCATTGTACGGAAATAGGCCACAAGTTACATTTGAATTGATTGGATGGAATGATATGTAAGGCTAAACACGATTAGTCGGACTATAAATGCTATCTTTTGTTGTCAAGGGAGACGGAAGTAAGAGTACTTTTTTTCAAACGATGGGGTAGAAATGGCCTGATTGGTTGGTTTGTTAATATAGTTAATTGATAGCGTTAGTTCGAGACCACTAGTTCAAATAAGCTTGATAAAGCAACAGTGCGTTGAAGCCAGCTCATATTTTTGCTAAATAAAAGCCTGGAACATAAGCAGATGGGAATTTGTGCCAGTATTTGTGCCTACATTCATTGCTAGTCAACGTATCTGTGTTTATTTCCTTGAATTGTGGTAGGTTGAAATATTTGATCTCTTTTTAATGAAAATTGAATGTACATTGATAATTTATGTCTGTATATATGTGCAGTTCAGTAGCGAACATGAGACAAGGCCTATATCTATATATATATATTGCTCCAACCTGAACAGAAGGTGTCGGAGAAAAGTCAAACTACATGGAATTACCACATAGTACACTGACACCTACCTTATGACATGGAAGGACTTATAGCTGAAAGTGCAGAGGCGTAGTAACCATTAGGGAGGTTAATACTGGAGTAAACTGCTTCAGAAGAAGATAGCAGTTAAACTAAAGCTCTGAACTCTGTGTTTGTGATGTATTGTGCTCAGTCTAGCCAGATAGTATAAATTAGTTCTGAAGTAGGAGGTACATCCTTCTTGTTTCAGGGACTGTGGTCCTAGTTATTGAAGCCGCACCTGGTCTGAGCATTTGCTGAATCCAGAGGCTACAACATACTCTTTGGTCCCTGTAGTAACCAGTGAGGTGTCTTCAGAACCAGTGAGGTGTCTTCAGAACCAGTGAAGAAGTCTAGCAGAGGAGTCTTTGCCTGCCGCCATCACGAAAGTTAAGCCCTTTGTGGCCAACAGAGCTCAACAATTTGTACCCCTCCTCTTAAAATGAATTGTATTAATTAAAGAGGGGTAATTAATTGTTTTAATGACAGGAACTGAGAACATCTCCAATACTAGTTCCAACAGAAACAAACACATGCAGTCATGATGTCTAATAAGAATCTATCTTGAAGAACAAAACCAGTATTACCTCATATTACCACATCACAACTCACACACATAGATTACTAATATTGTATGTCAATGCACAGACCACATTTATCACTGTGTACATAATATTTGTAATTACATGTTATAATATTGCCTGGTTCACTGTGTAGTTGAATCAGGATCACTATTGTAGAAAAAATCAATACATCTGTATATATCTGAAATTTATCATTGAATCTTTTAAGATAGTCTTCTAGAGTGTTGACTGTTTGTGAGTGTCACAGTGTTGTCAAGTGTGGTGGAATAATTAAATTGTTTATCTGTTTGTTGTTGTGGTGACTTACACTTCATCATTTGCATAACCCTAGACATATAACGTTGCCAACACAATATTCCAGAATAATTCTGACTGAGATATAAATATGTGGCAGTAAGTAAGGTTATCTGTAAAACACTACACATATTAGATACAGATACCTTCACAGCTGATCTCAGTCAGTACACTAAGTCCCTATAAATATTTATATCATCCCACTTTACCACACTCCTGAGTGTTTGAATATTTATATGGTCATATTCCTATGTATTCCATCTCTGGATCATCCATATGCCTCCGTGCGATCATGCCAGTATTTATGTAAGAGGAATGATGTTTGACCTGATGAACATGAGTTGACGGTGTACTCATCCATAAAAAAAAAGCGAGTTGCGTGATACTGTGGTTTCCGGTGCGCCTTCTGGGCCCAGTATCTACGACTTTAGCACCTCTTCAACGGGAGAGTGGGCTCATCCCTAATCTGTTTATGTTCCCAGTAGTAGACTATTCGCAAGCAGCCTGGGGGTGTCACTGCTCTGCGCGGACCTTGTTTACCGAGGCGGCGTCCAAGCTCGTATGGTGAAAATATGGTTGCGTTATCTTCAAATAAGACCTGTCTTTCCCATGGCTTTTCTGCCATCCTGCAACTTTGAGTTAGGGAGTTCTGAGCTCCAGTCTCTTTCCCAGGCATTTTATCCTGGCCTGGCACGCATACAGAGGACCCCACTTCTGGTTCTAAGTTAGCAGTTGGGGATAGGTGGGGTGGCACACTGTGCATTCCCCGTCATCCAGGGGGGCTCTCCAACTATGCAGAGCTTGCACAATGCTGTGCTCTGGTTCTGGGCTCTCCCAAGGAATCCTCACGTCCTGCACAGAGCCACTTCCAGATACCCACCACCTGCCATCTCTCCATTGTAGAAATCTCCTGCATGCGGCCATCCAGTCAAGAGCCAGTATTAAGTCTGGTGCCCAAGTGATCCCCCCAAGCTCAGTGTGCAATGCTGGGTTCTCATCATGCTGCAACACAGGGGGGATTGTGATGCTCAGCCATCTCTCTCAACTCTGCACCGATAAGTGACATCGGGGACTTAACTGTGCCTCAGTACTGGGAGGCCCCGTTTCCGGGTACACCACACACAGCCAATTGAGGCAACGGTCGTCGTGGGCGTGTCTTCAGTGGGGAAGTTGTGGAGTCTTCCTGTCCATGTTCTTGCACATCCTAACACTGCCCGCAAGACATCGGAGGTTTGGAGAGTGGCCTTCTCTGCTTTTTTGAGCCCGGGTGGGCTCCCCGGGCAAGTCTCGATGGGATCGGGACGTGTCCACGCGCCAGTGGGCCCAGCATCGGCCGCATCTGATGGAGGACTTGCTCTGCCAGGTTTGAGTTAGTAAATTCCAACTTTGTCATCTTCATGGCATTGTGATGCTGGGGTGCCTGTGGATTTCCTACCGCCCCGGGTAGAAGCCAGAAGTGTACTGTGCCAGCTCTGGGGGAGATAAAGGGGGTGTTTCTGCGTCTCCTTGTGATACGTAGCCAAGGTAGGGCTCAGTGCTCTTTCCCCGCCACCAAATTGCCTGCTGGTTACGCCGAGTTCTCCGAGGCTCTAGGCATGTGACCAAGAGTTGAAGACAATAGGATCGTCACGTCCTGAGTCTCTGTGCCTGTACGATGGGTTCCGATCTTCAGGGAGCAGTCCACACTCGTTCCCACTCCCAAGACTTGTTCAGTATCCATCTGGCTCCTTCCCACCCACAGAGGGCGTGTACGGTGTAGTGCACCGGTTTTATTATCGAGGTTTGCTCCTCTAGATCCGTTGTGTTTAGCCTGAGGATTCGCACCCTCAGTTACCAGGACTACCTCGAGGAGGGTGTGGCTCTTCACCACGCACAACGATCTTGGGGTATGAGAGGTTTTGCTAGGCCAAGAGACTAACACCGCAATGGTCGCTCCTTTCATGAACAAGAATTCACTAGGCCTAGGGTGAAGCAAGGGGGGAAACCCACAACACCAACACATCATACCCCCTGTCTGTAAAAGACTTTGCCCCTGAACATGAGTTGAATTATTATAATAAAATTGTATGGAAATGTCTTCGACATTGTTCCAGTTACAAGACTGTATGTCGACGCTAGAGACTGTCTAGTTGATGCCATAACCTAATGTGCATATTATCAAGATTTGTTTGGAGCTACAAGATGTCTAATAAATATTTATGTGAATCGTCCAACCTGGCCTTTGGAGTTTCATTCATGTTGGAGAATATGGCTTTGGGCGGGTACTGAAAGGTCATACCCCTATCGGCACTCGATCTGAATCAGTGTCCGGTTTCCCCATCAAGGCCAGCTCCTTGACGTGGAGATGGGGCTCAAGTACAGCCATCAGCGGCTGAAAAACCAAGACTGGCCAGGCCCTCCTAGACTCGAGCAAGACCACAGTCTGCCCTAGCAAGTCAAGGTGCTGAAGACGGAGGCAACCAGCCAAGAGGCGCACCACAGCAATCAGGATGCCACGCACATGCGCTATGGGAAGTATGCCTATATCTGCAAAACGTTATGGCACTCGCCCTGTGATGGACACCCAGGCAGGCGCAGTGCCGGGCCCTCTGCCTCGGAAGGGCCCAACCCCTACTACTGGGGGTCCTTCTCAATTGCCCCGTGGAGCCAGGAGGCATGAGAATAGAGCTACTGGCCAAGCAAAGAAAAGACCATTTAAAATAATGCACTGGAATGCTGAAGGCGTCAATAGTAAAAAAGACGGCTACAGCAAAAAATTAGAGCTCGAAAATATCTTGAATGAAGAGCAAGTAAATGTATGTTGCTTGCAAGAAACCCACCTCAACAAAGACATAGCCTTCAAAATCAGAGGCTACCAGTGCTACCGATCTGACCGAATAGACAGGCGAAAAGGTGGAATACTGACACTCGTGAGGAATAACATCAGTGCATGTCAGCTTGAAACATATATGGAGGGGGCGGAATACCAGATGCTTCATCTCAGGACAGAAAGTTCAGAATTCCACCTGCTCAACTACTACTGTCCGAGCGACCGCCCACTGGCACTAGATACAATCCCAGCAAAAGAAAGACTGATTGTATGCGGAGACTTCAACAGCCACTCACAGAGCTGGGGCTATGATCACATGGACAGGAGAGGTGAGGAGCTTGAAAACTGGCAGGATGACAATGGGCTTATCCTGATTAATCAGCCAATCGACCCACCAACCTTCTACTCGAGATCATGGCACACCACCTCTACACCAGACCTGGCATTCCACTCACCCAGCTTGGAGTGGAACACCACACGCATTGTAGGGAAACAACTTGGAGGCAGCGACCACCGGCCAGTCTTCCTAATTGTGGAAAATGAACTTGTCAAGGAGAGCAGCACTCTCTCTAGGTGGAACTACAAGAAGGCAGACTGGACAATGTACCAGCACCGTACTAGTATACTGGCTAGAGATCTGACTGTAGACAAAGACATCAATAAGCTAGTCGATGAATTCAGCAGATGCATATTACAGGCTGCTCGTGAAACAATACCTAGAGGGGCTCGTAAGCACTACAAACCATATTGGAATAGTGAACTAGAGCAGCTGCACAACGACGTGGAAACATCTCGAAAGCAGGCAGAGACCAGTCCATGCCAAGAACACCACAATAACTACCAGCAAGCTAAGGCCAAATTTCAAAGGGCCAAGTTGCAGGCCAGGCGAAGAAGCTGGAAGGAGAAAACAGAGTCCTTGAACTTTGAAAGAGATACGAGGAAACTGTGGAAGCTGGTAAAGCAACTTAACGATGAAGGTACAGGGAGAAACTCAAGGATTGCTCTGTACAAAGATGGAAACATCCTCATGGGAAAACAGGCAGCTGATCACTTTGCAGACTCCTTTGCTAAAGACAACAACATCGAAGTTAGCCCAGAGAAGCAACAGGAGACTCGTGAGAAACAACACGCAGGACGAGATGGAACCATACCTGAAGTTATGGAGGCACCAATCACATTCAGAGAACTGGAGCTTGCAATATCCAAATTGAAAATGAGAAAGTCGCCAGGAGTTGATGGAGTGTCCAATGAAATGATTAAGAACTTGGGAACCGCAGCAAAAACAAAGCTGCTGCAGATCTTCAATATCTGTTGGAACTCAGGCAGAGTTCCACAGACCTGGAGGGAAGCAATCATGATACCACTCCTAAAACCAGGAAAAGACAGTTCCACTGCCTCCAGCTACAGACCAATCAGCCTTACAAGCTGCCTCTGCAAAACAATGGAACGTATCATCAACCTCAGGCTACAGTGGTACCTTGAAAGTGAAAACCTTCTTGTACCACAGCAGGCGGGCTTTAGGCAGTGTTATTCCACCGAAGATCAGGCAACTTACCTTTCCCAAGAGATTGAGGATGCGTTCCAAGATAAGAAACTGGTACTAGCAGCATGGATAGATCTAAGGAAAGCATTTGACAAGGTTTGGAAAGAAGGGCTTCTGAAGAAACTGAGAAATTGTAGAGTGAATGGTAAGATGTACAAATGGGTGAAAGCATACTTGCATAACAGAAGAGCCCGAGTACAACTAGATGGCCTCAAGAGTAAGAAAATTCTACTGCGTCATGGCGTCCCTCAGGGAGGGGTTCTGTCCCCCACACTTTTCCTAGTCTACATCAACGACCTGGTTGCTGAACTACCACATGGAATGAAAGTGGCAATGTACGCTGATGACCTGGTAATATGGTGCACAGATGAGCATGCAACAGTGGCCACCAAACTGCTACAAAGAGCTATAGATGCCTTAACCTCATGGGCAAATAGATGGTGTGTCAGCATCAACACAGACAAGTGCAGCACTACGCTCTTCACCCTCTCTCCCAAACAAAAAGCTGGTGTCATCAAGATAAACGAAGAGCTCTCCGAGAGAAGATAAACAACCCACTTATCTCGGAGTTACATTCGATGATAGGCTGACATGGAAGCAGCACATCAACAAGGCAGCAACAAAGGCCAGGAGGAAGCTAGCCATCCTGAGAAAACTAAGTGGAACCACATGGGGAGCCAGCGGGAAAATACTTAGTAAAGTTTACCAGCAGGGCATACGACCACACCTGGAATATGGGTCAGCTGCGTGGTGTCCAGCATCAAACACCACATTACAAGAGCTAGATAAGGTGCAAAACCAGGCGCTTAGGGTCATCACGGGGGCAATGAAATCAACGCCTATAGTGGAGATGGAAAAAAATGGGGAGGATACAAGCACTGAGAGAACGCAGAGACACGAAAGTGCTAACACAGGCAGAAAAGTTCCTCTGTATGCCGAGCCATCCAATGAAGGACAGATTCCAAAACCTAGCAATGGGGCGACTGAAAAGAAGCAGCTTTATCCACCAGGCCAAACGATTTCGTAGACAAACCTCAGACCTGCCTGAAGTTAACAGCCCCCTAAAGTCTGTGCCAGAACAAACCCCTTGGAGAGAGGAGCATGGACTACCAGTACACATCCACACAAAAGTGAAAGGAATATTCGACAGGGATGAACAGAACAGCGTGCAACGTAGGACAGTCACTCTCAGTTTCCTGGATGATGAATACCCACAGGACCTCTGGGTCCGAGTATACACGGATGGGTCAGCACAGAATGCAGTAAAGAATGGAGGAGCAGGAGTGTACATAGAATACCCAAACAACACTAGGGATACGGTCAGAGTACCAACGGGGAAATTCTGTAACAACTATGATGCAGAAGTCCAGGCAATCAAGGTGGCAACTGAGAAACTACTGAACACCAATCTCGGTCCACAGCCTGTAGTATTCCTGACAGATGCAAGATGCACTCCAAGCACTTCAGTCCAGAAAATTGCCACCCCAGACAGCGGAGCACGTACTGCAAGATTGCCCCGAATATGATATATTGAGGCAAACCCACTGGCCCAGAGAAACAACACTGGAAGCAAAACTATATGGACCTCTGTATGAACTACAAAAGACAGTGAAGTTTATACAAGAAACAACATTGCAGATATAGACAATATATTTCAAGCGAACGAAAGAAGAAGAAGAAGAAGTGTCCGGTTTATTGTGTAATAATTAAAATATATATATCAGAAGGACCTCAAGCCCATTTAAGTTACCCGTATCAATGGCATAATGTCTTCTTGTGTTCCACTAATGTGGATAAATCAGTATCAGTTGTTTTTATTGTGAATCAGTACTATCACCTAACATTTTGTGTAATTTTTACACTATCACTTTACATTTCATAATTGTTTTATATGCTGAGTTTCACAGCTTTTCAGTTACTTATTTCTTTCTGTTTTTCTCTCTCACAGATAACTATGCTATCCTTTGACGTAGATGAAAATGATGAGGAAAGCGATGATGGTGACAACAGAGAAGATGATAACAAAAATGAAGACAGCAATGACCACGACACAGGTGAAAGTGACACGAGAGAAGAGGCAGACACTTTATCTGATGAAGAAACAGATAATATAACAAGGACAGAAGCAATGGCTAGAGCTAAGGAGAGACGGAAGAAGAGGCTTGGTAAGCCTGTTACCATGTTTGTTGTGTGGGAGCTGTTGTGTTTTTGTGTCCTGTTGTAGTTAGTTGTCAGAACAAGGTTATGAGTTGTGATTCATCATCATCATCATGAGCTGCCACCTCTTCAACAAGGGTCAGTTGTAATGTATCTCCATCTTCTGTCTTGATGGTGTACTTTGATAGACTCTTTCCTGGCCATCTCTTGATGTTAGTTCCCCCCCCCCCTTTTTTTTTTAACGAACGCCCGCTATTACTCAAGGCGAAATCTCAGGTTAGTATATTTAACCTGAGACTGATTTTACGCGAGTATCCTATTTTCCCTGAACGCTGACAGGTGTCTCTCACCATTCAGGCAGATACTCACCGTCTTTGGAGAGTACCCATTAGAGCTGGGTCGGCTCAGGCGCCGTTCAGGTTATTTCAGTCCCTGGTCGATGACACTCTTTCAAATGTCCTCGCCAGGGCTCGAATTAATCCAGTCCAAATCCCGGTCGACGATACTCCTTCAAATATTCTCGCCCGATCGCCAGCGCAGTGTGGTAACCATTACACCAGCGAGGCTCCCCAGCTTCCCCCCTAATAGCGCTGACTATCATCTCTTTTTTTGTTAGCACTTTATTGAGCATGGAGCTACCACTGTAGCTGGCCCCCTTCCGGAAGCCTATGCCAAAGCACAAACTCTTGCAGCTGTGGTTTCAGTAGCAAGTTGTTTTATATAATAAAGTTGCCACCCACATACTCAGCCTCATATTAGTCACCTTTCACATCATGCATAAGGCAGATTTCTCATCTTGGCGGACACTTTATCTTTCAGTGGTGGTATTTTAAAAACATTTTTATTGGTTGGTTTCTTTTGATAGAAATTGGTGTCGAGCAGTAGTTACAGGCCTGTGTTCCTTATGGGCAAAAGTGAATGATAGGATAGGGGTATGCTTCACATCATATGTGGAAAAAAAAAGTAAGCAAAGGGTAATACTTCACACCATATGTGGAAAGAAAATATAAGTCAAGGTTAAAGAGTTGACTGTCTTTGTTCTTGTCATTGTCCAGGTATGAATCCAGATGTGGATACTAGTTTTCTGCCAGACAGAGACAGGGATGATGAGGAGAACAAGCTGAGGTGATTTTAAGTTTTGGTTTTTATTTAGTCCAGAGTTAGTTTTTTTAGTGTGTTTATGTTTTTAATAATCTTCAACTCGCACGTTAGGTCAGTCCTATTTTGTGACTCTGAAATGTGGAGAACAACAAAGTGTGACAGCCAGAAAGATACAGACTTTCATAAATGTGTGATTACGCATAAAAAGGTTGAAATGGTATGATAAGATCAACTAATATGGAACTGGTGAAAAGAGCTAGAAAAACACCAGTGGAACAGGAGGTGAGGAGAAGACACTGGCATTAGGTGGGACACACACATCAAGAAAGCCAGTTGATAGCATTACAAGGCAGGCCTTGTTCTGGAAACCCCCAGGCTAAGAGAAATAGAGGGAGACCAACAAACAATTTGAAGAAGAGAACACTGGAGACAGAAATGAAAGGGGGTTAAAGGTGACACAGAAAGAGCTTGAATGGATAGCATGTGTTTGTTGCAGGTCTTTGCTCCATGGGGAGCAGAAAGGTTTTAACTCAATGATGTGGTGACCTGAAAAAACATGCGGAGGACATAGAGAGTTAAGAGTGAGAAAGTCTGAGGGAGTCTGAGCGCTGGCATGCAATTTAAAAAAAAAAAATTTGAATGAAGTCAGTTTTAGTTTTAAATAGCCGCGTTGAATTTCAGATTTAATTTTTTTTTTTTAAATTTTGCCTCGTTTTGGCGAGGCGCATCCTGTTCAACATAGCCGGTTATATTAGGGCACATGTCCAAATATAAAAGACCTTTAAGTCTGGAGAATTAGTTATGTGTTAGTTATAGAATTTCAGATGTTTGTGTAAAGAGGTTCTTTTTGTGACATATTACTGTATGACATGTCACAAGGTTTATTTGTTTGTGTGCTGTGGTCAGAACATAGATGTGGTCCACTACTGAGTGTGTGAAATAGAGATGTGGTCCACTACTGAGTGTGTCAAATAGAGATGTGGCCCACTACTGAGCGAGAGCTGCGGTAGCATAGTGGTTAGTGCACTGGCTTCCTAGCTCAGTGGTCTGTGGTTCGATCCCCAGTTGAGGTGGGATTTTTTTAGGCCGCAAACGGCTCCTGGGTCGACCCAGCCCTAGTTGGGTACCAGAGAAACTTCTGGGGAGGTTAAGGCAGCCGGCGTAATGCTGACCACATCACCCCTTGTGTGCCGATAGTCGAGAAAATATGGGCCTAACACCATATTCCCAATATGCCTCAATGGGCGTGTAACGAGATCCTTTACCTTACCACTGCTGAGTGTGTGAAACAGAGATGTGGTCCACTACTGAGCATGTGAAATAGAGATGTGGTCCATTACTGAGTGTGAACATAGAGATGTGGTCCACTGCTGAGTGTATGAAATAGAGATGTGGTCCACTACTGAGTGCTTAAGACATCTGAACAATTTAAATGCGCATCATATTATATTGTTTAGAGAGCAGCTGCGTCAAGAATGGGTAGCCACACAAGAAAGAATTAAGAATGAAGAGATTACTATTACTTACAGCTACTGGGATGGCTCTGGACACAGAAGACAGGTAGGAGTCTGGGGGAAGGGAGAATAGAAAAATGTTGGGAAATTGTTTAGTTGGTAACACTACAGATGATTAATGCAACAACTAACTCTGGTATGTCTTATATAAGGCTGAGTGTGTGTGTGTGTGGGGGGGTTGGTTTAGGAGACGACATAAAAGGATTACTGCTTCCTCAGGTATACCATAAAAGGCAACTAACATGAGGTTGTGCACTTGGGGGTGGGGGGGGGGGGGGCTGACAGCCTCACCATGTAAAACAAATAGCTACAGAAACCACTTTGACCAGAGCACACCAATGCTTGAGTGCAGGCTTCCTGCAGAAGGACTTAATACAGTGGTGGCTTCTTTTTGGAGCGAAAAAGAGGAAATTTTGGCTTGTTAGGCACACATTTTTTTTTACATTTTACTGGTGAATATTTGAACTGTCAATGCAGCAGAGAGGTACTTCAATGGATTACAACTGTTGATCAGTTGAAATCAGTAATTTTGTATTGGTTACTCTGTAACTATGGTCCGTGAATGACAGCAGAAACCATCGAGATGTACATTGGGCTGGCATATTTTCATCATCATCAGGTGCCATCTCCACATCGAAAGTTGACTGCAGTGGATCTCCAATGTCCCTTGTCTTGATGGTTCACTTTGATAGACTCTTTCCTGTCCATCTCTTGTCTTGATGGTTCACTCTGATAGACTCTTTCCTGTCCATCTCTTGTCTTGATGGTTCACTCTGATAGACTCTTTCCTGTCCATCTCTTGATGTTATCTTCACACTTTTAGCGCTGTCTTCCTCTTGCATGTTTGCCTTCAACTCTTCCTTCTAATTATAGTCTTCAGCAAGATATGTCTTTTTACATGGCCAAAATATTTTAGCTTTCTTCTCTTTCCATGAGACGTGCCCCACTCTTCTATATGTCCACATCGCAAAGGCCTCCATTCTTTCCTCCAATTGCTTGTTCACTGTCATAAAACGTGGTAATGAGCATACATGGATATGGATAAGGGAGAGATGCTGAGAACATGTTTTCCTCATCATTTTCACCTCTGTATCCAGTTCTCTTCTCCATGTGTTTTTTTTTGGGTCTACCTCTCTTTCCCTGTGGATTCCAGAACAAGGACTGCCTTGTAATGCTATCAACAGGTCTCCTCAATGTGTGTCCTATCCATCGCCAGCATCTTCTTCTTGACTCTTGTTCCACTGACACTTGTCTGGTTCTTGTCATCAATTCCACATTTGTGACTTTGTCATACCATTTCAGTCCTTCTATTCTACGCAAGCACTCGTTTATAAAAGTCTGTAGCGTTTTGGTTGTTGGTTTTGTTGCTCTCCATGTCTCAGAGCCATACAATAGGACTGACTTGACATTTGAGTTGAAGATTTTTATTTTCGTGTTGGACTTGATTTCTCTTCTCCATATGTTTCCCAATGCAATGAAAGCTCCTCTTGTTTTTTGTATTCTTATTTTGATATCATTGTCTGTCCCTCCAACTTTATCTATATTACTGCCAAGATATGTGTATGATTCTACATCCTTTAGTGGTGTTTCAAATTCAACCGTAATATCAATTCTTGCATTTATTCTCATAATCTTTGTCTTTTCCCTGTGTATTTTTAGGCCCACTTGTTGTGACCTCTCATCGAGAATTTTCATTTTCTCTTGCATCTGATTATGGTTATGGGACAGAAGAGCCAAGTCATCTGCAAAATCCAGATCATGAAGCTGTGTAGTCAGATTCCACTGGATTCCATTTCTATTGTGTGATGTCGATGTTTTCATAACCCAATCTATTGCTAGTGTGAAAAGAAATGGAGACAAGAGGCATCCCTGTCTCACTCCCGTTCTAATCCTAAAAGGTTCTGCAAGTTGTCCTTCATGAAGAACTCTGCATGTCATGTCTTCATAGGTCTTCCTTATTAAGTTAATGATCTTCATGAAAACTCCATAATGCCTCATTGATTTCCAGTGATTCTCTCTTTACACTGTCAAATGCCTTTTCATAGTCCACGAATCCGATGTATAGCAGCGAATTCCATTCCAGACTTTGTTCAACTATTACTCTCAATGTGGCTATCTGGTTTGTACAGGATCTGTTTTGTTGAAAACCTGCTTTGTTCATCTCTCAGTTGCTTGTATATGGACTCTTTTAATCTTTTCCTGACACTAAAAGTAACATTATTCCTCTATAATTTGTACACTCTTATAAATTTCCCTTCTTAGGCAACTTGACCAGATAACCTTCCTTCCATTCTGCTGGTATTTGCTCTCTCTCTCCCAGACTTTGCCAAGTAGTTTGTATAATGAAGAGCAGAATAGCTCAGGCAAAAAGCAGCTTTCCATAAAATGAACAATATTTTATGCAACAAATCTTTACGAGTGGAAGTAAGAAGGAGAGTTCTTCACTGTTATATAGGGCCAATCCTAACATACGGATGTGAGCCATGGACAATTAGTAAACAAGCTGGAAAAGTCCGGGAAGCCACATAAGTGTGATTTTACAGAGAATGCTAAGGGTATCATTTGGCAGCTAAAAAGAGTAATAAGGATGTCCTGAAAGAAGCCAGTTCACAAAAGAAGTTTATTACTCACATTAAAAAGGAGCAACTCACTTTCTTTGGTATGCTAGGAGCAGGGGAAAGTTGGAACATATTGTGACTGTATGTTTGTTTAAGCACTATTATCTGTCATTAGCATGTCTAGTTTTATCACTAGTGAGAGCTGTTTGTTTTATATTCATCATCATCATTATGCTTTTTGCCCTTAATGGAGCATGGATCCACCCCCCCCCCAACCAAAGCATTCATGTACTCTTGCAGCTGTGTATTCTGTAGCAATGTATTTGACATGCCTGACGGAGCAGTAATCCAATTCTTTCATTGTCACCCCAGAGAGACGAACCCCCCCCCCCCCCTCCCCCCCCCCCCCCACCCCACCCCCCCCCCCCCGCCCCCCCCCCCCCCCCCTTGTTCTATTGCTGTGTGTATAATGTAGTTATCAATTCTTTACCAGTTGTATTAGAGCGCTAATGGCATATTTATATATATATATATTTTTTCTCTGTATTGTTAACGTCCTTGGCAGGTCAGTATTCATCATTGCTTTTAAAAATACTTCTAAAAGTAAATGGGAAAAAAAAAAAAAGCACAAATAGTAATACGTCTTACTAAGAGAAAGGACAAGGAAAAAGGCTACAAGGCCTTCGTCAGGGACAGACAAACATAAGACAGTAGGGAAAGAAAGTGAGAATTAAGCGGAGAACATGAAACTAGGAATAAGAGACAAATACTCCCTGATGTGTGTCACATGTTGGAGCAAACATGTCCGCTACTGAACCGGAAACCGGAAGTGAGTTGTACATTAAAAGCATAAATAAAAAAATAATGAAAACAAATAATGTAAATGAAGGGTTATGTGCTTTTAAGTACTCTCATAGTGGTTTTCTGTGCTGTTTGTTTTACTTGAACTGTCTGTGTGCTGCAGTATTGTTCTCATGACAAATACTTGTTTGTTTTAGCTCAGTGTATAAACAATGCTCCCAGTGATTTATATAAGGACATAGACATCTTGTACTTGAAATCTGCTGAAACCATTTTGATAACACATTTATCATGAATGATTCATTGTAACGTGTGAAGGGGGTCATTTTGATATCAATGCATGGCCGTCACCAGTACAATTTCTGCACAAATTCTGTGAAGATATCGACAACTGCAGGCTAACCACTGCATTCTGTAAACATGTTCAGGTTGATATCAGTATGTAGAGGCTGGCAACCTCATCATACAAAACAGATTGCTACAGAAACCACTACTTCAAGACCATGGGAATGCTTGATCTAGGCTTCCTGCAAGGAAGGCCAGATGTAGTGGTGGCTCCATGCACGAAATGGAGTGACAAGGAAACTAACCAGTGTGTTGGTACGCCTAGAAAAAAAAAAACCCCCCCGGGGAAAAGTGGCTGTGTCTGTAGGACTGGAAAACCAGAGTTATCTATATTTTATACATTTAACATTACATCTTTTTTTATCATCAGGTAAACATGAAAAAGGGTAACACTGTACAACAGTTCCTACAAAAGTGCTTGGAGGGTTTGCGAAAAGAATTCAATGACCTTCGGCCCGTCTCTGTGGACCAGCTGATGTACGTCAAGGAGGATTTGATCATTCCTCACCACTATTCCTTCTATGACTTTATCGTGACCAAAGCTCGCGGTAAAAGTGGCCCGCTGTTTAACTTTGATGCACACGATGATGTGCGGATTATCAATGATGCCAAAGTTGAGAAGAGTGAGTCCCATGCTGGCAAAGTATGCTTGAGGAGCTGGTATGAGAGGAACAAGCATATTTTCCCTGCCAGCCGATGGGAGCCGTATGATCCAGAGAAAAGTTGGGATAATTATACGATATCTGACAAGAATGCTGTCAAAATAACTGTTAAATAGTTTTTCTTTTGAAAGATGCATTCCCATTTAACTTTTTTTTTTTTTTAAACCAAGGAAAGTCTCTACATTTTGTATTTATTCATGCATCAGTCATCCCTATTCACTTCTTACGGAGCATGGGAGCCAACCCTGCAGCTGGTTGCCCTGGCTAGAAACCTGTACCAAAGCATTCATGTACTTTAGCAGCAATGGTTTCTGTAGCAAAATGTTCTACTTGATGTGGTTGCCAGCCCTATGCATCAACCCTATATATTAGAGCCTAATGCATCAACCCTATATATTAGAACCTAATGCATCAACCCTCGTATATTAGAACCTAATGCATCAACCCTCGTATATTAGAACCTAATGCATCAACCCTCGTATATTAGAACCTAATGCATCAACCCTCGTATATTAGAACCTAATGCATCAACCCTCGTATATCTCCTCCAAAATTGTATCCTAAACAATATAAACTCAGACCTTAAGGTCTTTTATATTTGGACATGCGCCCTAATATAACCGGCTAGGTTGAACAGGACACGCCTCGCCAAAAATTTTATTTTTAAAACAAAAGTATCCTAAAGCAAATGGTGGGAGAAATACACGTAATTCTGTGAAAAATTGTACACGAGTTTATTGTCATGAAAGAATACTGTAATGCCTTTAGACATGTAAATATAACAAGGAAATAAATGTGATTCAAGCATATGGTTTTTGTCTTCAGAATGCTCTGAGCCAAGTCCACATTTCTTTCTTGATTTTTCATTAGTTTCACGTCATGCTGATTTGATTGTTGAATGATTATTAGTTACTTTATCTTCATTGTTTCTGGATGTTTCTTTACTTGTGATAGCTGACTAAACTAACCACAAGGTCTTTTATATTTGGACTGGCGACCTGATATATATTTCCCAATGCAATAAAAACTCCTCCAATCCTTTTGTATTCTAGCTTTGATATCCTTGTCCCTCCAAATGTGTATTTTGCTGCCAAGGTGTAGATGTTTCTACATCTTGTAGTGGTGTTTCTTTCAGTAAATCTTGTTATCGTTTCCTCCTGCATTTATTCTCATTATCTTAGTTTTCTCCCTGTGTATTTTCAGACCCACTTATTTATGCGTGTTGCTGATATGTATTGTATGATTGGATAATTCCTATGGCTTGTTGTGTTGTTCATGAGTAAACTTCTTATCATTAAATATATGTCTTTGTGTAATCTACTTATGTTATAGCACGTTTCACTAGCTTTGCCCAACTTCAAAATGCTATATCTCAGCGAATATATAACGCATATAAGTGACATTTTGTGTGTGAATTTGAAATGGTATAGACCCTATGTATTATATTTTTCATTAAAATGCGGCCATTGGTTTCAATTTTCGTTTCTTTGCGATATAATATAAAAACCTACTTGCCAACACACATCACACGCACACATATTGAAATGTCTACAGTAAATTATACGACCTCATTTGCACATTTTTGGTTTATCAAGCAATTGGCATGATTTTTGAGTGAAATTGCGTGAAATCGCACTTCTTGAACATAAAACAGTTTATATCCGGTGCAACGCACACATTGTCAATCAGAGGTGTGTCTACAAAAATTATTGTGTGGTTAAGAAGGAAAAATGAGTCTGCGAGTACATTTTATGACATTACAGCAAATCACAAATAGGATTTTTAATTATTTCTGCAATGAAGCTACTCGAGGAAAACTATATCATTCTATTTCAAACCCACAAAAGAGGACTATTCACGCCTTGGGGATAAGCAAACGATCATTGCACCGCTGGATAGCGACATCTGAAATGTCTAATTCCAGTGTTTTACACACGAAAATTAGGCCAAGAGTGGTGATTAATTTTGACAGAGAATTGATCCGCAGAGAAATTTGCAATATGTTTCACAATAATGAGGCAGTGACTTTAAGGAAATTGAAAATTTGGTTAAGAAAGAATAATGACATTGATATTTCCAAATCTACGCTATGGAGGACTATTAGGAGTTTGATATTCACTTTTAGAAAATATGTTGGTGGTAGAAACCTTATTTGTGAGAAGCCTCATATAGTTGCAATGAGAAGCAAATATTTACGCGAGGTCAGAGAAATGAGAAGAGATTGTTATGATTTTGTGTATTTAGATGAAACTTGGATCAATGCGCACCACAGTAATGAACGAGAATGGCAATCATCTGATGGAACAACTAAGAGACTAGTACCAAGCAGCAAAGGACAGCGCCTAATAATTGCACATCCAGGAAGCAGCCATCATGGGCTTCTAAATAATACTGAACTCATATTTGTTTCAAAATCCACAGATAATAGGGATTACCATGCAGAGATGAATGGCAAGATATTTCAAGATTGGATTGTGAATCATGTACTTCCTTCCTTGGATAGACCGTGGTGTTTGATAATGGACAATGCCTCATATCACAACGTTGTGGCACCAGAAGATAAAGTTTCTAATTCACCAAGTATTAAAGATGTAATAAAGATTTGGCTGACCATAAACAACATTCCATTCAACGAAATGTCCATGAACCTGAATTACTTGGAATTGTAAAAAAAGACACAGCATACAAAGATATTTCACATAGACAAGGCAATCCATGAACATGGTCACAGATGTTTAAGATTACCTCCTTACCATTCTCACTTAAACCCAATAGAATTAGTATGGGCTAAAATTAAGGAACAGGTAGCAACAGAGAATAGAACGTTCAAATTAAAAGATGTTGAAATACTTATAAAAGCCGCCATCTCCAATATAGCCAGGGATTATTGGAAGAAAAGTGAGAACCATGTGTTACAAGAGGAAGAGGAATATTGGAAGAATGATGGTTTGTCCTTCATTCAGCCGAGATTGATTTTCAATTTATCAGAGACATCTGATTATGATTCGGATGAAGTTTAATTTCTTTAAAGATGACCTTACCGTTATTTACAAGCACATTAGAGGAGCAACGTTCCATTATGATATTTATGAACCGCAAAGAGATGATACCCATTGAAATAATTAGATCAAGGAAGGTCCAGTTTGGTAGCGCATTAAATGTCAATGACAAACAATGTCACGAGTATTTCGCATGCAGATCATTTAAGAAATCATCTTCAACACGTATTCAATTGCAAACGTGATGGCCACATTATTGTAATAGTAGACACGCCTATGCCTAATCAATTCACAGAATCTGTGCATGAAGTGGTAAAATTTCTTTTCTCGATACACAATAATTAGTATGCCGACAAAGATCAAAGGATTTCATCCGTTTATGGGAACTGGACAAGATGCACAGATATAAAGTATATATTTGTTGGGTCTAACCCAATATAACATCGTATGCAAAAAATGGAATTAATACGTTAGACGGTTAATCAGATAATTACATTTGTTTGAGGGCAAAGCTAGTGAAACGTGCTATAGCTGTATTATTGTACAATTTGAGATGAGCATTATGTCTTAGTTACAGTAGTGGTTCCTTTCTTTTTTTTTTTTGTCTTGCAACAAAAAAACCTGATGAAACAGGTAAAATGTACAGGTAGTAATAGGTAAATATGGCAGATACTTCCATAGGGGATTGAAGTGTTAAGAGACTTCACTATACTAGATCCAGCTTTATGAGGTGGGATGACCATTTCCCTCTCTTGCTGCCTTTGCCTTCCCTCACCTAAGAGCAGAGTTAGGTACCCATTTATAGCTGGGTAACCTCACCACATGAGTCAAGGGATTCAAACACTCTGCCATTCGAACGGATAGAGACAGTATACAAAGTAAAATTTGTCTCTTTTTTCTCCCCTTTCTCTCACAAACAGATATGCATACAGAGATATACAATTTCATATGCAGATATCAGAGCTGATTATGTCAACAAATGATTTTTATTTTCTGAGCAATGCAAAAATGTATAAAGCTCGACAAATTTTTTGTTGCCACAAATATTTTACAACTGTAACGTTCAGATGTAATTAAAAACTCCTAAACTGAACTTGTAATGTACAATTAACAACAGTGCTAACATCGACAGAATAAGTCGATAAATTATATTACACACACACACACAAAAAAAAAGGTTCTACATACTGGCTTGACAGTTGCCTTAGCAACATTATAAATATCATATTAGCAGTGATGCACCAGCTTTGACTGTAAGTTGGGCACAGATTAAGTATCCTTTTTTTTTTTATTATACATAACTCCTAGAGTGAAAAATTCTTATGGTAAGTGCAAACTGAACTTTTATTTTTTCAAACTAAAATTAATTTATAAATTTCATATAATAAAAAAAAAAATCCCCAGAAAAAATGATAAGCATGATTCTCACTGTACTCCCTAATTTGCTATGTTACAATAATTAGATGCTAAAATACTTTGGCCAGATAAAAAGGCATAACACCTTGCAGAAGACCATAGAAGGGAGAGTTGAAGGCAAACATGCAAAGGGAAGACAGCGCTGTAAGTGGGAAGATAACATCAGGAGATGGACAGGAAAGAGTCTATCAGAGTGCACCACAAGACAAGAGACAGAAGACGTTGGAGATCCATTACAGCCAACCTTCGTTGTGGAGATGGCAGCTGATGATTAACTACTGTTAAAGAATAGGACCACCACTCCCTTAGGCATGTTGTACCAGGTGACATATGAGGCCTGTGCCATGGGGATGGCAACCTCATCATGTCAAACTAAATGTTTCAGAAACCACTGCTACAAGAGGCATGTGAATGCTGGGTGCAGGCTTCCTGCCCCATAATGAGCAAACAAGGAAAATGATGATGAATTACAACTGTTGACAGTAAGGACAAGAACAGGGTCTAACTTAACTGTAAGTAATACCCCTGCTGTGTCATAATTAACTCAAGCCAAGCCTATCTTCACTTCACGTTTGTTACTACTGTTGACAGTAAGGACAAGAACAGGGTCTAACTTAACGGTAAGTAATACCCCTGCTGTGTCATAATTAACTCAAGCCAAGCCTATCTTCACTTCACGTTTGTTACTACTGTTGACAGTAAGGACAAGAACAGGGTCTAACTTAACGGTAAGTAATACCCCTGCTGTGTCATAATTAACTCAAGCCAAGCCTATCTTCACTTCACGTTTGTTACTACTGTTGACAGTAAGGGCAAGAAAAGGGTCTAATTTAATGGTAAGTAATACCCCTGCTGTGTCACTGTGTCATACATAATTAACTCAAGCCAAGCCTATCTTCACTTCACGTTTGTTACTACTGTTGACAGTAACGGTAAGTAATACCCTGCTGTGTCATAATTAACTCAAGCCAAGCCTATCTTCACTTCACGTCGTTACTACTGTGCTTGGTGGTCCCCATTTTCAAATGGTATCATCTGAAGACTAAGCTATTGGCCAAGTGGTTAGACACCTTGCCCCTCAGCGGCCAAAGTTACTGGGTTCTTGGATTGATACCTAGTAGTTTCACTCTCCAGTATACCCAGCTGTAAATGGATATCTCACTCTGCTCTCGAGTTAGCGAAGGCAGCAAGGAAAGGGAACTGGTCACCCTATCTCATAAGCTGGACCTAGTACAGTGAAGTCTCTAACACTTCACTCCACTGTGGCAGTATCTGCTATGGGATCACCTTTACCTCATTCACCATCTCAAGACTAGTATGAGGCTGGGCTGGCAACCTCTTCATGTAAAATGAACTGCCAAAGAAAGCACCACTGTAAGAGTTTGTGTGTCAGTATTTCTCGGAGGGGGTTCCATTATCTCAAGGACTGAACAATAAAAAGGGTTAGATTATAGGAAAAATATTCTGTGGTTGGCCAAGCTGTCTGAATCTTGGAGGACTATTGTGTCATGACGCAGAGTAAAAGTGCCCATTTAAACGAGACATGAGAAGTCCAACGGTGGAATGGATATGTGACATGGGAAATTGAGAGGGATGCCTGATTGCGATTTGTTATGACTGACCCTATAGACATGACGTTGTTCATGACTGAGATAACAATTTTTTTTTCTCATATCTTTGTGGAATGTTTTGTTTGCTGGCACCTATGGCCATGTTTCCACGTGATATTCTAACCAATGGTGACATCTAGATTGTTAAAGGGAGAAGGGACAGTGAAATTCTGTCTTCATAAAAAATTGCAGGATTTAAATTAAATTAATCTTCTTCTTCTTCTTCCATCCTTAGCCACCAACCGACAAAGCAGTCAGTGGCCAATACGCCTAGTAGCGTCTTAGGGCAACAACAAATTGATTTCTTTGCCGTTGTATCCCATCACGCCTAGTGGCGTCTTTAGGGCAACAACAAATTAATCTATTTGCCGTTGTTTCCGTAATCAAATTGACTAGCAAACAGGTGATCAGCCCGTTGAAAATTAAATTAATGTACAGGCTTAATCTACAACAATATTTGTTATGTGTAACAAAGAGCTTGATGGCATCAAACTATTTGTTGCCATGGAAATGACGGCCATAAGGAATTCTAATGGTATATTTCAATCTGCTAAGGCTTTTTATTTTTAAAAATTTGAACTCTGAAAACCAAATTTCAAAAGGAAAGTTTACCACGGTTTTTTAAAACTTCTGACAGATCAGATTTTTGATAATTTTTGTAGATGAAGTGCTTCAGGGCTTTTTTAATTTGGTGTCTAAAAAGTAGTATTAAATTTTGCCAAATTTTCCAGCACTATTTGCCATAAATCAAAATGTTGATAAGATTTCAAAAATCTGATCTAAAAAAAAAAAAAAAAAAACTACATAGTGCAGTGAAAAGTTGGTGTGCCAAATCCCAGGCTGACTAATGAATTAAAAAAATTAACAAATTATAAGAAAATTAAGACAGGTCTATCATTTTTTCTCCAAACACCCAAAAACTTAAATATTCTGAAAATGGAAAGTTTCTTTGGGCTAATGTTTGATCACAATTTGGGTGATTTATGACTATTTTAGGTGACTTTGGGCTATTCTTCTAACACAGTTTGGACGATTTGTGCAATTTTGGCTACTTTTTGAACGTGATTAGGTCAACATCTGAAAACCAAAAAAGTTTGGTGTCTGAAATATAGCTGCTCCCAAGGATTTTGGATAAAAGTTTACAGAGTTGTTGTTGTTTGTTGTTGTTGTTTGTTGTTGTACTAAACAAAGTTATGAGAAATTACAATTTTTATTTCTTTAAAAGAAGGGCACAGTTTCATAAAGAAATGCACTTTCTAAGTCAAAATTACGCATATTCAGCATGTCTTTTGAAAACTGATTTTAAAGTATTTAGATTCTGGACTCCTAATTATCAGAAAATGGAATAATCCCACTTCTGATATATATACTTTTTTTTTCAAATTTGAGCCTCTCCTGCCGTAAGTAAAAGACATCTTTGATTATCCAGTGGTAATTTTTTTTTTTTTTTAAAGCCTGAAAACATGTAGTTGCTTCAGATGATTGTTTATTCATCAATACAAATAAGTCAGAAAGTGAAGACAGCGTACTTCAAAATGTCCATTGTGTGGGAGCCAGAAATGCAGGAGACTAAAATCTTGTTTGGCTATTTACTCTAGTTTTTTTACACTTCCTGCCACCTTGAGGCAGTGGTGAAAGTAAGGATAGTACTGTATTCTCACTTGTTCACAGCAGGGCTGTGTAGTCGGGAGTTGTGCAGTCGGGTAGGTAAAGAATGTCCACACTTCGACTCCAGATTGTTTTGCCATGTGAATAGTAAAAAATTGTAGTTGGAGTCGGGAATCAGAGTCGGCTTTCTAAAATGTCAGGAGTCGCAGTCAGACTCCACAGCCCTGGGTCACAGGCCTAGAAAACTGATTCTCCCAATAACTTACATGTGTGTGACGTTAGGCAACACTTAATTACACAAGTAAACAAGCCATCCCATCAGGACATCTTAAAAAAACTGATGAATAATTTCATCGTAAAGTAGAACTTTTTTAAACAAGTCTTAATTAACTAAGAAGATACTAGAGAAAAGTGATGGAGTGATCAGGTGTCACTACACTAGGTCTCAGCTTTATGAGTTAGGGTGAACAGTCCCCTTCGTCACTGCCATTGCCTTCCCTAACTCAAGAGCAGAGTCAGATACCCATGTACAGCAGGAAAAATGGGACAGAGGCCACTTGGATTTGAACCCATTAACTTTGCCTGGAGAAGCAATTGCTCTAGCCATTCTACAAATTGATGTTCTTCATAAAGGACAGACAGCATTAAAATTGCCAACAAGATCTGACAAGAAAGAGATTGTCTGGATCAAATTTCATCATTTTCCTGTGTGCTCCTTACAGAGCATAGAGCCACCACTACGGCTGGTCTCCTTGCAGAAAGCCTGCATCAAGCAGTCACATGATCTTGCAGCAGTGGATTGTGTGGCAATTTGTTTTACACGACAAGATTGCCAGCCCCATGCCATACCTTATCTTAGTCGCCTGAGGGTGCAGTCGTCGTATTCTTTCTTTGTCTCTTCAGAGACCATTGAAACCACATGGTCCAGGTTCAGATCTGAGATAAGATCAATTGTCAGGACCACAGTGAACTACAGAATTATTCTGCCTGCAGTGAAGAAATCTCACAGGTTTAAAATGCCAAAGAATAAAAAATACAAACATGTGATCTGACATACAACATAAACCAACCAAAATATAATTCATTAGAATACTGTTGTCATATTACGTACATCTTTGATTTATCATTAACAGTCTCCCCAAGGAACCAAATGCTGTTTTATCTCCTTGCTCAGATAGGAAAAAAAGTATGTTTAATATCAAACCAGCAAAGCACATATAATGCAGGTACACCACCGATTTTGCAGCATCCTTGGTTCCTAAGCTTTATCAGATTATCCATTTTGCCAAGACCAACTGAGATACGTTAATAAATGAACAGTACACCTTTGAACCCACTAATTGTACACCCCCTTTCTCTTAAACACCATGACTGCTAGATACTGAGATTTTTAAAAATACTCAATATAAATTAAATACTTACTTACTTACTTAATTATTCATTCCTCTTCTACCTTGGGGTGTAGACATTTGTCAGAGAAAGTGCCATATTATCCTATTGGCTGTCTTCCTCCTGGCCTGGTTCCAATCTAGTCCTCAGTCCTTCAGAGATTGTCTAATGTTGTCCTCCCAGGGGACTCTGGGTCTGGATCCCTGGCTCTTGGTTTCCCATAATGTAAATGAAATATAAGTACATCAGTATAAATGAAATATGTTCATTAGAATCAACAGAGGTGCTGGATATAAACCTGGGAGGGTGAGGCAAGGCTCCCTGCAAAGCCATCTCAGACTGGGTGAGGAGAGGGTTTTACGGCAGCAGAAGAGAAAAGAACAATATGAAAGGAACATCAGGCAAAAAAAATAAGTGGCTGCGGGCTATCCCCTCAAGGGAGCATCATTCCCATAGTCAGTTATGACTTAAGGAGATGACTAGAATCAATGGAATAGGACTATTGAGAAAATGCAAACTACTCTGGCTGTTGCTGAAATTACAAATGCCCTTTCGTGATTTTGTCAGGATTAAAAAAGGTACCAGATCATTCGTTCCTGCAAAATCGGTGATGTATTTGTGCCTGCAAAATGGCCAAATGTACAAACATGACATGACAGGAAGCCTATATACTAACACAAATGGGAAGCTTGGTATGTTTTTGGAACATGCTAAAATTTAACAGAACAGCTATTCATAATTACAACACAAAATATTTGGAAATGTAATAATTATAATACAAAAGAATAAGTTACAACTTTTGTGACCCACCAAATGAAAATGGCTTATTGATACACATGACTCGCCAGGCTTTCATCTTTGGTACAGGCCTTTGTCCTTACTGTGACCAACATTAACATAGTCAAACATACTGACCAAATGTTTTAACTTTTGTAAGTTTACACTACAGCACATACAAAATAATTTGATCAGTATATTAAACGTCTTTGGCAAGATGAACACATTTTTATTTATTGCACTTAACAATTTTGTATAACTAGACTTAACTCTTTCCACCCTAAGAGCCATATGACATACCACAATCTGGTGCATTGTCTTCCTCAAGAGCCACTTGGCATGCTTGGTTATAGTTACCATTTTCTCATGCCTGCATTTTCATAACCAACCATCATCAACCTTCAGCTCCTCAAGGAGCATAGGCCTTCAACAAACTTATGCCAAGTCTTCCTGTCCCATGCCATCAGCTTTCCATGTCTTTCCAAAGTCTTTCAAAGTTGGAAGCACAAAGTCTGTTCATGTGTTCTTTGGTCTTCTTTTATCTCCCTTACCCTGCGGATTCCATAACATGGACTGCCTTGTAATGCTATCAGCAGGTTTCCTCAGTGTGTTCCCTAGCCATCACATGTATTGTCTTCATATCTCTTGTTCCACTGGTTCTTATCATCTGTTCCACATTATTGATCTTTTCATACCACTTCTATCCTATTCTATATAGGCACCCAATTATGAAGGTATGTAGCTTTTTGGTTGTTGTTTTTGTTGCTCTCCATATTTCAGAGTCATACAGTAGGACTGACTTGACATCTGAGCTGAAAATTATGCCTGCATTTTACTTGATATAAAAGAACTTTAACTGCTGCATTTAACACGTACAACCATTTAACGTATATGTTTGTGTGCAGCAAATTTCGCAGCCCCGGATGGAAAACAAATGGCATCCATTTTGGATCCTGCATGAAACATTAAAACCTAAACACTGCTTGAGATAGAAAGAGTTAAACCATACTTTTAAGGGACAAACAAAAACCCACACTTCCAAATTTGAAAAAAAAGAAGACTTCACATGTAATAACCATTCTCTTTTCCGTCAAAACAAAATTCTGTGACTGCCGTCACTATCTTCCACTCCAAGGAAAAAAAAAAATAACTTCATTAGATGTTCACATCATGACATAAAATATAAATATCATTACTTCACAACAATGAAGACCTAAACGAACTAGCTATGGCTGAGGGAGGAGGACCTTATATTTATTTACATCAAGTTCACATGCAAGCAATGATACAATTTTCTAGCTAATGGGAAAGAAATCCAACAATGACTGACAAGCCCACTCATTTTACTTTACCTGCAATAAGTTTGTCCCTGATCTTGGGACTTCAATCTGTCAAATCTTATAGTCTGGAAAAAACACGAAACCTGAATGTGCCATCTGCAATCTTAATATGGCTTCAAAATGTCGACTCTTAAATGCGAACACACCATAACTTGTAACGGGACCAGAAAATGCAATACTGTGACCGAATATGAGAAAAGGTTAAAAAAAAAAATACTGGCACAAATGGCTTTCGTCCTGAACCTATGTACAAAATTTGACATGCACAAAATACCTTCCACTGGAAGACTAATTCTTACAAATAAAATATGTTATGAAACATGATAATACAACCCAAGTGTAAACTATAAGAAAAAGATTATAAAATTATCAGCTGGTACTAGTGAAATAATTTACACTGGATGAACACATCAGACCAGTATTTTAAGTTACAGCTGACCAAATACATCTGATCACACTGGGCAAGCTGGCAATAGGAGCATGTGACCACCACAGGTCTTCAAAATAATCAAGTAGTAACAAGACATTCATATCAAATTTATTTTCCATGTGAAGTTCTGATACAAGTTCAGAGCTTCCGTGTGAAAGTGTTCTGATAAGTTATGAGTTTCTGTGTGAATTACTGAAAAATTTGTTTCAAGGGTAACACTACATGTTAACAGTGAGTATGTCCATAAACTATCTAGTTTGTAGGGCAGAAAATCTAAGTCTGCATGAGGAAAAACCCACAAGCTGACACTGTCATGTTATGTGGTATCAACAAGTTATAGCACATATACATTTAAACAAGAAAATTTTGTTTTTTCAATTGCTACAAACTTTAGTAGCGCAAATGTTGCAATACCACTCTTCCACCAACATAAATCATCATCCCCCTTCAGATCTCAGTAGTGTACAAGCTTTCAACAAATACACTCCAAGTCGTCCTGTGCCGTCTAGGTTTTTCTTTTGTCTTTTATATCACTGCCATGTCTTTCTCTAGCTCTCTCATCTCCACATGTTTTTTTAATTGACTCCCTCTATTTTTCTTTCCCTGGGGGGGGGGGGGTGGGGCGGGGGGGCGGGGTTCCAGAAAAGGGACTGCCTTGTTATGCAATCAACTGGTTTTTTTTTTCCTCACTGTGTATACTATCCAACATCAGCATCCAATCCTTACATCTTGTACCACTTGTAATCATCTGGTTCATTCCATCAGTTCAACAATAGTCATCTTGTCAATCATCAGGTTCATTCCATCAGTTCAACAATAGTCATCTTGTCAATCATCTGGTTCATTCCATCAGTTCAACAATAGTCATCTTGTCAATCATCTGGTTCATTCCATCAGTTCAACAATAGTCATCTTGTCAATCATCTGGTTCATTCCATCAGTTCAACAATAGTCATCTTGTCAATCATCTGGTTCATTCCATCAGTTCAACAATGGTCATCTTGTCAATCATCTGGTTCATTCCATCAGTTCAACAATAGTCATCTTGTCAATCATCTGGTTCATTCCATCAGTTCAACAACAGTGATCTTGTCAATCATCTGGTTCATTCCATCAGTTCAACAATAGTCATCTTGTCAATCATCTGGTTCATTCCATCAGTTCAACAACAGTCATCTTGTCAATCATCTGGTTCATTCCATCAGTTCAACAATAGTCATCTTGTCAATCATCTGGTTCATTCCATCAGTTCAACAATAGTCATCTTGTCAATCATCTGGTTCATTCCATCAGTTCAACAACAGTGATCTTGTCAATCATCTGGTTCATTCCATCAGTTCAACAATAGTCATCTTGTCAATCATCTGGTTCATTCCATCAGTTCAACAACAGTGATCTTGTCAATCATCTGGTTCATTCCATCAGTTCAACAATAGTCATCTTGTCAATCATCTGGTTCATTCCATCAGTTCAACAATAGTCATCTTGTCAATCATCTGGTTCATTCCATCAGTTCAACAACAGTCATCTTGTCAATCATCTGGTTCATTCCATCAGTTCAACAATAGTCATCTTGTCAATCATCTGGTTCATTCCATCAGTTCAACAACAGTCATCTTGTCAATCATCTGGTTCATTCCATCAGTTCAACAATAGTCATCTTGTCAATCATCTGGTTCATTCCATCAGTTCAACAATAGTCATCTTGTCAATCATCTGGTTCATTCCATCAGTTCAACAATAGTCATCTTGTCAATCATCTGGTTCATTCCATCAGTTTTTCAACAACAGTCATCTTGTCAATCATACTGGTTCATTCCATCAGTTTTAACAACAGTGATCTTGTCAATCATCTGGTTCATTCCATCAGTTCAACAATAGTTATCTTGTCAATCAAAAGTTCATTCCATCAGTTCAACAACAGTGATCTTGTCATTCATCTGGTTTCATTCCATCAGTTTACAACAATAGTCATCTTGGTCATATCATCTGGTTATTCCATCAGTTCAACAACAGTGATCTTGTCAATCATCTGGTTCATTCCATCAGTTCAAACAATAGTCATCTTGTCAATCATCTGGTTCATTCCATCAGTTCAACAATAGTCATCTTGTCAATCATCTGGTTCATTCCATCAGTTCAACAAGTCATCTTGTCAATCATTGGTTCATTCCATCAGTTCAACAATAGTCATCTTGTCAATCATTGGTTCATTCCATCAGTTCAACAACAGTCATCTTGTCAATCATCTGGTTCATTCGATCAGTTCAACACCAGTGATCTTGTCAATCGTCTGGGGCATTCCATCAGTTCAACAATATGTCATCTTGTCAATCATCTGGTTCATTCCATCAGTTCAACAATAGTCATCTTGTCAATCATCTGGTTCATTCCATCAGTTTGCAACAAAGTCATCTTGTCAATCATCCTTTGAAAATATGGTTCATTCCATCAGTTCAACAATAGTCATCTTGTCAATCATCTGGTTCATTCCATCAGTTCAACAAGTCATCTTCTGTCTTCATTCCATCTATTCAACAATAGTCTATCTATCTATCAATCATCTGGTTATTTCCATCATTCAAATGTTTGATGTTATGTTACTTTTATAATGATAAATGCCTTAATAATGCTTAAAGTAAATGTGAGGATGAAAGGATACAGTATACATGATGAGAGAGAGAGGAAGGGCAGAATGTCAGACGGGCCTGCGTGCCCAATTCTTAACCCTTTGAAAATAAAGTTCGTTCGTTCGTTCGTTCGTTCGTTCTGGTTCATTCCATCAGTTCAACAATAGTCATCTTGTCAATCATCTGGTTCATTCCATCAGTTCAACAATAGTCATCTTGTCAATCATCTGGTTCATTCCATCAGTTCAACAATAGTCATCTTGTCAATCATCTGGTTCATTCCATCAGTTCAACAATAGTCATCTTGTCAATCATCTGGTTCATTCCATCAGTTCAACAACAATGGTCATCTTGTCAATCATCTGGTTCATTCCATCAGTTCAACAATAGTCATCTTGTCATACCACCTCAATCCTATTCTGCGCAAGCATCCCCTGATGAGAAGTCTCTATCTTTCTGGTTGACACTTGCGTTATTCTCCATGTTTCACAACTGGCATCAATTGAGCAAGTCAAATACATCATGACTACAGCGTCAATATTGGCACCTTTAACTTAGTGACACCTACTTCAACTTGATCATAGTTTCTACCTGGTGATTGCTACCTTCATCTGGACAATCACATGACTTTTAAGGTGGTGTCAATAACTTTTAACCTGATAGGCACAAAAGCTTAACTTCATGACTACAACAACCTCCATCTTGTACAGAAAAATGGCTGAACCCATGTGACATGATGGATCCCGGCATGATGCCAGAGGGCACTGACTTCAATGCCCTCTTTCAAGTATTTTTTGTTTTACTTTAAATTATAATTTTTACAGCAGCCCCCTTCATTATATACACACAATTTATATATATTATCTAATCACCTGAACAAGACTCTTGACTTAAGTTTAAACAAAAAAATCTTTTTTCTTGTTGACTACACTAGGTTTCAAACTTTATCATCTGTTTCCATCAAAACAAAATTCTGTCAGAATGTTTTTGTCAGAGCTTTCAAACTGGCTATTTAATCTAGGTGTTACATATTCTGTCAGCTTGAGGCAGTGGTGAAAGTAACAATATTACAGTATATTAGCTTACTGTCCTGAATTCCACTGCCCACTGCAACTGATTCACAGCCAGCTTGAGGAATTGGCAATTTCACAAACTTTACCTGTGTATGTAAAAGGATATGTATATATGTTGGCAACCTCATCATGTAAAACACATTGCTGCAGAAATCACCGCTGCAAGAGCGTGAGAATACAAAGGGACCAACTGCAGTGGTAGCTTCATAGGCAGTGGAAAGGAATATATATATGACATAACACATACTTCAATCACATGATGGTTATGTCATTAGTAAAATTATTTACAATTATAAAGCAAATCAGTTCATGCTAATCTCAGATTACCATTTTCTCACAACTTCAGAAATTCAATTTCTGAATGACACTCTAAATACTAATCACATGGATAATATGGAAATCATCTGAACAACTCTACAAACATAAAACACATATTCCTAGTGGTGTTACACCTGTACAAAAGCACGTTTGCTACATACATTTAACTAAATCACCAGCATATGTCACAAATTAATTATCAAATTGACATATACATTTAATTATTAGGGCATTTCTTTAGCCTTGCCCTTTATTACACTCTTGTCATGACATGCCATTTATGGTTTCTCAATGTGCACACATCACTGATGGTACTGTTCAAATAATATCAACATAGGCTGGTAGCCACCATACACATTTTCTTATAAAAGTAGCGTTAGCATTTGAGGTTTTTAACACACATTTATGTATGGCACAAACAATTTTTATGGTGATATAAGACGCATACATGCCACACTTAAAGGTTTACCCATAATCTGTACGGGGTGTTTGCGTTTTCAGATGTGTACGGGCCGTACACGGGTCTGTACGGGTTTTTTCGCCTAATTATTAAATATACATATAAATCTTGTGCCACTACACAATTTGCGTCATGAGATTCGGCGAGATTTTAAGCCAAGTGGATAAAAAAAAAAAATAACCAATGAAAATCAAGCTGCCTATTTTTCAATTGCCGCGGGATGTGCGTGGCGTGTTCATTCACAATTTTTCGCTAAAGCTAGTGCGAGGTTACTGATTATTTGAACGATTACGCAGCACTGAAATCTTTTTTGAGTCGAGCCTATTGTTTAGGATTAATTTCCAGTTTAGTATTGGTAAGTAATTCATTTTTAAAAAAATATTACAATAACATTGTTTAGATGAAGTTAGATTTAACTGTCAGATAACTTAGGCCTATGCTTTCTTTTCCCCTAAGGTTTAGCATAATTTATTATTTACGGCTGGTAAAAAAAAAAAAAGGCTGATACCACTACATATTATTTGATTTCACTAAAACTTGTAGAAAGTGCGTAAGAAATGTAAATTTGAAAAATAATACAATAGCCTACAAATTATGGGTAGCCTAATATCGTAATGACGGTCGCCGAATGCTCCGCATGTATTTTCGTACCATTTAGAGTTATAATTAGGGTTACAGCTAGGGTTAACCCTAAATCTAAATGGTACGAAAATACACGCGGAGCATTCGGCGAACGTCATTCCGATATTACCAAATTATGAAACTGAAAAGAAAAAAAAACCACAATAGCGTGGAAAATTTACATCTTAACTCGATCAGAGAAAAGTTTATTTGGAGTTAGCCTACTTCTCTTCTTAGTTTTAATTTCGTTTCTTTAAAAAAACAATGTTATTTTGCCTTTGGTGGTCATCATTACGGTCATTCAATGATTTATAATTATTAAATAATTAATTAGCCTACTATCAATGTTTGATTGACACTAAAATTTGTATGGGAAGGTCTATTTAAAACTACCAGTTGGGCTTTAAAACGCTATTCCAATTTTTGAAGTTCGGTAGAAAATATACAGGCTAATATTACGCCAGCGCTAGTTTATATTTTCATTACCAGCTTTAGCAAAAAATTTATTAGATTTTAAATTTAAGATTCCTAACCCATAATGCTTATTACTGGTCTCTTTAGGCCTGTACTTTTATAAGGCACTATAGAAAACACAGCAACTGTTCTTCATTTCAACCATAAATTGTATTAATTTTTTTCCAAGATTCTATTTCATTATATAATATTAAAATTACAAATAATTATATTTTTCAAATTGATTATTAATATTTGTATTTACTATGCAAAATAAATTCTAACTCTTGTTGTTTAGGTTTTAAAGCAAGTGAAGACATGCTTAAAAAGGCAAAGGCCGCATGTCACTATGATGGTGCAGAACCATCTAATTGAATATACTTTTACATGAATAAACTCTTTTGTTACGTTTTTCAGTCTTTGTACAGGTTTTGCGGGTCTTTGTACAGGTTTTGCGGGTCTTTGTACAGGTTTTTCATCTCTGAGGTGTGGCATGTATGTAAGACGCCACCTCCAAAACTTTGGCGCCAAACTGGAAATAATAATATTATTATAGTATTTTACATAGCGTATCAACATAACATACAAAAGAACAATAGGGGAAAAAAAAGCTGAGACTTCCAAGTTACTGGTAGCAATGACAGAATGTAAACCAACAAAAAAAAAATGTAGCTCTGGTCAGAATCGGACACTGAACATTTGCTTGAAAGGCAACCATTCTAACCACCAACTGCATCTTGGTACAAGTGGTTTTTTTCAAAATCCTATGTATACACAATGCCTCACAGAGGTGAGCAGGATAAATGTGTTCTTAAGAGTTATAATCCAGTGGTAATTGAAATATTTGTTTAAAATAATGACCACTGCTTGCTTCAAACACATGCAAGTTGACATCTGAGCACGTCTGAAGGACAAAAGAAGAATATTTAAATCAAATTATAGTTCTGTTATTATTTCCCCGTTATTTGAATCAAGGGATGCAATTGTTTGCCCTAACTAGGATTTTGATTTACAATGACAGCATTCCTCACGCTGCGTAGGATTAGTTCATTGCACCCGATGGTTGGTGCAATATCAATTTGGCTGAATCTATCAGTGCTTTCAAAAGCATATAAAAGGCTACTTAACACTTTTTGACAAATACAGTATTAAATAGCAGTCAAATGAAATTTAATAAAATACAAACATTTTAAATTCAATATTTAAACCAAATTTGAAGGTATTTTGCACTTTTCTCAAAATAAGATAATCCAACAGGTTACTGATTTTGCCAGAATGTGCCCTAATACAAAATAAACTAAGCCGAAGTAGGAAGTCAAGCAAATAAGAAGTCTGGTTTAAGTTACCAGTAGTCTAGAAACTCATTTATCAGAGTTTGAATAACTGGGAATCTTCTCAAAAATTAAAAGTGAATTAAATTTTAACTTTTGATCCACTGTCATTGAGCGTCAGCTCTTGGTGAATTAAATGTTAACAAAAACAAAACAAAAATAAACATATATGTGTGTGTGCGTATGGGCGGGGAGGGGTTGTTTTAACAGTTCAAACAAGTTCAACACATAAAATTTCTCATAAGAGGTCAATGCAGAGTCACATGTCTTCTGACGTGTTCTCAAATGTGCTTTGTTTAATTAAGTATTTTAATCTTTTTAAACAATGAAATACAATTCAATGATAAACCTCATGCATGAGTTGAATTTCTCACATCAACATGAAGAAAACTGGCATGGCTATCACTGTGATTTAATTTAAAACATTAAATAAAGCCAAAAAAAAATTTAATAAATAACTATATCTATCATGCTGATCAAATGAGAACCCAGACACTCAAGACGTGAAAACATGCTGTTGAAACAGTTCAGGCAAATGTTTCACATTCACACAAGAATATCACAACTATTGTGGGGGTAAGCTCTAAACAGTTACAAGGTTACTCTGAAGGCAAATAAGGAGATATACACAAAACAACTCACACCCCGAGTGAGACAAGTAGACTTCTCACAAACAAAAAACATATTTCAACAATTGAGTAAGCCATTCACCTTTTCAAGGCAAATTAACCTAAGACAATGGTAACCCAGTCTGGTTGAAGAAAATTCTGTGACATAAAATTCTCCCCACAAAAATCAATCCAGCCTCAGTAATGAAACAAATCCTATCAGTATCATCATTCTTTCCCTCCCCAAAGGAACATAAGCCTTTAATAAAATCATCCCAAGTCCTTTCCAAGGCCATCAGTTCCAGAATTTTCCTTGCCTTCCTCAATCCTTTTATGTCTGTCTCCATATTGTTTTTTTCAGTTTCCCCCTACCTCTCTTAGATATTGGATTCCACTCTAAGGACCTATCAGTACAGGATGGAACAAAAACTAAACAATATCAATCTCAGCATGTCAACAATGGCTCCTTCCTACAAGTGCAGCCTAAATTCAAACTGTAACTTCCATTCTTATGTTCACTAACACTACTTTTTGGCTACAATTATCAAAAGTGCTCAAACCATAGCTCTCTTAAAAAAAACAAAGAACAAAAACCAAGCCTCATGTTAAACCACAGCAGCTAATTACCTTTCACTCTTATAGTTAATAACTACCTACTCCTGAACACATGTAATTTGCACAGGACAGGAAAGTAACATTCAGGTTTATAATCATTGTTTTTCATCTTTGCCCCCTTAACAAAAAAACCCAAGCCTCACAAACCAAGTCTCGATCTTAGGTTAAAACTACCGCAGTTAATGTCTACTTGCTTTTATATACATCTTCTTGTTCATAAACATTTTTGTCTATCCTTGTTCTAAAACCCTGTCCAAAACCATATCCTCTCTATAAAAAAAAACAAAAAAAAATAAAAACCAAGCCTCAATCTTAAGTTAAAGCCCCAACAGTTAATTACTACTTATCTCTGTAATTTGCACAGCCATGGAAAGGAAAATTATGTTCATAAACATTTTTTTCTGTTCTTGTTCAGAAACCCTTGTCCAAACCATAGCCTCTCTCTAAAAAAACAAAAACCAAGTCTGAATCCAAGTTAAAGCCACTAAAGTTGATTAGTGCTTACTCTCTGTAATTTGCAGAGCACAGGAAAGGGATAAACATTGTTTTCTGTTCAGAAACCCTGTAAAAAACCATATACTCTCTCAAAAAAACAAAAACCATATCCTCTTTCTAAAAAACAAGAACCAAGCCTCACTCTTCAGTTAAAACTGCAGTTAATTACTACTCTCTTCTACATACGTACTTTTCATAAACAGTGTTTTTTTACTTGGTTTAGAAACCCTGACAAAAACCATATCCTCTCTCGAAAAAACAAAAATCCATATCCTCACTGAAAAAACAAAAACCAAGTCCCACTCCAGTAAAAACCATTGCGGTTAATTACTACTCACTCTTACATATGTGTAATCTGCACAGCAGGAAAGGAATACTGATGTATATAAACACTGTTCTCTGGCTTTTGTTCAGAAACTGTGTCTACATAACATATCTCAACAACAAAAAAGACAAATCTTGCTGAAAAAAATCATAGCCGTGATAGTTCCATGTTACCATCAGCCGCATTATCCATTCTACAAATACAACTGACTCAGTCTTGTTTCACTTCAAAGACCTCAAAGAGTCATGGCCGCATGTCCAGCATGCAGCGATGTGAGAACCACTATACACATGTGCGCACTCTTTTTGTCATGTTCAATCCACCAACAAGAACACAACAGGAGGTGGAGCTGTTGTGAATGAATCGACATTCACAAGTCTAAAGAGCCAAATACTGCAACTGGGAAGTTTTTCACGTGGGTCTGCCACTGTGAGGACAGCTGGAAGAACTTGACACCATTCCATTCCACTCCGTCAACCAACACTGAAAATTAAAAGTTGTCATATTTTAATGAAAATGATATCACATTTAACACGACTTCTTTGATCCTTAGCCGCCGACTGTCAAAGCAGTCAGTGGCCATCACGCCTAGTGGCGTCTTGTAGGGCAACAACAAATTGATTCCACTTTGCTCGGTCGGCGGCCATCCTTCGTACAGTGACCCAACTCTGGTTCATTCTTTGCATCTCAGCCTCCACAGTTCTCCGCCAAGTTGTTTTTGGTCGGCCTCTCTTTCGTTTTCCTTCAGGGGTCCAAAGCATAGCTGTTCTTGTGATGGCATCGGGGTCTCTTCTGAGGACATGACCAACCCAGCTCCAGCATCTGCCAGCTATGATGGTGTGCATGTCCTCTTGCTTGCTCCGAGTAAATGCACAAACAACATCCTTTATTCTAATTTGTTAAACTGCAAATTCTTCAACTTTTAAGACCACCGACGTGGAACTGATAACAAGAACCACACAAGCGCCAGTGGAACACGAGATGAGAAGAAGACGCTAGTGATGGATAAGACATACGTTGAGGAAACCTGCAGATAGCATTACAAGGCAGTCCTTGTTGCAATCTAATTTTAGTAATAAAACGAATGAAAAATGTACTGAAACACTTTCTGATCTGGTTCAAAATGTTAAGTTGCCACCGGAAAACAAATTCCCAAAGCATGGTTGCTGTAGAACACTGAAAAATTGATATTATGTTCATATTTTTCAGTGTTTTGGGTTAGTTACCAAATCGTGTAAAACTGTTTACCGTGGCAACTAGTGATAGGATCACAAAAAATGCGTGTACATCTCGCCTAACTGCTGAATAGGCTAGAAACTTGTTTCAACAACTGACTGATAAATCTAGCGAAGAGGACAAGAGTGAAAATGGTGTGCACATTGTTTGAAATAGTGATTTTGATAGAGATGGGGTGCAAGCAGTTATAATAGTGAAAATATTGCAAGTCCTCGGCCATTGGACAGCCGTTAAATAGCAACAACCAATATCAGAGTTACAAATGGTGCTTATTGTAATAGTACATTCATTTATCTTTAAAATGATATGTAATTCATAAAAATATGTAAACAATTACGAAAACTACAGCTTATTTTGTGCAAACACCTACAGGATGAAAATATGAAAAAAAATTTATTCGGCCACAGTGTGTTTTTCTATTTGGTAGTTAATGTGTTAAGTTTATAAAGGTCAAGGTAGACTGACAGCATATACTGCTGTAGGGGAGTGAAGTATTAGAGACTTCAGTAAACTAAATCTCAGCTTTATAAGGTCGGGCTGACCGGTTTCCTTACTTGCAGCTCTCACCGTTCCCTAAGAGCAGTCATATAACCATTTGCAGCTGGGTAGACTGCAGCGTGATGCTATTAAGTTTCAAAAACCTGGTTAACTTTGCCTCAAGAAGCATGCACTCTAGTCACTCTGCCACTCCATGCTCAGTTAACTCATTTTAACCCAGGCAGTTTTCCGGTTTACCCAAAATGGAAGCATTTTTTTTTTCTACAAGAGATGTTTTAAAGACAGGTGGTAGACATATATATATATATATATATATATATATATATATATATATATATATATATATATATATATATATATATATATATATATATATATATATATATATATATATATATATATATATATATATATATATATATATATATATATTAACTTGGCAAGTATTTTGCATCAAACGTTAGGAAAGTCACTGAATAATGTTGTGAAACAATGTTCTTAAGTGATCACAAACAAATGAAAATTATAATTTTAATGATTTTGTTTGAGAGGTCACATATTGCTAAACCGGAATCTTACTTACACAGTCCTGTCCCACGTAATTTATTTAGTTCATTACTTAAAAACATCAAATTTGTTAAATGTCCTTTTCGGAATCGAAAATATGTTATTATCAATTACTTACTTACTTAGTCGTTCCCCTTCTACCGTGAGGTGTAGAGGTTTGGAAGAGAGAGCGCGCCAGACTATTGGCTTTCTTCCTCCTGGCCCGGTTCCATTCTAGTCCTCGGTCCTTCAAAGATTGTCTAATGTTGTCCTCCCGGCGGACTCTGGGTCATCCTGGGGGTCTGGGATGTCTTCTTTCTTCTCGTGATATCACCATGGATTTTGTTTTAGAGATGCTTATGACCATCCCTCTCTTCTCCAGCTCTTCCTTCCAGACGTGCAGGTTGGATTGGAGATGTGCCTCTGATTTAGCAATCAGGGCAACATCATCAGCAAATGCCAGCTCTGAAATACATACCTGTCTCATCTTCCAGTACCCCACTGAATACTTTCTTGTTCTCTCCTTACATGCCTTGATAACATCGTCCATGAGGAGTATGAAAAGATAAGGTGACAGGATATCACCTTGTCTTACACCAGTGGTGGTCCTGAACTCTTCTGACTTATGGTTTGCTGTCCTCACATAATTTCTGCAAGACTTGTAAAAGCTCTGTATAGCATGAATCAGAGGTGCTGGAATGTTCTTCCATGCCAAACAGTCCCAAAGTTTGCTCCAGGGGACCCTGTCAAATGCCTTTTCCAGATCTATGAAACAAAGATGGATCTCACTCTTATACTCAAGGGCCTTTTCACTCAGCTGTCTGAGTGTGAAGATTAGGTCTTGAGTACTTCGGTTTGCTCGGAATCTGCACTGGACCTCATTCAATTGTGGCTCAGCTAGGCATCGGAGTCTCTGCTCTAGGATTCTAGAGTAGATTTTACCAGGGACACTGAGAAGGGATATGCCTCTATGGTTTCCACATTGTCGATTGTCACCCTTTTTAAAAATTGGTGTTGTGATGGCAATCTCTCAATCCTTTGGTATGGTCTTGTTGCACCACGCTGCCTGTAGGATCCTTAAGAGTAATAGGTCACCTGATGCTCCCATGTACTTAACCATTTCTGGTGTTATACCATCATGCCCTGCTGCTTTGCCCATCTTGATTTTCTCCAGTGCTGCCTTCAGTTCTTCCATCTTTATGTCATCTTCATCACCATTGGTTTCCTCTTCTGTGCTAGTGGTTATCATTTCTGATGCGTGACCTTGCTCACCATCAAGGAGTTCTGAGAAATATTCTTTCCATTACTTCCTTCGGGGCAGAAAGCAATTTGCCTTGCTTGTCGTTTATAAATTTGAGAGGGCATCGTTTTTCCTTCCTCATGTTCTTTAGGGTCTTATAGAACAATTTCTGGTTTTCTTGCGCATCTTTTTCTAGCTTTTCTCCAAATTCTTCCCAGGACTTCTGTTTTGCTGCTAGCACCTTGTTCTTTGCTTCTGTTCTGAGTATCACATATTCTCTATATTTCTCTATTTGTCCTGCTGTGTTTTTAGTTCCTAAGTATTGTTTCCATGCCATTTTCTTCTCTCTTATTTTCTCTCTTATTTTCTCTCTTATCTGAAAGAGTTGCTCAGCCTAGGAACTGCCCAACATCACGCAAGAAACCAAGTAAACAAACGGGAGAAATGAGCATTAAGACCTACAAGCTGAGAGAGCCAGAAATTAAGACCAGATATCAGGGGCTTATTGCTACAGCGGTGAGAAACACAGAAGAACAACCTGATGACTTGGAAACCCTCTGGCTTAAATTCAAGGACATCATAAAGACAGCTGCTGCAGAAGCATGTGGTGAAGTCCGACTTGGGAACAAGAGAAAGAGGACACCTTGGTGGACAGAGGAAGTCAAAGAGAAAATAAGAGAGAAGAAAATGGCATGGAAACAATACTTAGGAGCTAAAAACACAGCAGGACAAAAATTATCAATTACACTAAAATTAATTTAGAAATAATCTATTGCGGTTGATCCGTTGACAGTTTATGACTGTTATGTATGTGACTATGCTACTTGTAAACAAACTGCCTAAAGACGTTATTAATTGATAAAAGCATGCACAAATTAGGCACCAGAATACTTATTTTGCTAACAGTTTAAAACACGTGGCCCACATGAAGTGTTTACATGATTTAAACAAGCTATGGCCATTTATTTTCTAATTTTTCGTTCAAATTCAGAATCGTATCAAGCAGGCACATCACGTGGCCAGCGGGTAGATCTATAGGGTAACCTGGTGCACCATACTGCTCATGGGTTACAATGAGTCAAGTTTATAAAGGTAAAGGATCCTGTTACACGCCCATTGAGGCATACTGGGAATATGGTAAAGAGGTAAAGAAGAATATAGGATTATGGTGTTGGCCCATATTTTCTTGACCATCGGCACACTAGGGGTGATGTGGTCAGCATCACGTCGGCTGCCTTAACCTTCCCAGAGTTGCTCTGGTACCCAGTTCATGAGGCTGGGTCAACCCTGGAGCCGTTTGCGGTCTTAAAAATCCCACCTCAACTAGGGATCAAACCATGGACCACCGAGCTAGGAAGCCAGTGCACTAACCACTGTGCTACAGCAGGAGTCAAGTGTATATATATATATTTATAAACTTTAACAAGATGGCGCTATCTAGTGTGGTTTCTGGGGGGTCTTTGAAGAGACAAACAAAGAACAGCACCATTGCTACCTCAGACATGCTGTAAGAAATGACTAAGATCTAAGATGCAGTTAGCAAGCTCATATAGTCAAACATTACGGCTACATAAACCATCACTTTCTATCTTCCCTTTTTTCAGTCATTTCTGACAATAGGAGCGTGCCCCCGAAACATAGTCTCGGCGGCACGAGGTTGGGCACTTGATTAAAGAGGTCAAGCTATTGCCCATGCAGCATGCCTCTGTTGGCAAAGTCAGAGGAACGGACTGGCCGTTACTGTATGACACCAGTAGCAATGACCTGTCATCAGTAGGATTCTATCTGTTATCCCTGTGAATGTATGTAAATAAAGAGTGCCCCGGGGTCAGGATGGAGTTTTCCTATCTCTTAGGACCGACTGATCCTTGTGAACTGCTGTTCACATGGGACCCTTCTCCACTTCAGTCTTCAAAGTTCTTGTTTGAATATTTGCTACTACCACCATCACTTTAAGAACATATGAATCACTCTGGTCAAAAGTTTCCTATAAAAGAGCAAACTTCACTGATGGCCCAATTTTCCTTAAGGAGCACAACAACAACAAACAAAATGTAAATATGGTACTATTACATTTTAAATTGAACACATTCATAAACACAACAGAATAAGAGCTATTAAGACATCATTACAATCATAAATAAACAAATTTATAATTATATATCATAATAACATATCACATATTATTTCTACTTAATTTTATAACCAAACCATAAGGAGATCACATTTCTAAGACAGTAGAAAACTGCATGTCCAAACTGAAAGTGATAAGATGTCAGCAAATTTCACCAGCAGATGTTACTAAAGTAAGACATACCTCTGAGTTTCACATTTTGACTTTTGGATGTGCACACCATACGACTGACTCCTTCGATTGCTTGACTCTTGGATTCCAAATCCTTTCCCTTCTTACCAATTCTCATGACTGCAGATAATAAAAGAAGCATCTCTCACACAACAGAACTGCTTACAATATTACAATTTTATAACAGGCAGACTATGCAAGTGTCAAAAGAAACTGCATCTAAAAAGATCTAAATTACCTTTAAAAATGATACAAGTGAGCACTTAAATGCCATTTATCATCGGGAACCTAAACCTGTGTTTCTTCATTTTAACAGTCTCGACCATTCAGGTAATAGTGACATTCAAATAATGGCTATCTGCTCTTGCTTTGGTAATGACAGGACTGGGTTTCCTTGGAGAAACGTCTCATTTTTCAGATGGGTTGTTCTTCTCCTAATGGCTTGAATTTCCAACATAATTTCTTTTGAATTATGATATTTGGTGAATTTCCACTGTTTCGGTGCCTTCTTTTCCCCACTTTTTCATAATCTGTCTTGTTTTGTTGCTTATGTTCCAGTTTGTATCCTATTTACATATTTTTTGCTGCTATGTCACTTCCTTTCTTGATGAGATCTCTGCCAAGATTTGCGTTCCAGAGTCTTCAGTGATTTCTTCAGAGGAATACTGTTTTACTTTGTCATTTTATTTTCTGTTTTCATTGTTTGTTGCATTTCTTGAGTTGATATTCTTTTTTCTTGTTCAGTATTTTTACATTGTTTTTCATCTTTCTATATAACACATCACATCGTTTCTATATTCATTCATCATTTTTTTCTGCGTTTTTGCAGTGTCCATTGCCAATGGCTGTTGACCTGTCTATATTTTTCTTTGTCACCTGTTTGTAACTGTGGCTGACAAGGGGTGAATACCGAAACGTTCCATGTTTCCTGTGTGCTGTTAATTTGTAAAACTGATTTTATTTTTTAATTGACATACTACATGTGTATGAATGAATCATTCCTACTGAAGTACACAATAAATGTTACTATTTATAATTATACTTATCTGGTCAAACAACAGATACAAATAATAGCTATGGAAACAGATGAAACTAAACGAAGTTAAAAAGTGCATATTTTTTTAATGGCACAACCCAAAAAAAACAAAAAACATGTATGATATGAGATAATGTACTTTTAAAGTTCTACACCAGACTTTGAAATATCATAGACAATAATACACAGCAGTCTTGATGAGTGACCTAAATACAGTGATAGGAACAGTCAAAAGGGTTTATGAAGAGGACATGGAAAAACATGGATTTGGGGCAATGAATGAAAATGGTGAAATGCTCAAAACACTGTTTTTCAAAATAACCTTTTACAGAAGTAAGCAAACTTTCACATTAAAGAACAGGTAAAGTGCTACGGTTATCACAAGACAACAGGACAGAAAACCATTTATGCACAAATGAAGAAGTTTAGATTATTACATGACCCTAAAGTATATAGAGGAGCAGATGTGGTATTACATCACCCTCTTCTGTTAGCCAAAGTAAAGCCAAAAATCGGAATATATACAGCAACAAATAGCATACTCATGCTAATTGAATATAAAATATCTCAGAACTTAAGAAACAAAAGAAATATTTACTGTCACAATATCCAATAAATATCAAATACTTCAAATAGCTTGAAGCTGAAGCAAATACTAAAGACCCACTAGCAACTGATATACTCAAGACCTCACTTTTCTTCTTCTTCTTTTAATAAGTAATGGGAGGACAGCGGGATAGCAACAGATGATCTTCATTTGCCTCTGCTTATCCACCATCTTGGTCAACCTAACTGTCGGTTATAATAAGGGTATTTTATGTCATTTTATTTTCAGTTTTGTTATATTCAAATACTTATTGTCAACTGCAACTGATTGCTGTTGGTGGTGTCAATTTATGTAAGAATTTGTTGTTTTCACGTGTCTTGTTGTTTGTATTACCTCATATAGTAGTTAGTCGTTTTTTGGTTTTTTTTAATGTGTGGTTCATTTTTTTTTAAATGGTGTGTAAGCTTTTGTTTATTAATTATTATTATAGCATTGTGACTATTTTCTTTGTTTTCTCTTAAATAGTATTACTTAATTAGTGAACAGAGGCTGCAGTAAAGTACTAGTGTGGGTACCAGCACACATTGGTATAGCTGGAAATGAGTTAGCAGACTAGACTGCTGAGCATGGAAGAATAATGTAAGGAAAGTCAGAGATTAAGAGTCCAAGTGAAGCAGACTATAAACGTGGAACGGAAGACAAAACGGCAGAAACACGTTCAAACTTTTGAAAGAACCAACAAGGGCGTTGAAGACCACTAGCAAATGATCAAAATTATAAGGAATGAGGCATATGGAGAAGTTTTAGGGAAAAAGGGATACCAGCATAAAGCATGGACAGCACAAAATAATCATCAACAAGACAGCAGAAAAAAAAAATGTGAAAGCAAATTTAAACATTAACAAAAAACCCCAGATGTCCAGAACCAATGCTCATGAAAAATACACAGAAGCAAGCAAACAAGTGAGAAGTTTCAGAAGAGACAGAAAAAAAATACATATTAACGAGCTGGCAAGACAGGCAGCAGATCTGCAGCCAGAATAAATATGAGGGATTTGCACAACAGTATACCGGAGCTAACAGGAAAATATAAGCAATCAAAATGGCCTTATAAAATTGTACATATATCCTGGCCACAATATAGAAAAAGATGGAGGAATAGTGAGGGACTTGAAATCAAAAATTCAGAAGGCACAAGGGGCTTTCACTGTACTGAGAAAATATATGGAAAAAACGTAAGTCCATGTAAAAATTATGTGGATAAAAAATAAGTCCAACACCAAAATAAGAATTTTCAACGCAAATGTTCAGGCAGCCCTACCTACTGTTTGGCTCTGAAACATGCAGGAATTTAAAAAAAAAAAAGAAGGGCAACCAAAAAGTAACGGAATTTCGTAATTAATTTCTAAAGTTAGAGAGGTCCTCTTCAGTTTATTTAGTGCTCCAGCAGTAGTAGAAGCACTTGCAGGACATTTGGAAAACATAATAATCAATAAGATGAAAGAAGGGTGCAATAAATGGTATAGTAAGTGATGCATCCGTAGTGGACAAAGGCACAGATCCACACAGCAATATGCCTACTGCACGACTAAATGGTATCAGTGGGATGGTGTTGCCACTCCTAAATCTCAGAATTCCTGAGTATGGATCCACAAATTCCCACAACTGCAAATTGAATAAGGAACCACCAGAGACACAGCTGAATGTTCCTGAGGCTAAAAGTGACCTAGACGTAAATGCACACATTCCACGAAGAGAAGAAATCATCACAGCTATCAAGGGGTTAAAGAATGGAAAAGTGTGTGATCACAATAATTTAATTGCCGAGTTATTCAAGGCAGACCCTGAACTTGCAGCAGAACTATTAGAACCACTATTTGCACAAGTCTGGAAAACACAGATGGAGTGGAGTAAAGGAATAATTGTCAAATTGCCAAATCAGGGCGACCTTGCAGACTGCAACATCTGGAGAGGAGTTACTCTCCTCTCAGTTCCCAGTAAAATACTAGGCAGGATAATTATCCAGAGAATTTCAAAAGCAGTAGACCATAAACTGAGGAAAGAACAAGCAGGATTCAGAAAGAACAGAAGATGTGCAGATCATATATTCACCCTCAGGAACATTATAGAGCAGTGCTCAGAATGGCAGAGACAGCTACACAATAGCTTTGTTGATTTTGAAAAGGCTTTTGACGGCATACAAAGGGACAGCCTATGGAAAATACTGAGGGCTTATGGAATTCCTAGCTGCATTGTTTCCATTATAAAAAGCCTCTAATCTAACTTCACATGCAGTGTTGGGTTGAGCAACCTAACTTTCGAGGTGAAGACAGGAGTATGTCAGGGATGCACCTTATTTTATTTTTGACAGTCATAGACTGGGTGATGTGCCAGACAACAGAGGGCAGCCCAAGAGGAATTAGATGGACAACATTTTCTACACTGGAAGACCTGGAATATGCAGATGACATTGCACTACTCGCACATTCACATCAACACATCCAAGAAAAAACCGATAGACTGAATAAGTATAGCCAGCAGGTGGGTCTGAACATCAATCTGAAGAAGACAGAGGTCATGACACTCAATGTGGGCAATCCTGAGCCAATAACAATAAGGAACCAGAAGCTAGAACAGACAGGCACATTTACATACTTAGGATGCATAGTAACACCAGACGGTGGAACAAGCAAGGACATCAACAACAGAATGAATAAAGCGAGAACAGCCTTTGCTAGTCTCAACAACATCTGGAAGTCTTCCCAGTACAGCACAAACACCAAATTAAGATTATATGAGAGCTGTGTACTTTCTGTGCTTCTCTATGGTGCAGAATGCTGGAGAGTAACAGAGAAGGAAATGTCGAAACTGTCCTCTTTCCACACAATGTGCCTAAGGAAAATTCACCAAATCTTTTGGCCGAATACCATCACCAACCAAGAACTACTTATTCGGAGTAACCAAGAGGACATGCACACCATCATAGCTGGCAGATGCTGGAGTTGGGTTGGCCATGTCCTCAGAAGGGACCCTGATGCCATTACAAGAACAGTTATGCTACTCCCGAAGGACAGCGAAAGGGAGGCCAACCAAAAACAACTTGGCGGAGAACTGTGGAGGCTGAGATGCAAAGAATGAACCAGAGCTGGGGCACTGTACAAAGGATGGCCGGCGACCGAACAAAGTGAAAGCAATTTGTTGCTGCCGTACAAGACGCCACCAGGCGTGATGGCCAGACTGCTTTGACAGTCTGCGGCTAAGGATCAAAGAAGACGACGATTCAATACAGATTCCCACACACATTCCAACATAATATTTTCCTGTATACCAACACCTTCTTTTCATACTCCACTATACACCTCACACAGCCTTGTTTTTCCCACAGATGTGTGGTTCTTGTTATGGAATCCCCAGTGTAAGAGAGGCAGGGGGAAGACAAAAAATCACACAGAAAAGAGAACTGGATAAATGAAAGGGATAAAAAAGACATGAAAAAGACCATGAGACCACAGGATAGGAGGGCTTGGCATAAACCTGTTGTAGGCTGATGCTCCTTAGGGGGAACAGCAGGGTAATGATGATATGACATTTATTCAGGACCAAGAGAACAAGAAATACTCACTCTTTTGTTTTTTCTCCTTTGTCGCAACTATGAGTGAGAAAGTGGCTGACTGAATGCCCCCTGAATGAGGAAGGCGATTAGCATACAGGGCTCGGAAAGCTGTCTTCAATGAGCATTTGTTCGAATCCTTCTTATCCTTTTTATCCTTGTCCTTCTCCTTATCCTTATCTTTCTCGGCATTGTCTGACTTTGGTGGAGCTATAACCCAATAGTCCACTTGCAGGTCCATAAATTCAGCAGGTGATGACAATGAGGTCATGACTGTGCCAGAGTTACTGTTAGACAAATTTAACAAAGAGTTGTCAGGTAACTAAATCCCCTCACAAGTGGTATCATCATCAATCATCATAATCAATCATTATTATCTATCATCATGATCTATCATCAACACCTATCATCAATCCATTATTATCATAATCATCACCACCATCATCATTCAGCATTCATCATTGTCGCCGTTGTCGCCATCATCATCACCACCACCATCATCATCATTAATACCTTCCAGCTCCTTGTGGATGTTGTTGTTGTTATTTTGAAAAGGTAATGGGTGGAGAGCGGGCACTTTACAGCTGACCATTATTGCCTCTTCTCGTTCCATCTTGGTCTACCCTGTTCAACCTGAAAATTGGTTATAATTGGGGTATTTAGTGTCATTTTATTTACTAATTTTGTATTAAATTTAAATAACTTGCTTTTTGCAGTTGCTGGTTTTAATTTACATTAGTATTTATCATTTTATTTTCAGTTTTGTATTGTATATAGATAACTATTGTCCTTTCCACTTGGTTTTAATTTGTATTAGTATTTGTTCTTTTTGGGCTGGTGTTTTTTTTTTTAAACCTCGTTGTCTTTCCTTGTCCTGTGGGTAGTTAGTAAGTTTGCTAATTTTTCTGTTTTTTTTTGTTGTTTTTTTTATATTATTAATCATTTGTTAGTTTTTGTGGAGCACAGGACCTCAACAAAAACACATCAAGCCCTCCTTTTTTTGGCTTTCTCCGAGTCGCACCATAAGCATCCTTACCAAACAATCTTTCCTCTGTCCTGAATGGATGAGTTAATTATTATTTTCTTTATTTGACTTGTCCATATTGTTTGTTCAGATTTTCGTAGCTTAAAGTTTCTATATGATGGAGAAGCCGGCCCTCATGTCCAACCCTCTTAAATCACCTTTTATGACATGTCTGGTAGATTTCAGTGATACTATTCTTTGTGCCCCTTCTGGGCCCCGGTTACAAACGAGTGAAGTAGTATCCTTAAATTATATATTGGTTCGGTTTTAAGGACTATTACAAACGAGTGAAGTAGTATCCTTAAATTATATATTGGTTCGGTTTTAAGGACTATTACAAACGAGTGAAGTAGTATCCTTAAATTATATATTGGTTCGGTTTTAAGGACTATTACAAACGAGTGAAGTAGTACCCTTAAATTATAGATTGGTTCGGTTTTAAGGACTATTACAAACGAGTGAAGTAGTACCCTTAAATTATATATTGGTTCAGTTTTAAGGACTATTACAAACGAGTGAAGTAGTACCCTTAAATTATATATTGGTTCAGTTTTAAGGACTATTACAAACGAGTGAAGTAGTACCCTTAAATTATATATTGGTTCGGTTTTAAGGACTATATTCATTGCACATGAACAACTCCATCAGTTCATTTACTCTTTACGATTTCCAACTGCCGTAGGATTTTTAACGTGCGCAACTTGCACACGGGACCTCTTATTTTTTTCACCCTTATCCAAGAAGGCTAGGCATCCGATCTCACTACCCAGGAGAAAATATGACATCATTAGGACCACTGGCTCTGAAAAAAATTCCATAAATTATATTCCCTCTACTGGGAATCGAACTTGGTACCTTTAGAATTTGAGGCGGATGCCATACCTCTTAGCCACTCTGACCCCTTATATAATGATCAGCTACTGATTTACAGGGTTGCTGAAATATCCCTCTCTATTTTTAAATTTGTATTTCTCCATTCCTATCCAACTATTTTATATGAAACAAATGTCAACAACAACAACAAAAATTACAAATCAAAGTGTTCTACACAAGATTTCATTGAGAACAGCTATTTTTTGCTATCCTGTGAAACACCAGTTTATTGACAATTTTAGATTTTACTTTCTTCTTGGGAATAAACAATAAATAAAAGAAAAACTTATCTGTCAAATGGCTGTTACTGCTCATTTTTTAAAATATTTGTTTCATGTAAAAACACAACAGATACAAGTGATGATATAAACATTTGGTTTTGGTTTTAAGGACAAGCTTCACTGCAAACGGACAACTCCATCTGTGCTCCAATCTCATTTCGTTAGATTACACAAGGAGGATCTCAGCATAGTGTATAAACTCTGTAGCACTGGTGAGGATCCTAATGTGTGTATACAGGAATCACACAATCTATAAATATTTTTTGTGGTGGGTGGGTAGGTTTGCTCATTTTTTTAATTTTGCCAGCGCAGCAGTCTATCTTTATGATCTCCAACTGCCGAGGGATTTTTAACGTGCACTACTTGCACACTGGACCTGTTTTTTCGCCCTGATCCAAGAAGGCTAGGCATCCAATTTCACTACCCAGGAGATGGGGGGGGGGGGGAGTATGACATCATTAGGAACCACTGGATCTGAAAAAAAAACTGTCCATCATTATATTCCCTGTACTGGGAGCGAACCAGCTACCTTTAAAATTAGAGGCGGATGTCATACCTCTTAGCAACTCCGACCTCCTTTATAAACATTGTTTTTTTTTTTAAATGTATGCCCGCTATTACTCGAGGTGAGAATCTCCGGTTAGTATGACTAACCTGAGACTGATTTTGACGTGAGTATCCCTTTTTTCCCTGTACAATGACAGGTGTCCACTCGCCATTCAGGCAGATACACGCCGTCTTCGAAGGGTACTCATTAGAGATGGGTCGGCTCAGGAGCTGCCAGTCCCTGGTTGACGACACTACCTCAAATGACTTCACCAGGGCTCGAATTAATCCAGTCCAAGTCCCGGTCAACGACACTTGTTCAAATGTCCTCGCCCGGGCTTGAACCTGGATCACCCGATCGCCAGCGCAGTGTGGTAACCATTACACCAGCGCGGCTCCGTATATAAACATTTTAAAAATAAGAAGTAACTTTTCAATTACCCTGGCATAAAAACATTTATTATATATATGTCCTTATATCCACACACACACAAAAACACTAAGTCTTCAACCAAACAATCAATGTATCAAACAATCTATCAATACCCTTTAGCTCCCCAAGGAACATAGACCTTCAACAAACCCATGCCAAGAAAGACCAAGTCTTACTCTTAAGTTAAAACCCTGGCAGTTAATTACTACTCACTCTCATACACCTGTGATTTGCACAGCTAAGGAAAGAAACATTCTTGTTCATAAACATTGTTTTCTGGCTTTTATTCAGAAAACATTTTTATATATGTCCTTATGTACACACACACACACAAAGTCTTCAATCAATCTATCAATACCCTTTAGCAAATACAAACACAAATACAAATACAAACGCAAATACAAACATAAATACAAACATAAATAGAAATGACTGATAGTTTATTAGGAGTAAACAGATCAGAAAAAAAAAGGGAGAGGAATAGAACAGACTGGTGTTTTGGTACTTCACCTTACAGAAGGTGACATGGCTACTGCCCCAATATTTGGTGAACTAGGAGGAGTGTGTACATCTCTGGTTTTCTCCAAGACAGGAGTGGAAGCTGGAGGGGAGCTGGACAACGATACAGAGGGCTGTCCATCATCATACTCCACTGTTGACAAATAAAAAAAACACCAAGATTATGGGATGGATATCCTTAAGCATCACACTAAAATAGTCATTATATTTCTCACAAACTAATATGTTGTCCTTTACTGCTCCTGAAGAAGCAAGGGACCACTATTGCAGTTGTTGGTTCCTTTGCAGGAAGCCTTTGCCCAACTGCCTAAACATTTTGTGTGCTCTTGCAAGTAGTGGTTTCCGCTACAATTAGTTTTAAATGATAAGTAGTTTATTTTTCTTTAAATTTATATGGATTTTTCCCCTCATAACTTTTTATTTTCAAGATGACCCACAGTGGAGTAAAAAAAAAGAACAGCTAATCTAATTGGGAAAAATGTACAAAAGAACAGCTAATCTAATTGGGAAAAATGTACAAAAGAACAGCTAATCTAATTGGGAAAAATGTACAAAAGAACAGCTAATCTAATTGGGAAAAATGTACAAAAGAACAGCTAATCTAACTGGGAAAAATGTACAAAAGAACAGAATAAAGAAATATTACAAAGTCGTTCACAGAAACCAGCCTTCCACTTACCTGATGAATTGAAGTTGTCGAGTCTTCCTATTCTCACCTCCTGCAAAAAACAAACATGAACAAAGATGAAATACATGTTTGTTTGTACCACAGGCACAGTGATACGCACATTCATGAAAAATGGTATAACAAATATTTGTTTTGTTTCACATACACTGACATACACAGTCACGAAAAAAAAGGTGTAACAAATGTCTGTTATGTGACACAGACATTGACAACATACACAGTCATGAAAAAAAGGTGTAACAAAGTTTTTATGTACCACAGACACTGGCTCACATATTCATGACAAAAAAGTTAACAAATGTTTGTAATGTACCACAGGCACTAACACACATATTAATGAAACAAAGGTGTAACAAATGTCTGTTATGTACCACAGTCAATAACGCATATATTCACAAAAAAGGTGTAACAAATGTCTGTTATGCACCACAGATATTAATACATATATTCATTTAAAAAAAAAGGTGTAATAAATGTCTGTTATGTACCACAGATATTAACACACATATTCCTTAAAAAAAGGTGTAATAAATGTGTTATGTACCACAGATATTAACACGCATATTCATGAAAAAAGGTGTAATAAATGTCTGTTATGTACCACAGAACAGATATTAACACACATATTCATGAAAAAAAGGTGTAACAAATGTCTGTTATGTACCACATATATTAACACACATATTAATGAAAATAAAGGTGTAATAAATGTCTGTTAGGTACCACAGATATTAACACATATTCATGAAAAAAGGTGTACTAAATGTCTATGTACCACAGACACTAACACACATATTCATGAAAAAAAGGTGTAATAAATGTCTGTTATGTACAACAGATATTAATACACATATTCATGAAAAAAGGTGTAATAAATGTCTGTTAGGTACCACAGATTTTAACACACATATTCATGAAAAAAAGGTGCACTAAATGTCTGTTATGTACCACAGACACTAAGACACATATTCATGAAAAAAGGTGTAATAAATGTCTGTTATGTACCACAGACACTAACACACATATTCATGAAAAAAAAAGGTGTAATAAATGTCTGTTATTGTACCACAGATATTAACACACATATTCATGAAAAAAAAAAAAAGGTGTAACAAATGTTTGTATGCACCACAGACACTGACATTCACATTTAAGAAGAAACTAAAGTAGATCTTTTGTATATTCCTTAGCAATGACAGTGAACAAAATAAATATGGACAAGTCAACCAATAACTTAAATAATTCAACTCGCTCATGCAAGACAAAACAAGGTCCTCTATTAAGGACGCTCATGGTGCAGGACTGAGAAAGCTGAACGGAGTCTGGGCTGCTGACTGCTCCCCTTTTATTCCTGAAGGAACATCTGTACGATGTTGGCATCGTGAAATATTCATACACTAACAGAAATAGAAGGAGGTAAAAGAAGCAAAAAAAAAAAAAAAAAAAAGAAAACAAACCCAAAATCCTGCACTGTGAAGAGAACTGGGAGACAAACGTGAAAGGCGTATAGAAGACACATGAAGACCTTGAATGAATGGCACAGGGCAGAACGTCTCAGGCTGTATTTACTGATAACCTATGCTTCATGGAGAACTGAAAGGTAATGATGATGATGAAGACTGACACCAATAAACTTCAGAAGATGCAGTAAAATATGTCTAAATGTAACAAAAATACTGACAAACAATAAATGTATCAACATGTAACAATTGCTTACTTAGTCGTTTCTCTTCTACCCTGGGGGTGTAGAGGTTTACCAGAGAGAGTGCCATACCATCCTTTCGGATGTCTTCCTTCTTGCCTGGTTCCAATCTAGTCCTTGGTCCTTAAGAGATTGTCTACTGTTGTCCTACCAGCAGACTCTGGGTCGTCCTGGAGGTCTAGATTCCTGGCTCTTAGCTTCCCATACTTGTCGTGGTAGCCGATCTTCTCAAATTCTGCAGACATGGCATTGTAATTGAGACTGTTCTACTTGGGTCTACGGGTGTTGGGTTATGAGGCCTTGCCATAGCATTTGGTTGCAGATCCCGTTTCTTCAACCACCTTCCTCAGATACCTCATTTCTGAGGTTGGGAGCTGGCTTTCGTGGGTTGTATTCATTGCCCATGACTCGCATCCATAGGTCAAGACTGGAACATAGGTGGAACAGTGTACATCCATTTTTATCTTCTTACTGAGGAATCCTCGATTTGTGGCCTGAAAAAGTTTCCCAGCTGCTGCTATTCGGGTAGTGAATTCTTCTTCGATGCCACCTTTCCAGTCTATGACAGCTCCAAGATATTTAAAGTGGTTGACCTGCTCCAGGACCTGTTCTTCCAGCATAATTTGATGCCTTCTTTCTTCTCATGATATCACCATGGTTTTTGTTTTGGAGCTCCAGATGACAATCCTTCTCATCTCCAGGTCTTTCAGACTTGCAGGTTGGATTGAAGATGTGTTTCTGATTTAGCAATCAGGGCAACATCATCGGCAAACACCAGCTCTGAAAAAACAAACCTGTCTCATCTTCGAGTATCCCACTGAATACTTTCTTCATCCTCTCCTTACATGCTTTGATCACATTGTCCATGAGGAGTATGAAAAGATTAGGTGAATGAATATCCCCTTGTCTTACACCAGTGGTGGTCCCGAACTCTTCTGACTTATTGTATGTAACACAGCTAATAATATATAGGTAACACAGCTAATAATATATAGGTAACACAGATAATAATATACAGGTAAAACAGCTAATAATATACAGGTAACATAGCTAATAATATACAGGTAACACAGCTAATAATATATATAGGTAACACAGCTAATAAAATACAGGTAACACAGCTAATAATATACAGGTAACACAGCTAATAATATACAGGTAAAAGTTGTTTCATAAATGTGCTGATTAAATGACAAGGCAGTCCTTGTTCTGTAGTCCCCAGGGTAAAAGAGGTACAGGGAGACCCACTGAGAAGACAACTGGAAACAGAAATGAAAGGGATAAATAGACATGGAAAGACCTTGAGCAGACGGCACAGGACAGGAGGACCTGGCACAGTGACAGGAGGACCTGGCATGAATTTGTTGAAGGCCTGTGCTCTTTGGGGAGCTGAACAAAATAATAAAACAGGACAACTTTATATTTCAACCACAGTTTGTATATATAAATGTACATAAAGACAGCTGTATGTACCAACACCAACTACGCTGCCACAACAAACATGACTGGGGGCCTTGGTCAAAACATTATGGGAAACACTGTGCTACTGGCTCTTAACAGGTAAATAAATAATGGAAGATGTCCTGAGGCCTGTGAGTGGGTACATAAACAAATACAGGTAATTGGCTGGCTCTCCTATATTTATTTACTTCTTTCGGTCTTAAAAGTGTCTGCTCTTAATAGGTAGCTTTATCCAGTTCACAGTGTATCAGATAAATTATCTTGTATTTTACTTACACTGAGAAAAGGGATGAATATCTGGGAGGAAACTTCATCAGAGCTGACAAGAGAGAAAAAAAAAACATTTACAACCACCATTCACTCAAAATAACCTGTAAGTGATAAGCCCTAATTAACTTACCCTGCCACAACACCTGAATTATTATATTTTAATGGCTGTAAATGTGTTATATATGTGGCTATATTCGTTATCAACATTCTATTTCTATGCCACATTTCATCATCATCATCAGCTGCCATTTCCACAACGAAGGTTGGCTGTAATGGATCTACGACGTCTTCTGTCTCTTGTCTTGATGATGCACTCTGATAGAATCTTTCCTGTCCATCTCTTGATGTTATCGTCCCACTTATAGCGCTGTCTTCCTCTTGCACGTTTGCCTTCAACTATTCATTACATTTATGGTCTTCAGTAAGGTGTTATGTCTTTTTATGTGGGCAAAATATTTTAGCTGTCTAAGTTTGATCTCCATTAATGATCTTTTCATTCCTAGGATTTCTAGGACCTCTTTAATTGTTTCCTTCTCTTCCCATGAGATGCACCCCATTCTTCTATATATCCATATCGCAAGGGCCTCAATTTTTTCTTCCAATTGCTTGTTCATTGTCCTTGTTTCTACGCCATACAGTAATGAAGAATGTATGCATAACATGTGATGATTCCCAGTGTTAATTTGTGAGATAACTGTTAAGATGTTAGTATTTGTCTGATGTTGTTGAATGTAGCTTTGGCCATTCCTATTCTCTTCTTGGTTTTTGTTTCACATCTGCCATCTTCTGTTATTATATGACCAAGATATGAGAAACTCATGACGAGTTCTAGGATTTTCCCATTTATTCTTATCTTTAACACTGCCTTATCATCTGCTTTACTAATTAATATAGTTTTCGTAAGCCACAGTTCGCTTTCCTACAAAGCAATAAACCAGTGGGACAAGAACGTCCCAAGGAAAGACATAATTTGACAACAAATAGTTACCTTTCCTAAAAAAAAAGACAAAATTTTTACATCAAGGTAGTTGCGAGAAACTTCCTAGAAAATGCATATTAAAAGGAGTTTTGCCTCATTTTCTCCATTATATTAAGGTTTATGTTCAAATATAAAAGATCTATTAGTCTGGCAGTTAATTTGTAGAACTATCTTTTTAAATTAAGACTTGGGATAGATCTGTTGACACAAAGTCTGAACCAAACTCTGCATTGATCTGAGGTACATTAAGTGTAATATCAGTTCCTCTTTCATGCTGCAGTGAGAATGACCGAGTCCAGTTCTCGTCTCCTCGTGTATTTGGGTCCACCTACTGTTTCTCTTACTATGCAATCAATGAATCAACAAGACTAAGATATCAAGAGCTGGGCATCAAATGTGAGACTAACAGGGCCGGAAGTATGAGAGGCTAGATCAAGTGTGTATACGTCAAAATGCTATAGGAACAATCAGCTTCCATCTTTCAGGATTGGTTGAAAATAACACTGAAGAACTTTCTCTCTTACTTCTACTGACAAAGAATTGTTGCATAAAATACTCTTAATTTTATAGAATGCTGATACAATCATTTCCATGCTTTCTGTGTAATTGCTAACCAGCTTTAGAAACAAACACAAAATTTAAGAAAGACAAATGCATAAATAAGCTACGTTTACTTTATTTACAACAACAACAACTACTTCTTCTTCGTACACTCTCAGACGTCAACTTGAATGTTTTCAAAGAAAGCAGTAGTCAGCTTGAGGCTATTTGTTATTTCTGTAGAGCTTTTCCATGAATGATACTGGTGTCGGCCATATGCGTTTTCTCTGTTCCACAAAAGTTGAGCATCTTTGAAACAGATGTTCAGCAGTCATTTTTTTCAGTGACACAGTTACACTCATCGGTAGTTCCTATCTTTAGCTTGTTGAATAGATGGTATCCCAATCTGTTGTCGCCCAAGCGGAGTCTGAAAAACAATTACAATGCTAAATAAAATTCTTACCTTCTTCCTTTACACATAATAAGAGCTTCGGCTATCGGCATCTGGTGCACTGAGTTTGCTCCGTTCAAATATTTGGATATTCTGTTGATAATATCCTGAGAATCTGGAAACAAATAAGTGTTATTTGGTTGACTTACTCATTAATGAAACAGAATTAAACCCCATGTGGTTTCTGGGGGAATTTCTCAGACGACAAAGACAGAATAGAACCCATGTCCCGTCTGGCATGTGGTGACAGGCGACTAATAACAGGTGCATGGGGCTGGCCACCTCATCACATAAAACACAATGATAAAGAAACCATCACTGCATGAACACTTTAATGCTTGCCGCAGGCTCCTTTTCATTTCTGCTACAGGGGAATACATTATCTGGATGTTGCTAGTTGCATCTCTTCACATGTTCTTACACAATCCTGTTATGATGCTGTCACTTTGCAATCTTTTTTTCTCACCACCATTCTAACTTTCCCCACATTGTATTTCATTTCTTTTTCATAGCACATCTCATTATTATCTCTCTTATAACTGTAGTTCTTGTAGCCTATCTGCTTTCAAGCTTCATTATTTGAAGAATGTTTCTGTTTTCACTGACCTAACCTTTCTTAAACAACTTCTTTAAACAACTACCCATTGTCATTGTCTCGTATAGCCCCTGTTCATGAACAGTGACTCCTGTCTCTATCCATTTTCTGTCTGTACCCAGTTTGCAGTGATAGTCTATGTATATCCTTTTCAACCTGTTAATTGTCATCATCATTATCGTTGCCGTTGACCTCCCAAAGGAGCATAAGCCTTCAACAAACTTATGCCTAGTCCTCCTGTTGTCTCATCATTTTCATGTCTGTCTCCAGTTCTCCTTTCCATGTGTTTTTAACCCTCCCTCTATCTGTTACCCAAAATAAGAACTGCCTGGTAATGCTATCAACAGGTTTCCTCATTGTGTGTCCTATTCATCGCCAGGATCTTCTTCTCATCTCTTGTTCCAACAGTACTTATCTGGTTCTTGTCATCAGTTCCATATTGGTATCGTGTCGCAACCATTTCAGTTCTTCTGTTTTACACAAAGCCCCCATTTACGATAGTCTGCAACTTCTAGGTTGTCATTTTTGTTGTTCTCCATGTTTCAGAGAAATTCAATTGTCCCTGATATCCACACTGGACCATTTTTGGTGTTAGTAACTGTGCTGTCAATGATTGCCACTACTGCTTTTGACTACTGCGTATAAATGACCATCATCAGTGACTGTCCATAACTCTTTTTTTTCTACTAACTACCTTTATTAATTTACAGAACCAGCTAAATCAAGAAGAGGCCTCAAACAAAAACAAAAAAGTATTATCACAGAACAGAATATACACAAAAGCTTACCTAGCTTTGGAGACTCAGGTTTCTCGAATGTGTCTTTCCACTGCTGGTCCAAAAACAGAGAACCATAGGTACTATCTACACTGGCTATATACTTGCCGATGGAGCTTGGACCTGTTGGTATGAGAATCTAATGTTAAAACAACCAAATAATGGCAGATGTAATGATCCATGCCACTGATATAAATGCTTGGACCTGTTGGCATGAGAATCTAATGTTAAAACAACCAAATAATGGCAGATGTAATGATCCATGCCACTGATTTAAATGTATCTTTTGTTAAAAAAAGAGCACCCTTCATTTTTTTGTATCTACTCATAATTATGTAACTGATCTTGAGCCTACAATGAAGTTAAAAAAAAGTAAGGCAAATTGAGGAAGACATCAACAGAACTAGAATGGAAGGTCCAAGACAGGACAACTTGGAGAAATCTGGCTGAAGGCCTGCTCTTCGCAGGGACTTGAAATGAAAAAAAAAAAAGGAACACCCCCCATGCAAATGTGCATTGTAAAAACAGTGTTCTAAGCCTGTAACATACATGACAAAGCATTGGTAACAAGTTTAACAGCTGGTAAACCTGTAATATGATTAACGAAACAATGGTAACCTGATAAACAGCTGGTAAACCTGTAATATTTTAATGAAACAATGGTAACATGACAAAAAGCTGGTAAAACTGTAACATGATTGACAAAGCATAGGTCTTCACACACACATGCCAAGTCCTCCTGTCACATGCCAAGTCCTTCCTGTCACATGCCAAGTCCCTCCTGTCACATGCCAAGTCCCTCCTGTCACATGCCAAGTCCTTCCTGTCACATGACCATCAGTTCAAGGACTTTTCATGTCTTCCTCATCATTTTCACTTCTGTCTCCAGTTCTCTTCCCTGTCTACCAACTACTTCTCTTACCTTGGAGATTCCAGAATAATGTCTGCCTGGTAATGCTATCAACAGGTTTCCTCAGTGTGTGTCCTATCCATCGCCATCGTCTTGTTCCACTAGCACTTGTCTTGTTACTGCCACCAGTTTCACAATGGTGACCTCATCATACAATTTCAATATTTTTTTAAGCACCCATTTATGAAAGTCTGAAACTTCTTGGTTATTGTTTTTGTTGTTCTCCATGTTTCAGAGCCATACAATAGGATGAACTTTATAACACCACAAAACTGACACATCGAACAACTGACATGACACAAACAACCAACATAAAATGATTTAAAATTTCACCATATTCAAAACTGACTGTAAAGTTTCTTTCTTCTTTATTTGTTTATTTCCCACTCTGTAAAGTGTCAGTCTGTATGCTCTGTAAGGAAGAGTGGTGTGTTGTTGAGATCAGGCATGCCCCCAGTCTACCCAGCTGTAAATGGGTAACTCACCCTAGTCCTGAGTTAGGGAAGGCAAAGGCTCCTTGACGTCCATAGTTTGTAGCATATATTATGAAACCACGAAAGAGGGGTTTCTAGCAAGATTGAGATCTCCCTGTCACTGTCCGATAATAGGATAAATAATCTGTTCTCTTGGCAGTGATCAAAACATATGATGACCGAAATCTAACATGGCCGCCTCCCTGAGTTGTCGTTCACTCATTCATAGGAAGGAGAATATAAGCCAGAGTTAATTTATAATGGGTATATAAATGATTTCATAAATGTTCCCATACAGCTCTACGGTGATCAGGTTAATTCACGTAGCCATAACTGCTGTAGGAAAGTCTGTCATCTTTGTCGATACAAAACACGACCCTAGCGATACGAAGCACAATGTTCCATCTAGGTCGAATCGACATGAGATCATCAAAATAGGGTCTGGCAATACATGGAGTCCGAATTATACATTGTACCGTACCTTAGGAGAGTCTCTAACATAAACTATAGTAGAGATACCATCTCCTTTAGAAGAAAACCACTTCATGAATCATATTTCCTTAAGAATCTACCAGCCCTTTGAAAAGTGCGTACCCGCCATTATCACGGTACATCGGAACTCATCACGACTTGTCAAGACAACTCATACTTCCGCTAGACCGGAATAATAAGAATCTAGTCCCGCCTACCCATCCAAAATATACAATATAGGACTGATTCTACTTGTACTAATAATATGTAATACATATGAATTCAGGCCATAAACATAATAAGCAAATTAATATATTTTCTGGCCCTAAAAATAAGTACAAATATAAGAGCAATATCCTTGCGCCGGATCAATATCAAAAACGATTACTCCTATAATCAAAAGTGTGAATCAAACATGGATTATCTCGCTTTCCCCATAGACAGCATTTTCATACACAAATGAATGAATGTCTATATCTCTTCCATATTAAATAGCCATATCGATTTTTGTAATATGTGCGTCAAAATATGCACGCAACACTGACATCTTCAATCTAGGCCAAGATAATGTAACTTACGTGACATGTATTACAACTAGTATAAAATATTTTGAGATACTTACCAAATGGAATGACTAAAAACCTGACATAGTTCTGCCAGTCAGGAGACTTGTTTGAAAAGTGCTCCACATAAGGTCGTAAGACTGAGTTTATGTAAGCATCACCACCCACCACTCCCACTTTGATTGGAAATGCAGTCCGTGCATTGCTATTACAGCTGTAGAAAAAAAAAAAATGTAGTCTGCGGTCAACAGAACTGTGCCTTAAATCATGGTAAATTACAGGGCGTTGGAAAATGTTTCACCACATTATGAAGTTCAAACACATTGAGCAGATACGAGTGTTACAAATAAATGATACTGCATTTGCAGCCTTAACCCAAAGAATGTTATTGGTCACACTCATTGAAATTCACATTCAAAAGTGATGCTGCAAAATACGTGGCAGGAAGTCACTGTATCTGCTCAAGGTTACTGAATTACATAACACAGTGAATAATTCTCACAGACACCTTGTATTTCACTATCAAAATAACTGACACGACTTCAAAACCCTAAGCTAACAAACCAAGCTGCTTTAATGCCAGACATTATACAGGAGGTTAGCACTAAACTTCTGTAGCCCTCTGTACTTTTGACTCTTGCCATTATCACCAACATTAGCCTGCTTCCTAACTGTTGTTAGTTTCCTAAGCTGCCTCCATTTAAGTACTTATGTCTCTTTCATTCATTCATTTCTCTTGTTGCTTCTTATAAAGCATAAGGGCCACCACAGCAGTTGGTCTTCTTGCAGGAAGCCTGCACTAAATCACTCATGCAGCATTGGTTTCTGTAGCAAATTATTTAACACATGAGGCTGCCACCCATGCACAACCTCATATTAAGTTGCCCCTTACAACACGCCTGAGGCAGCAGTGTTCCTATTCTTTATTTGTCATCCTTCGAAGACTCCAGAGAAATACACTAGCGCCTGCTTCATAATTGTTCTGACTTTCTTTCGTGTCTTCATGTAAGTACTTTTGTCTCTTTCAGCTCTGGAAAATTATTTTGAAAATTTCAAAGCCATGCTTTCTTTCAGATAACATCTACTGCAGGATTTTAAACTTTTTTTTTTTTTCGTGCCATGGACTCTTTGATTGTCCAGTGAAAGCTATGAATGCTACTGACCCTTTCTTGGAAAACAATTTACATAAAAGCATAATTAAACATTTTAGGTTATGTACATGGACCCCCCTAGAATCCATTTATGGTTCACCAAGTGTCAGTGGACCACAGGTTAAGACACCCTGATCTAGTGCTGTCTTTGATGCTTGTCTTAAGTTGATTTTGCTAGCTTAGATCTATTCAGTTAATGTGCCTGATAAGCTTGGCAGGTGAAACAACTTCTATAGTTTTATTCAGTCATCTGCTTTGCCTACTTTAATTCTGGGAGATCTCAATGTGGTCTACATGTCTTATATATATTCTTCACAAGTGTGGAGAAATTTTGATACCTTTATTCTTGTTTGGAAATATTCTCATAAATAAATCTGTAAGTTCTTGATTGTCATCTTTATTCTCTAAGTTTCAGAGTCAGCTGTGACATCTGAACTGAAGATTCTTATTTTTGTGCCAGACATGATTTGTTCTGATTTCCAATGCAATGAAAGCTCCTCTTGGCTTCTGTATTCTTATTCTATTATCATTACCTACTTCTCCAACTTTATATTGTTGCCAAGATATATGTTTAGATTTGATGTCTTCTAGGGATATTTCTCTCAGCACAATGTTGCTACTGTTTGTTGTATTTATTCTCATCATCTTTCTCTTTTCTCCATGTTTTTTCAGACACAACCGATGTCACCTCTCATTTTGCCCTGCACCAAGTTATAGTTATGGATAGAAGAACCAAGTAGTCTAGACTGTCCTGCTATTTTTTCAGAGTCCACCAAATTCCAATCCTTTTGGCTGAAGTATTCATAATCCAGTCAAAACCCAGTAAGAAGAGAAATGATGACAAGAAGCCACCCTGCCACACACCTGTTCTTATCTCAAGTTCTCCTTCCTGGAGAATTCTATATTTCATGTCTTTATATGTTTTCATTATTAGGGTAATGAACATAAGGGGGACTCCATAAGTGATTGCCTGTCTAAACTGTCAAATGTCTTTTCATAGTTCACAATTTCAACGCAAAGTGATGAGCTAAATTCAAGATTTTGTTCTATCATTATGTTCTATATGGCTCCCTGGACTGCACATCAGTTGTCAAACAAAAGCCTGCTAGCTCTTCTCTGTCTTTAGGAATCAGTTTCACTGAGCCATAAGTACTTCAGTCTGTAGTTACTTTACAGCGGTGACAGGCATAACTACTTCAGTCTGTAGTTACTCTATAGCAGTGACAGGCATAACTACTACAATCTGTAGTTAATCTACAGTAGCGACAGGCATAACTACTTCAGTCTGTAGTTACTCTATAGCAGCAACAAGTATAACTACTACAATCTATAGTTACTCTATAGCAGCTGCAGGCATAACTACTTCAGTCTGTAATATTTATAGCAGTGACAGGCATAACTACTTCAGTCTGTAGTTACTCTACAGCAGTGACAGGCATAACTACTTCAGTCTGTAGTTACTCTACAGCGGTGACAGGCATAACTACTTCAGTCTGTAGTTACTCTATAGAAGTGACAGGCATAACTACTTCAGTCTGTAGTTACTCTATAGCAGTGACAGGCATAACTACTACAATCTGTAGTTAATCTATAGTAGTGACAGGCATAACTACTTCAATCTGTAGTTACTTTATAGCAGCAACAAGTATAACTACTACAATCTATAGTTACTCTATAGCAGCAGCAGGCATAACTACTTCAGTCTGTAATTACTTTATAGCAGTGACAGGCATAACTACTTCAGTCTGTAGTTACTCTACAGCGGTGACAGGCATCATAACTACTTCAGTCTGTAGTTACTCTACAGCGGTGACAGGCATCATAACTACTTCAGTCTGTAGTTACTCTACAGCGGTGACAGGCATCATAACTACTTCAGTCTGTAGTTACTCTACAGCGGTGACAGGCATAACTACTTCAGTCTGTAGTTACTCTATAGAAGTGACAGGCATAACTACTTCAGTCTGTAGTTACTCTATAGCAGTGACAGGCATAACTACTACAATCTGTAGTTAATCTATAGTAGCGACAGGCATAACTACTTCAGTCTGTAGTTACTTTATAGCAGAAACAAGTATAACTACTACAATCTATAGTTACTCTATAGCAGTGACAGGCATAACTACTTCAGTCTGTAGTTACTCTACAGTGGTGACAGGCATAACTACATCAGTCTGTAGTTACTCTATAGCGGTGACAGGCATAACTACTACAATCTGTAGTTAATCTATAGTAGCGACAGGCATAACTACTTTAGTCTGTAGTTACTCTATAGCAGCAACAAGTATAACTACTACAATCTATAGTTACTCTATAGCAGCGGCAGGCATAACTACTTCAGTCTGTAATTACTTTATAGCAGTGACAGGCATAACTACTTCAGTCTGTAGTTACTCTACAGCGGTGACAGGCATAACTACTACAATCTCTAGTTACTCTATGGCAGCAACAAGTATAACTACTACAATCTGTAGTTACTCCTTAGCAGTGGCAGGCAACCCAGGATCTGGGAGACTCTACTTCAGAAACCAGGAGCCCTCTAAAGGTCTACCTCGATAAATTAACATCTGTTATCAGGTTTCTGAGTATCTGGAATTCTGAATAAGTGCAGTCTATGTGTAACATTTATATCTGCCAGATTACCTACTTTCTACAATCCCATGGACAATTTAAACTAAATGATGTTTTACAGAATGTTAACTTTTCTTCACAGGAACAATCATGTTCCTATCTTAAGCAATTCTTGAATAAATTGAATTTTAATAAAAGCTTGTGGGTCTCCATAGGGAACACTGAAAAAGTCCCATTAATCCTGCTCATACAGCGGACAAGTCCAAAATTTCCCAAGCTTTAAAATGTTGTCTTTTTTTCTGCCTCCATAACTTAGATATCTGCCACATCATTCACTGTGATCTACAGGTAGATCTAGATCGACCCATTGCAGATGACTGCTCTATAGTAATATGTGTGAGAGTTAAGTTAATCTTGACCTATCACCCCTAATAGTGCTGCTGCTGTTTTTGTCTTTGTTCTTTTAAAGTTTTGAATAACGTGCACTATCCCATTCAAGAACTTATCTATCTTGTCCTTACAACTGTTCTCAAAACTTACTGACTAACTGAGTGCGCTATCTTATTTATGAACATTACGACTGTTTTTAATGTGTATTCCTAGAATTTAGCAACTAACATGCATCATATAAATCAGAAACACCACGGCTGCTCTTACAACTTCTGAATTTTGGTGACTAGATAACACATGGCTGCCTTGACGTCTGCCTCAGTACAGGTACATATCAACTTGAGCTGTCTATCCTGCACCTTCTGGACAAGCATCTGACCCTGCCACTCAGACGTGTTCACTAGGTAGACTGAGTCTGGCAACCGGTCATCAGTACTGTCAAACACAGAGCTCAGCTGCTCCAGCAAAGCCTTGCGGGGCTGAAGTGGACACACAGAAAAAAGAATAAATGGAAGAAAAATAATTTTTTTTAATGTGATAAAAAAAATTGTGTTCATCCACATATATATTAGTATGTTTATACTTATAACAAATTTTGTTTTTAAACAAGAAAACAATAAAAATTGTGTCCTATCTCTTTAGATTTCATCATAGTTTTCCTGTATGCTCCATACATGGAGTTACCATTGTAGCTGGCACCCTTGCAAGAGGCCTGCACCAAGCAGGCCCATGCTCTTACAGTGGTAGTTTCTGTGACAATTAGTTTTATGTGATGAGATCGCCAGCCGTATGCACAACCTCATATTAGTCACTCTGTATGTCATGCCTGATGCTGCAGCAGTTCCTATTAATTCTTCATCTCCTTACAGACAAAGGGTATGTTTCTACATATAACAAATTGTTTTTCTTAATAGGAAAACAATTACAATTCTGTCACTGCTATTTATGATTTACAAAATATAACATTTCTCTTTAACACAAAATCCTCTAAGAACAATATTATATTACTGAAAAGCTTACATATAAAAAAGCCATCTCTGATACTAAAATTTAAGACAAAATGTTAACCCAAAAAAAAAACCCAATAAATTTATTAAAATAAAAACTTGACTAAGATCTGATTAATCATAACAAAGTTGTATTTTTTTTCTATATAAATATTTCAATGTTCATGTCGTTACATTTAAATCACTGTAAAGACAAATATTAAATCCAGTAATTTATAACCACAAAGCAGATTAATTTGTTATTTTGAAAAAAAAAGAGTCATGTAATAATACTTTCCAGCCTTTTTGTTTTACTTGAAATTAAAAAAAAAAAAAAGAAACAACTTCACAACAGTCAGGAAAATTTATGAGACATATTACATATGAATCATTGAAAAAAAACAAGTTGAACTAAATGAATGGAGTGTCAATACTGCGTAGCATAATGCAATCGGCATTCAATAAAAGAAAACAGACTAAACATTACCAGTGAGACTGACAATTTTGAAAATGTGAAGCAAGCATGATAAAGAGAAATTTTGCTTTTATAAAAAAAAAAAAAAACAGGAAAATAGAAGAAAATTCAATCTCATATATGTAGATAGTTTTATCTGAAATTTCTTGCTATCTGGCTCATGCAAAAGAAAAGGCTTTATCAGCCCTTCATAAAACATTCTAAAACAAATAATTAACTCTTTGACTCCAGAACAACGCTCAGAGCTTTGGTCAGATTTGACACCCGTGCCAAAACAACTCTCTGAGCGTTGTTTTTAGTCTATCATGAATTAAAATTACGGCACAGGGTGGAAAAGAATTGTGGAGTCAAAGAGTTAAGATACAACTTTCAATATTTGTTTCTATGATTTACAGCCCCAAAGACAAGACAGGACAGCAATGTTTCACCTGCAATGGTTGTGTCTGAAGCAATTTGTTTAAAATAATGCTGCTGCCACTTCATAGACAACCTCTTGTTAGTCACTTCTTATAACACTAGTGTAAAAGCCCGTCATAAGACGGGAATTAAATTCAAAAGCACCAATACCTAACGGCAATTTTAATTTTTCAAAAAGTATTTTTTTTAAACCGCTCTGCATCACCACAGTACACGAACAACGTAACAGCAGCAAGGATCCCAATGTGTTTATACGGGATCACACATTCTATAAATATTTTTGTGCATACCGCCATTTGCGCACTTTTCTGTGTTGAGTGTTACTATTTTTGGGAGAGTACATATAAGGGAAACAATACAATTAATGTCTAACTTTCAACCAAAGTTGCATCTCTTAGCGTTACTGACAGAAAAAGCTGGGATTTTATATATATTGATGCTTAAGGGAACAGTTATCATCTCCTTTTTCACTCCTTATGGGGCATGGAGCCACCACTGCAGATGACCCCCTTCAGCAAGCCTACACCAAAACATTAGCTCTTACAACAGTCATTTCTGGAGCAATTTGTTTTATAAGATGAGGTTGCCAGCCTAATTCTCAACCTCGTATTAGTCACCTATTACAACACACCTGCAGAAGCAGTAATCCTTTAACTCATTTTTGTGACTTGATTTCTTTTGATTTCCATATATTTCAAACTATAGTTTTCAAACTTTCATTTCTGGACATGACTTGGAACATTTATAATTGTTCATTAACAAATAGTAACTATTGGTCATTAACAACTAGATAATCATATGCAGTTAAGGAAACACTGCTATAATGACAAATCAGCTGACTGAAAAGCTATCAAGTAAAGGAGAAAAACTAGTTTTTAGGGATCCACTTGTTACCCAGTGCACTAAAAATCAGAAAATCCCAACCTTATTTTGGATTGTTTTAGTTGTTATATAAAACTGGCTAGGTGGTTGCTGGTTAAAAAAAAATGAAAGATTAAATTATACCATAGAAGCTGCATGCAAAGTTTCAGTTCTCTGCGTTGAGTAGAACTTAGAGAGATTTTAAACGTGACAAATATATAAAGCTGACGTGTAGTTAAATAAAAGTGGTTAATAATAAAGATAAAGTGATCAACAGCATTAAGGATTATATTAAAGAAACGTGTTAATGTCATAGTGAGAAATAAGCATCCAAATATTGCATAAATCAGCATAACTACCGGTTACTGAGTGAACTGTCCATGAAAGTAGTCAACGATACAATGTGGCTAATTTACAGGGTAACTGAAAAGTCACTCCATATTTTCACATTTTGATATCCTCACTTGTATTGGATATATGTAAAATCATTGCTCAAAACAAGGAGCGGTAACTGCCATTTGACTAATAACATTTATGTTTTGTTTCATAAAATGTTTAATTTTCCTGAAACAAAATAAAATAAAATCTAACATGGCCAATAAACTGATGTTACAACAGACAGAAAAATTTGCTGCCCACACTGGTCATGAGTTAAACAGGCCTCGTCTCATGTTAAACAGGCCTGATCTCACATTAAACAGGCCTGATCTCATGTTAAACAGGCCTGATCTCATGTTAAACAGGCCTGATCTCACATAAAACCAGCCTGATCTCATGTTAAACAGGCCTGATCTCACATTAAACAGGCTTGATCTCAAATTAAAATGACCTGATCTCACTTTAAACAGGCTTGATCTCACTTTAAACAGGCTTGATCTCACTTTAAACAGGCCTGATCTCACGTTAAACAGGCATGATCTCACGTTAAACAGGCTTGATCTCAAATTAAAATGGCCTGATCTAACTTTAAACAGGCTTGATCTCACTTTAAACAGGCCTGATCTCATGTTAAACAGGCCTGATCTCATGTTAAACAGGCCTGATCTCACGTTAAACAGGCTTGATCTCAAATTAAAATGGCCTGATCTCACTTTAAACAGGCCTGATCTCACTTTAAACAGGCCTGATCTCACTTTAAACAGGCCTGATCTCACTTTAAACAGGCCTGATCTCGCGTTAAACAGGCATTTTATGTAATAAAGCAAAAGTTACGTCTCTCTATTTGTTTCATATAAATTATTTAAATAGGAGTGAAGAAATGTTAATAGAGAGTATAACTTTTCAATCACCCTATAGCTATTCATTACAAAACAACAAAGAAAGGAGCAAGATTCACACCAATCAAATCACGCACAAGAGAATGCAGATTTGTCAAATGTGTGCACCAAGCAGTAACAAAAAGGCAGCATGACATATATGATACATATACATTACGATACATATATACACATAATAATAATAATAGTCAAGTGTTACTAGAGGGAATATACTTCACAATTAGTCAAACAAGAAAGAACACATTTCACATCTGACAAATAATAAAATATAGGAACATGATTTACTTACACTACACAAAAAGAAAGAAATTATTAAACATACTAGCAAGTAATCTGTTAATTACCTACATAGATCAGTGACCCAGAATCCAAAATATTCAGAAAATGAAGTGTTTTTTGGACCGACTTTTGAGCGATTTCTGAACCAATTTTTTGGGTGATTTGGGCTACTTTGGCCGATTTTTGGGCTACTTTGGGCGAAATACTAAAAAAAAAAAAAAAAATCCGAAAACTGAAACATGGCTGCACATGATCATTTCGGATTCTGGGTTACCGACCTGTATTTATTTATTTAATAATCACAGGACCCAGGTTCCCTCCATTATTTATTTAGCAAGTAATCCTTCAAGAAATGACGCCGGAAGGATTATGGTGTACATTTTCCATTTCATGTCCTGAGAGCAGCACCATTCCTCCTGTTGCTTCCTTTCCATTCCCTCCCACCATTCACCTTCTACGGAGCAAGTAGGCCCGTCAACACCCACAAGCACTTGGAAACTATCATCATCATCATTTTTCTTGTTCGCTCCCTATGGAGCAATGAGCCCACCGCTGCAGCTGGCCATCTTGCAGTCAGCCTGTACAATGCATTCCCATGCTCCTGCAGTAGTGGTTTCTGAAGCAATAGGATTAACAAATATAAAAATACACTTATAAAAATTGAAGATAGATGACTGAATTTATCAAAATTAGGGCTGGGATCTGTAACTATTAACTAATAGATTACAAGATTTTTTTTATCGATTAATTGATAAAACTAATTTTAATCAATTATTCCGTTTTTAGCAATGTTTATGTTTTTTTGCTTAAATGCGACAGTTTTGCTATGTTAGAGGTGTGTAATATGGAATTTGGCAAATACGGTCAATAATAATTTGCTTGCTTGTGGCTTTTCAGTATTGTCATTATATTTTAAGGATGATGTTGCCTTACAAGAAGTAAAATAAATAAAGTCCTTAGTGATTTCAAAACAATTTTATTTATGATTTGATATAATGTTTTTCAAATTCTTCTAAATTGATCGATTAATCTTCGCTTAAAGAAATTTAATTAATCGAGTGAGATTTTAAAAATCAATCCCAGCCCTAATAAAAATATATAAAATTATTTTAAAAAAAACAACAATAAAAAAGGATTCAAAAGCAGATCGTTTGCTTGGGAGGCAAACATTCTAACTACTAAACCACTGGTGCGCCTTGGTATACGTGGTTTTTAAAATCTTAACTATTTTAATGACTACCTGCCTCAGACAGCATTACATTACTTTCAGACACACCAAGCAAATTATTATAGAAGATAAACAAAAATTATATAAGTATCAGAATAAGAATGAAAAGGGCTGGCTAAACAAAATGAACACAGCCAAAATTAGTATGCCAAAAGTTTAGTAGCATTAAACTGAACTTTAAAAAAAATAAAACATGACAGTATTTCAACTGACCAAACACTGGTCCTCCCCCATACTACTCCTGCGGAGGCGATTAAACTCCTTGCTGCTCTTTTTCTCCCTATAGGAGGTGCTTCGGATTCTGTCCCTTGAAAACTCTTTGCTTTTGGGTCGCCGGGCACGGGGTTTGGGTGATGACTCGTTTGCACTTGCATTTTGCGAATCGGAGGCATCAAACTCGAAGTCTGAGTGTCGCCTCTGGACCAGTTAGAGGAAGGGAGAGAAGAAGCACACAAGCACTGGGTTAACACAATGCATGCGGGAGGAGGTTGGGAGAGGAGTATAAAATGTGGGTACACCATTAAATGTAAAGCAAACATGTCATCCAGCTACTTCTAATCATCTAATATTTTTTTTGTGAGACAATGCAACAGTAAGCAACCTGACTGTCAGAAGCAGACTCATAGGGCACATATTTCAACCCTTCATGGTGCTCTTGATATTCTGGAAATGGGGAAGTGTTTGTGTGAGTCAGGACTCCCACATGTCAGCATTATGTTTGTTAAAGGCAGTGAGCAAATGGGCCTTCTCCTCAAATTCTTCTCATTTCCATTTCTATCTTCATTCATTCATTACAATTCAGCTCCCCAAGCAGCACAGGCTTTCAACAAACTTGTGCCAAGTACTCCTGTCCCGTGCCAAGTACTCCTGTCCCGTGCCAAGTACTCCTGTCCTGTGCCAAGTACTCCTGTCCCATGCCAAGTACTCCTGTCCCGTGCCAAGTACTCCTGTCCCGTGCCATCAACTCAAGGCTTTCCATACGTTCCTCATCCCTTTCATTTAGGTCTCCAATTTTCTTCTCTGTGTGTTTTTTTGGGTCTCTCTCTACCGTTCTTACTTTGGGGATTCCAGAACATGGACTGCCTGGTAATGCTATCAAGAGGTTACCTCAAGGCATGTCCTATCCATCGCCAGCATCTTCTTCTCAACTCTTGTTTCCATCTTTTTGGGGGGTCTAAACTTTATTTTAGGTAAATCCACTAACTCAGGGCATCAGTTTTGCTACTAAAGTGAGTGTAAGATGCAGGCCATTTAGAATCCAGTCATGCATTCGAGACATACCAATGCCTCTTAGAGTCACTTCTTTAACATTCACATGCATTTATGCACATTAATATAATGACACACCATCTTCCTCCTGAAGGATATTCTTTCTCAATCTCCTACTGAACAACACTATTTAGTCTTACCATTCTCGTATGTTTAATGAGTAAGTCTCTCATCTACTCCTATTATCTTCAATCTGTCAAAATCATTATATGCTCGTGTATGTAGATTTTGGTAATAAACTTTCTCCCTTTATCAACATATTTATTTCTTGATAATAATTAGATACTGTAAATGTGAGTTAGTGTACTTTTAAAACATTGCCTTCTTTGACATGAAAACTTAAATTGCATGTGAGATTAAATGGATTCAGTACAAAAGATCACAGAGAAAGGCAGGGCAGCATGTTAAGCCTGCATGCCCAATTTTCAACCCTTTGAAAATAAAGTTTGTTCGTTTGTTTGTTCTGTCCTTCTATAAATTTCTAAAGATTTTTAACCACGTAACAAGTATTTCTCATCATATTTGCTCAATTAGTTTCCTTATACAACCTATTATTTCTCTCATCCCATTATTTCTCTCATTTCTAATCCTCATTTATACAACATTACACTTTTTAAATTATTTTCAAATTTTACATATAATAGTAACTATTGCAATAGCATAACGGAGTGGCCATTCATGTGACTCTATTTACTTCAGTGTCAACATTTTCAACAGTTTCTTGACAAAAGCTTCAAACAGATGTGTAGCCCACTTCCTCAAAAAAAAAAAAAAAAAAAAAAGCTCAAAGCATATACTGGCAAGATCTTCTGAGAATTTACAGAACCTTTAAAGAAAAGTTATTGGGGACAAAAAAAAGGCTTTTTAACCACGTAACAAGTATTTCTCATCATATTTGCTCAATTAGTTTCCTTAAACAACCCATTATTTCTCTCATCCCATTATTTCTCTCATTTCTAATCCTCATTTATACATTACACTTTTTAAATTATTTTCAAATTTTACATATAATAGTAACTATTGCAATAGCATAACGGAGTGGCCATTCATGTGACTCTATTTACTCTACAGTCTTCAGTGTCAACATTTTCAACAGCTTCTTGACAAAAGCTTCAAACAGATGTGTAGCCCACTTCCACAAAAAAAAAAAAAAAAAAGCTCAAAGCATATACTGGCAAGATCATCTGAGAATTTACAGAAACTTTAAAGAAAAGTTATTGGGGAAAAAAAAAGGCTTTGGTGCGATTGAAGAAACAACTTCAGGTAAAACTGAGGGGGAGCATTCTGTTGCATGCAGTGAGTTAAAATGAGGAAATATATTTTGGTACTTGTCGGATGGGGGGACTACTTCTGATGATCAGATTGCCTCCTGTTGTATCGCTCTGTAAACAGTTTCCTATCATTGTTGCATGGTTAAACCAGTGACGATCGGGAAAAGACCGATTGACTTCTGGAAAGACAGATGACACTGGGAAAGACTAGAAACCGGCTGATCAGGTTAGCACCCCGTAAGCTGTATTACAACTGCTACAGAACCCAAAAACGATAGATGCCCCCAGGATTCAACGAAAGAGGGAGAGGATGATGAATCCACAGGCGCCTCATTGGAATCGACCAGACCCGTTACACGGACTTCGAGCTCTGAACAACGGCTGGAATTTCCATGTGCCTGTGGTAGGAAATTCTCTACTCAGAGAGGAATGAAAATCCACAGAACGAAAAAGGGTGTGGGAGTTCATCAGGGGGAGATCAACAGCGCTCTGTCTCGACGGATAAGACGTTATAAGAACGCAGCCAGGAGTCAATCCACAGTGCTGAGTACATTCAAGTTGATCTGCCTGATGATGATCTCACACACTTCTTGGATGGGAAGAGAGATGCAATCAAGTTTCCACCTGCCACTGCAAAAGGGCTTTGGGAACAGCTGGACAAAGCCTTGGCAAAAGAGTTGGATAACAACCTGAAGCAGATAACTTTGGAGAAGAAGCTGGAAATCTTCGGCGACATAATATATCTGCACTGTCGCAAAGTGTTAGGAGTCAGGGAGGCAAGGGAAAGTAGCCCACCACGGAAAAGTAGAAGACAAATTAAAATAGAAGAAATCAGGAAACAGAAGAAGCATGCCCGAAAACTGCTCAAGAACGCAGTTGCCACAGAGAAGGAAGGGTTACGACAGGTTTGGGAGCACCTGAAAGGCCAACATAATGCCCTTTGTAGAGCAGAAAGGTTGTGTAGGAAGAGAAAGAAGACTCGAAGGGATAGGGAAAGATTCTTCAGGGAGCCCTTCAAGTTTGCCAAAGAACTGTTTGAGCAGCCACAGTCGGGTACGCTAAACATCAGGAAAGAAGACCTGGAAGAACACCTTAGAATGACATATTCAGATGGTCGCAAAGAAGAGCTACTCAGCAGCATAACAGGCCTTAATTGGCCTAGTAAGCCAGGAGCTGAATTTAACACCAAGCCCCCAACGGTGCAAGAGGTAGAAAGCATTGTCCAGAAAGCTCGGTGCAAGTCAGCTCCAGGTCCTAATGGTGTTCCATATGTGGTGTATAAGAGATGCCTTGAGGTGCTCAAACGACTGCTCCGTTTACTGAAGAAAGCGTGGAAAACCCAGCTTGTAAGCAAGGAATGGAGAAAGGCAAACAGAGTCTACATCCCGAAGGAACAAAATTCCACAGACAGTCAGTTCAGGCCAATCTCACTACTCTATGTGGAAGGAAAGATATTCTTCTCAGCGATGGCGAAAAGACTCACTAAATACCTCCTGGCAAATGGGTACATTGACACTACCATTCAGAAAGGAGGTATCTTAGGTACACCAGGATGTCTAGAGCATGCCACAATGATCTGGGAAGCAATCCAAAAGGCAAAGTCTGACAGAACAAACCTCCATGTAATCTGGTTGGATCTAGCGAATGCTTATGGATCCGTTCCACACCAGATGTTGTGGAAGGCCCTAGAAATATAGCATGTTCCACAAGAGATTGCAGCAATGCTGAAGCTGTATTTTGCAGGGTTTTCTGTCAGATTTTCAACCAGAGAGTACACAACGAAGTGGTTGGCCTTGAAGTTGGAATTGCGATGGGATGTACCATCTCTCCGATACTATTCGTGATGGCTATGCAGGTAATCCTCAATGCGGCTGAAGGAATGGCTATAGGTCCAAAGCTCGGCGGAATGTGTCACATGCCACCGCTCAAAGCATTCATGGATGACACAACAATTCTGACATCAGATGAACATCAGGCCCGGAGGATGTTAGCACGCCTCGATGAACTAGTCAGCTGGTGCAGAATGAGCTTCAAACCCAAGAAGTCGAGAAGCCTATCAGTCAGGAAAGGGAAGATAGCAGAGGTCATATTCATGGTTTCCAACCAAAAAATCCCTACTGTCATTGAGGAACCTGTTAAAAGTCTCGGCAGGGTGTACGATGCCTCATTAAAAGACTCGAAGGCAGTGCAACAGACAATAGAAATGGCAGACAGAGGACTACAGATCATAGACCAAAGCAGACTCCTGGGAAAGTTCAAACTGTGGTGCTTTCAGTTCATGTTGATACCGAAGTTGCTGTGGCCACTGCTTATATATGAAATAAGCACAAGTACAGTGGAAGCTATAGAGCAGAAGGTCAACAAGTTCATGAGGAAATGGCTAGGGGTTCCACCAGGTCTGTCAGATGTAGCACTGTACTGCAAAAAGTCAAAACTTCTGCTTCCCTTCAAGTCAGTTGTTGAAGAGTACAAAGTTGGAAAGGCAAGGCTTACAATGATGCTACGCGAGTCAGCTGATGACGTGGTTAAGTCCATTCAGCCCACACTGAAAACGGGAAGGAAGTGGAGAGTGGAAGAAGCTGTTGATGCTGCCCAAGAGTCACTCAAACTGAGGGAGGTAATCGGATACACACAAACGAATAGATGGGGATTTGGTCATGAAGACATCCGCTGGTGGTCCAAGGCATCAAGCAGGGAGTGCAGAGACATGGTAGTTCAGGAGATACGAGGAGCTGAGAATGATAAGAGGTTGCAAAAAGCAGTGCAGCAGGTCCAACAAGGCCAATGGACTACATGGGAAGGAGCCCTGCAGAGGTCCTTGACATGGAATGATACATGGCATATGGCACCTCTTAGGCTCAGCTTCATTGTTAGATCAATGTATGACCTGCTGCCGTCGGCCACAAACCTTGTGAAATGGGGAAAGTCGGATGATGCGCAGTGCCCCCTGTGCCAGGGGAGGCAGACACTTGAACACGAGCTCTCAGCATGTAAGGTGTCATTAGGGCAAGTGCGATACACTTGGCGCCATAACAAAGTGCTAAATGAGCTTGCTGCGTCAATAGACCTGGCAAGGATGAAGGCAAATAGCAAACCCAGGCCAAGCACCGCAAATACATACTTTCCGAGGGCAGGAAAGTCAGCACACCCCAAACCGAGTAAACCTGGTAGCAGTTTACCATCTCTTCTTGACTGTGCAAACGATTGGGAGATGGCGGTAGACCTACCTGGACGAGGGGCATATCCAGAGAGTATCAGAAAATCACGGAGACGGCCGGATATAGTGCTTCATTCTTCAGCAGCGCTTCAGGTTATACTGATTGAAGACCGTGCCATTTGAATCCAGATTGGACGAGCAACATTCGTTCAAAGCGGCCAAGTATAATGATCTGGCCGTGGATCTGAGACACGATGGGTTCACTGCAAGGGTCATGGCTGTTGAGGTGGGTGCAAGAGGGCTTGTGGCTGCATCAGTGTATGATTTATTGAAACTGTTGGGGCTGAGGGGACAGTCGAGAACAAGGGCAATGAAGAGGCTTAGTGAAACTGCCGAATAGGCATCAGGCTGGCTGTGGAACAACCGCAATGGGCAATGGAAATCGTGACTGTAAACGCTGCGGTACAGAAAACACAAGGAATTTTTCTAAGTCCACAAGACGTTGAGTTTTTTGGTGTACTAGTGAAAGGGCTGTGACTGAGGGGCAACAGGCGGTGTATATTATAAGAGGTGTTAGGCACAGAATATCAGTTGCTAGCGCGCAGTGGCTGGCCTCGTCGGCTTCATGCAGGTGTCTTAGTGTGTGTCCTTAGTTGTGATGTGCGACGTGATAGCAAGCTTAGTTTTCAGCAGTTGCGTGTGGAATTGTTTGCTATATTCGTATTAAAAAAGCCAAGGCACAGCAAATAAATGTCTTTCTGCTGTGCATTTTTTTTTTCAAGAAAGCTTTAGCCTATATTTATTTTTTTTTCTCTTTTATATGCAGATTAAATAATTACCGTATGTACTCGAGTATAGGTCCATCCGACTATAAGTCAACCCCAAGACTAGGACGTAAAAAGCTTCAAAAGTAAATGACCCGATTATAAGTAGAGTTTTTTATCGATTCAGAATTCCTGCATTGCATTGGAATTTCCCTGGTTTTCTGCAAATTCTATCACTTTCAGCTTAACTCTTTTCCGTTTAAAATGCCTAATATTACCCATCCGGAAAGTATAAAGTCCCATCCATAGCCGTCCCCTGAATAGCCTACTGTTGTAGGTCACTGCCAAGTAGCTATGAGATCTCAGTATTTAGCGAGACTTGAGATATAAATAGATCTTCGGTACATGTAAAGCTTCCATTTTCTAAAATTTATTTTAGAATCAATTAATATGATTTTTCGTGATTTTTTTAAAGCCATAGTATTCCGGGTGGTCGAATATTTGCTTTGGGATCTGAGAAGTGACTTGTTATTTGATCAGGATGAATCAGATGTGGACACTGAATAAGGTCCCGATTGAAACTCTGACAGTGAAACTGATGAAAGTTAATCTAGAGAAAGAAGTAATGATAGATGTTAGATCAAATGAAGGAGGCTGGTCAACAAATCATAGTCCAGTTGAACTTTATGACTTAGTTGGAAACCCTGGACTTAAACACACTCTAGATCTAGATTCTGTATCTTATGATTACTTCAGTTTATTAAGCAAATGTGCTCAATACAAACAAGGAAAAACCTCGGGACAGAATTCTTATTTAATAAATGCTGGTGCGTTGATAACAAACGATTTAAACAGCTGTGCATGCTGGCATTGACATGACAGGAAGTGTGAAAGCATAATGGACATTTTTTATTTATATCATTTGGATTGAGTGTACGTTTTTATTTTAATAATTACCACAATTAACAGTCTAAAAACATTGATTCAAACGTGAATTACTTTAGATACTTTTATGAAACCATTTAATGAAGCAGCAAGTTTATATCTGAAGGATACAAGTGTGCTGTGGGAAGGGCAGGGGGGCAACACTGACCGGTTTCAGGAATCTTTTTTTTTTTTGACGACTATAAGTTTTAAGGTCCAAAATGGCAATGAATTTCCCCGACTTATACTCGAGTATATACGTAATACAGTAATGAGGATCTGATTAACAGGCTTTTAAAATATACAAACACTAGAGTGAGGTTAGAAAAAAAAGTTCATACTTCCTGGCACAGCTGGGACACAACAGTCTGGTTCAAGGAAAAACAAAAACGAAAACAGAGAATTAAAAAATAGGATATACCATCAAACCAATCGAACAAACACACAAAGAGAGATTCAAATATGCACTACTGACTTCAAATGTTCAGGAACAACAAATCAGTTTTTAATATGACTTATACTATGTACAGACATCATGCAACAGCCGGACATGCTTGTGTTTCAAAATCTAATGCTGCACATTTAATACCTAAACGATAAAACTTAAGTGACAGCAAAGGTAAGGTTCTCTGTAAACGCAGATCCAACTGCTTAATACGTTTTTTGTTGTTGTTTTTTTTACATGAACATAATGCTAAAGCTCTGTGCAGCCAAAGACCGTCTTGTGTTGCTGACTTACAACTTCCAACAATGCAGACAAGCAGGATTATCTAACCATTCAGTGCAACACTCAATCTACTGTGATCAACACCAACTTTTCACCAACTTGCTCTGTTTATTATGCAGATTAAATAAGTCTACCCTTGTGTAGAGTGCATGTATGCTGGAATGATTCATTGTATATATATATGGCTGGGTCTCTTCTTTTAGTTAATGCACTTGTCACAGTTGAATGATGAATCTGACAAGCTAAGTATGTCACAAATTATTTTTCCAGTCCACCCAGCTATAAATGGGTACCTGACATTGCTTTTGAGTTAGATAAGGCAAAGGCAGCGAAGAAGGGAATTAGTCATACCATCTCATACAGATGGACCTAGGATAGTGGCCTTTAACACTTCACTTTCCTATGGCAGTATCTTTAACTTTCTTTTTTATATTTTTATTTTGCATTCTGGGCTGTGTGCCTTATATACTCTTGTTCGCAGTTGTCGCTACTGTGATTATTAATGGTGCTGTTTAATATGCCAGTTTTCTGGATGGTGATGATGTTTAGTGCACTGTTATGCTGGTCATGCTTTTTTATGTGCTGTTGTGCTATCATGTTTAATATACTGTTGTGCTATCATGCTGTTTTATGTGCTGTTGTGCTATCATGCTGTTGTATGTGCTGTTGTGCTATCATGCTGTTTTATGTGCTGTTGTGCTATCATGCTGTTTTATGTGCTCTTGTGTTATCATGATGTTTAATATACCATTGTGCTATCATGATGTTTAATATACTGTTGTGCTACCATGTTTAATATACTGTTGTGCTACCATGTTTAATATACTGTTGTGCTATCATGCTGTTTTATGTGCTGTTGTGCTATCATGCTGTTTTATGTGCTGTAGTGCTACCATGCTGTTATATGGGCTGTTGTGCTGGTCATGCTTTTTTATGTGCTGTTGTGCTATCATGATGTTTAATATACTGTTGTGCTATCATGCTGTGTTATGTGCTGTTGTGCTATCATGCTGTGTTATGTGCTGTTGTGCTATCATGCTGTTTTATGTGCTGTTGTGCTATAATGATGTTTAATATACTGTTGTGCTATCATGATGCTTAATATACGGTTGTTCTATCATGATGTTTAATATACTATTGTGCTATCATGGTTTTATGTGCTGTTGTGCTATCATGTTTAATATACTGTTGTGCTATAATGCTGTTTTATGTGCTGTTGTGCTATCATGCTGTTTTATGTGCTGTTTTGCTATTATGCTGTTTTGCTATCCTGTTTTATGTGCTGTTGTGCTATTATGCTGTTTTATGTGCTGTTGTGCTATCATGCTGTTTTATGTACTGCTATACTGATCATAAAGCGTCATATTGACAGAGTGGTTAGAGCACTGGTCTCTCATGGCAAAGGTGCTGGGTTCGATTCATGGTATCGACACACTCCAGTCTACTCAGCTGTAAATGGGTACCTGACTTTGCTCTTGAATTAGGGAAGGAAAAGGCAACGAGGAAGGGAACTGATCACTCTACTTCTCGATGCTGGACCAAGTAAAGTCTCTAACACTTCACTCCCCTATTGCAGTATCTGCTATGGGACTACCTTTTATACTGATCATGCTGCTTTATGTACTGTGGTGCAAATTATGCTGTTATCTGTACTGTGGTGCAAATTATGCTGTTATCTGTACTGTGGTGCAAATTACGATGTTTATTGTACTTTGGTGCAAATTACGCTGTTTTTTTGTACTGAGGTGCAAATGATGCTGTTTTTTTTGTACTGTGGTGCTGACTGTGTCGTTTTTTTGTACTGTGGTGCAGATTATGCTGTTTTATGTACTGTGGTGCAGATTATGCTGTTTTATGTACTGTGGTGCAGATTATGCTATTTTATGTACTGTGGTGCAGTTTATGCTGATGTATGTACTGTGGTGCAGATTATGCTGATGTATGTACTGTGGTGCAGATTATGCTGATTTATGTACTGCTGTGCTATCATGCTGTTGTATGTACTTGGTACAGATTATACTGTTTTTTGTACTGCTGTACAGGTCATGCTGTTTTATGCTGCTTTATGTACTGCTACACACATCATGTTGTTTTATTTAATGTTGTACTGATCACTGCTCTGGTCCATATTTCCTGCAAGGGGACCAACTGCAGTGGTATTTCCAAGCTCCAAAAGAACAAAATGGGAAATAATGGATGATGATGTCCTCATTGTGCTGTTGTGAATGATGATGTACTCATTGTGCTGTTGTGAATGATGATGATGATGTACTCATTGTGCTGTTGTGAATGATGATGATGATGTACTCATTGTGCTGTTGTGAATGATGATGATGATGTACTCATTGTGCTGTTGTGAATGATGATGATGTCCTCATTGTGCTGTTGTGAATGATGATGATGTACTCATTGTGCTGTTGTGAATGATGATGATGATGTACTCATTGTGCTGTTGTGAATGATGATGATGATGTCCTCATTGTGCTGTTGTGAATGATGATGATGATGTCCTCATTGTGCTGTTGTGAATGATGATGATGATGTCCTCATTGTGCTGTTGTGAATGATGATGATGATGTACTCATTGTGCTGTTGTGAATGATGATGTACTCATTGTGCTGTTGTGAATGATGATGATGATGTCCTCATTGTGCTGTTGTGAATGATGATGATGATGTCCTCATTGTGCTGTTGTGAATGATGATGATGATGTACTCATTGTGCTGTTGTGAATGATGATGATGATGTACTCATTGTGCTGTTGTGAATGATGATGATGATGTACTCATTGTGCTGTTGTGAATGATGATGATGATCTCATTGTGCTGTTGTGAATGATGATGATGATCTCATTGTGCTGTTCTGAATGATGATGATGATGTACGCACTGTGCTGTTGTGAATGATGATGATGATGTACTCATTGTGCTGTTGTGTAAGATATTCTTGCTGTCTGTCTACATTTTAGTTTTGTTAACTGTTATACCCAAGTTTTTTTGTTTTTTTTTAAATAGCTTTCCATTAACACCTTATTCACAGTAATTATTGTATGTATTTATCCCATTACACATTTACCTGTATGCTATTGTAGATATATCAGACACTTTCTCTAAATCTTATTTCTCACTAAGTTTATGCAATGAAAACCAGGAACGTGGGCTACTGAATATATCATTTCCAATATTTGACATTAAATATTCCTTCCATCAGTGCAAAGATATTTGTAAATAATTTCATTTTAATCAATATTTCAAACAACATATTCTGATCAAACCAACTGAATGTACACGAGCTCATTAACAACAACAATGATCAAGAAAATACTATACGAAATCAACCCCCTAACACCTAAGCAGTGAACAATGTGCTTCTCATGCAAACAGAGACTAGTAGATGAATAGACACTTGGAATGACAACTTACTGTGTGGAGATCTGAGTCGCTTCTCTTCACTGGTGTGTCATCTTGTGCACGGTAGACTTCCTGCAAGACAATAAATCAACATCATCATTTCAAGTCAACAAGGCCTTCATTAATTCATGCTAGGTCCCTCCTGTCCTGTGCTAGGTCCTCCTGTCCTGTGCTAGGTCCTCCTGTACTGTGCTAGGTCCTCCTATCCTGTGCTAGGTCCTCCTGTCCTGTGCCATCAGCTCAAGGTCTTTCCATATTTTCTTTATCCCCTTAATTTCTGTCACCAGTTCTTCTCTCCATCTGCTCTTTTGGTCTCCCTCTACCTTTCTAACCGTTGCGATTCCAGAACAAGGACTGCCTGGTAATGCTATCAACATATTTCCTCAATGTCTATCCTATCCATCTCTGAAATCTTCTCATCTAAAACAATAAATTCTAGTCTAAAGCTGATATGGAATGTCAAGATGCTTTAATTTTCATTCTGCACAATATCCCCAACAGTCAACTTCAGTGTGCCACTGCTGAATGAGAGTAACCACACCAGTATTCAATTCTGAGTATGACACAACAAAAAGACATCATAATGTTAATACATAAATATGTCTTCACCGGCAAGCAAACATGGCTGATGATAAAGCACCTAATAACAGGTAAAGGAAAACACACAAGTTTTAGGGATCCATTTTTATTATTGTTACCAAATCCACAAGAAAATCTTGAACATGCTTGTTGTTCCTGATGCTACAAATTGCAGCAAAGCTAGAATAATGTTCAAAACTTTTATATACAACGACACTGAGATCCTGTTAAATATTTTGTGTAGGTCCCCAAGTTCTGTGATCCTGTTCAAAATTGTGAGTAAAATGTCACCAAGTTCTGTGATCCTGTTCAAAATTTTGAGTAAAATGTCACCAAGTTCTGTGATCCTGTTCATAATTTTGTGTAGCTCACCAAGTTCTGTGATCCTGTTCAAAATGTTGAATAAAATGTCACCAAGTTCTGTGATCCTGTTCACAATTTTGAGTAAGAAGTCACCAAGTTCTGTGATCCTGTTCATAATTTTGTGTAGCTCACCAAGTTCTGTGATCCTGTTCATAATTTTGTGTAGCTCACCAAGTTCTGTGATCCTGTTCAAAATTGTGAGTAAAACATCACAAAGTTCTGTGATCCTGTTCACATTTTTGAGTAAGATGTCAAAAAAGTACACTGTGATCCTCATAACACTCACCAAGTTCTGATCAAAATTGAGTAAAATGTCACACAAGTTCTGTGATCCTGTTCACAACTAGTAAGATGTCACCAAGTTCTGAATCCTGTTCATGTAGTCACAAGTTCTGTGGTCCTGTTCAAAATGAGCAAAACAGTTCTGTGATGCTGTTCACATGAATAAGACACCAAGTTCTGTGATCCTGTTCATAATTTTGTGTAGCTCACCAAGTTCTGTGATCCTGTTCAAAATTTTGAGTAAAACGTCACAAAGTTCTGTGATCCTGTTCACACTTTTGAGTAAGATGTCACCAAGTTCTGTGATCCTGTTCATAATTTTGTGTAGCTCACCAAGTTCTGTGATCCTGTTCAAAATTTTGAGCAAAACGTCACAAAGTTCTGTGATCCTGTTCACAATTTTGAGTAAAATGTCACAAAGTTCTGTGATCTTGTTCGAAATTTTGAGTAAAATGTCACCAAGTTCTGTGATCCTGTTCATAATTTTGTGTAAGATGTCACCTAGTTCTGTGATCCTGTAGATGTCACCAAGTTCTGTGATCCTGTTCATAATTTTGTGTAGCTCACCAAGTTCTGTGATCCTGTTCAAAATGTTGTGTAAAATGTCACAAAGTTCTGTGATCCTGTTCACAATTTTGAGTAAAATGTCACAAAGTTCTGTGATCCTGTTCACACTTTTGAGTAAGATGTCACCAAGTTCTGTGATCCTGTTCATAATTGTGTAATGCTTTCTCAATCTGTTCAAATTGTGAGTAAACAAGTCAAAAGTTCTGTGATCTTCACACTTTTGAGTAAGCTGTACCAAGTTCTGTCAAGACCTTTGTGAATTTTTCATTCAAAATTGAGCAAAACGTTTCTGTGATCCCAAACAGTCACCAAGTTCTGTGATCCTGTTCATAATTTTGTGTAGCTCACCAAGTTCTGTGATCACTGCAAAATGAAAAGTTCTGTGATCCTGTTCACACTTTTGAGTAAAATGTCACCAAGTAATCAATTTTGTGTAGCTCACAAGTTCTGTGATCTGTTCAAAAAGTTCATAAAGTTCTGTGATGTTCACACTTTTGAGTAAGATGTCACCAAGTTCTGTGATCCTTGTTCACAATTTTGAGTAAAATGTCACAAAGTTCTGTGATTTTGTTCAACATTTTGAGTAAAATGTCACCAAGTTCTGTGATCCTGTTCATAATTTTGTGTAAGATGTCAAGAAGTCACCAAGTTCTGTGATCCTGTTCATAATTTTGTGTAAGATGTCACCTAGTTCTGTGATCCTGTTCATAATTTTGTGTAGCTCACCAAGTTCTGTGATCCTGTTCAAAATTTTGAGTAAAATATCACCAAGTTCTGTGATCCTGTTCACACTTTTGAGTAAGAAGTCACCAAGTTCTGTGATCCTGTTCATAATTTTGTGTAAGATGTCACCAAGTTCTGTGATCCTGTTCATAATTTTTGTGTAGCTCACCAAGTTCTGTGATCCTGTTCAAAATGTTGAATAAAATGTCACCAAGTTCTGTGATCCTGTTCACAAATTTGTGTAAAATGTCACCAAGTTCTGAGATCCTGTTTACAATTTTGTGTAAAATGTCACCAAGTTCTGTGATCCTGTTCACAATTTTGTGTAAAATGTCACCAAGTTCTGTCATCCTTTCACAGCTGTATTATTGCAAAAAGTCTATGATTTTTTTTAGGCTTTAATTTATGTATGGTGGCCTGGGACAGGTCACCCAAGGTTCTTTCACGTTTTGAGAGTTTAAAATGTACCACAATAGAGGGTCGTGTGCAAAATTTCAGCTCCCTAGGTCATCTGAAACCAAGGGCTCAAAGATCTGAAACATCCAAACAACATTCACATTAAATTAAATAAAAGTGTTTTAAAAAATGTAAAACAATATGATGAAAAAAAAATCAAATAAATAAACGATGTACATCCTCGAAAAATCAGTAACCCATCTTAACCATCCAACAATGCTTGGTAGAGCCAGTGAAGGAAAAAACAACTCAACTAAACTGTGAAACACGCTCTTAAAACTGTCAGGTCCACTATTTAAAACAGTTTACTGGATTGAATCAAATACGCCTATCAATCTATTTTTAGTGACAAGTAAATGTGAAACTAGTTTTTTGGCTAAAATGAGAAAGACTTTTTTTCTTTTGACTGACATATTTCTGTCATTCATTTTTCGTCTTTTCATGTTTATTTTGCCTACAGGGGGTCTGAATGGCAACAGCATGCTGCCTTGTTCTTGTGTGAATCTGTTTCCTCTTCTCTTATGTTTTCGTTAATTTATCCCTGATGAAGACCGTGTGGCCCTAACGTCGGCACTCCTTTTGCCCTTTATTCCAGTAACCAGCATCATCTATTTTTGTTTACACCACAGTGACTCTGTAACAACTGTTCTTACATTCATGTATGTCTATCATAAGTTTGATGAGGGTAAAATGGTGTCACATGTCTGCCATAAGTTTGATGAGGATGAAATTGTGATACATGTCTACCATAAGTTTTTTAGGATAAAATGGTGTCACATGTCTACTATAAGTTTCTTTCTTCTTTGATCCTTAGCCGCCGACTGACAAGGCAGTCAGTGGCCATCACGCCTGGTGGCATCTTGTAGGGCAGCAACAAACTGCTTCCACTTTGTTCGGTCGGCCGCCATCCTTTGTACAGTGTCCCATCTCGGCCTCCACTGTTCTCCGCCAAGTTGTTTTTGGTCCGCTTCTCTTTCGCTTTCCCTCAGGGGTCCATAGCATAGCTGTTCTTGTGATGGCATCGGGGTCTCTTCTGAGGACGTGGCCAACCCCAACTCCAGTGTCTGCCAGCTATGATGGTGTGCATGTTCTCTTGGTTACTCTGAGTAAGTAGTTCTTGGTTAGTGATAGTGTCTGACCAAAAGATTCAGAGAATTTTCCTTAGGCATATTGGGTGGAAATATATATATATATCTATTAACAAATAAAATGGTACTTAATCAGTTTTACAAACTAACGGTACACAGGACACACGGGACATTTCAGGTTTCACCCTTCGTCAGCCATAGTTACAAACAGGCAACAAGGACAAGAAATATAGACGTGTAAAAGAAAAATACAATAGACACTGCAAACATGTAATATGATTACACGTGTGGAAGGAGGACAGTTTCGACATTTCCTTCTCTGTTACTCTCCAGCTTTCCGCACCGTAGAGAAGCACAGAAAGTACACAGCTCTCATATAATCTTAATTTGGTGTTTGTAATTTGTTGTTGTGACTAGCAAAGACTGTTCTCGCTTTATTCATTCTGTTCTTGATGTCTTTGCTTGTTCCTCCGTCTGGTGTTACTATGTATCCTAGGTATGTAAATGTGTCCGTCTGTTCCAGCTTCTGGTTCCTTTTGTTATGGGCTCATGACTGCCCACATTTAGTGTCATGACCTCTGTCTTCTTTAGACTAATAAACTATAAGTTTGATGAGGATAAAATGGTGTCAAGTCTACCATAAGTGTGATGAGGATGAAAGGGTATCACACATGTCTACCACAAGTTTGAAGAAAATGAAATGGTTATGAACGTTTGAAAAGCAATCAAAAGAGGGACTTGAAAGGACAACCTATAGTGGTCAACATACAGAAATATTTAAAAAAAACAAAAAAACTATTTTTTAATGAAGATGTACAAATACATTCTATGATCAACATTCAACAGCACTGTCATTATGCTTATGTCTTTTTTTTAATGCTTTCATTAAGCTACCTCACAGCTGTTTGTCAGCGCGCTTTTAGTTACCCGCACGTTGGTTACGGGGTCAAATTCTTACCGGCGTTTGGGAATTCCAGTCCTAGCGCACTAAACATTCAATAGGGGGTAATTAAACCTTCGCTGCAAAGTTATCGTTGGAAACTCGTGTTTTAAAGTGGCTTTTGGTGATAGTTAGTATGTTACTCTAAGTTTCTGTTTAAAAACTAACATTGTACTATAATTACAACAGAAGATAGGAGAGTTTGAAAAAGTGCAAAAAGTAATTTTTTTTAAGTTTTAATATGTCATCATTGTTACGCAATGACATTAACAGAATACAGAAACTGTACTCAATGTATACATTAATATAAAATAGATATGTTATAGAAAATGGACATTGCTGAAAATTTTTAGCAGCATGCTTCAAATAGGAATTATCAAAAGATGAACTGACAAGTAATTAATCTTGGTTAAATCACATTCGATATGGGGTAATTAAACCTTCGCTGCAAATTTATCGTTGAAAACTCCAGTTTAAAAGTGGCTTTTGGTGATAGTTAGTATGTAACTCTAACTTTCTGTTTTAAAACTAACATTGTATTATAATTACAACAGAAGATATGAGAGTCTGAAAACGTGCAAAAAGTAATTTGTTTTCTAGTTTTAATATGTCATCATTGTTACGCAGTGACATTAACAGAATTCAGAAAATGTACTCAGTCTATACATTAATATAAAATAGATATGTTATAGAAAATAGACATTGCTGAAAATTTTTAGCAGCATGCTTTAAATAGGAATCATTAAAAGATGAACTGACAAGTAATTAATCTTGGTTAAATTTCTATTACTTGTACTATACAGAGTGCGTAGGCATAAACTAATACTGATATCTTTTTTTAAAGTAACACTGTTGATGCTGTACATTGTAAATAAACATGTGAAAATATTATGTTAAAATAATATAATTTATTATATGTATAAGCACAAAATATCAGAGATATAACTATTACCATTCACAATATTATATACAAAAACACGCTGAATATACATAAATCTGCCCTGGCCCCAAAATTTCTCTCATATATCATTCACGCTTTCATTTTTTCCTGGGGGGAATTTGTAAGTTGACAGATGGAGAAATTTGTAGTAAATGCGTTTCCATTATAAATTTCAACTGTGAACTTATGTTTCTATTACAGCATGCTCGTCTTTCAATCTTAGATACTGTTGAATATACAAACTCTCTACCTTGTTCTCCATGCATGCCCATTCCATAGCCATGAGTTCTGATCCAGTTTGAACATAGTTTTTCTGATATATGCTGTTTAGGAATTGTCCTATTGGGGAAGAGCTTTTTGAACAAAATCATGTATGTCTGTATTGATGTTTGTAATAATGAGGCTGATTCTTGACATATAGATTTGCTTTGAGAAATGTTGTGGTGTAATTTCTCAAAAGCTTAATTGAGCGAGTTAAACTGTTCTCTATCAATAAGAGCCCATAAACAAAACCACATAAATCGTTAAAACTTACCAATGATGTTTCTAGCCCTTGTCCATCATCTCCCACAAACTCTTTCATATCCACATGCACCCATTCATGCCTAATCTCTCTTGTCAATATTTTTTCTGCTTCTTCATGTTTCTGTTTTCTCTGACCTATGAAACTGATTACCCTACAATAGCGTGGCGCGCTGCAAAGATGAAATTAGGTGGAGACAATCTTTAATTTCTCCTCAACATTTGTTTGTAATTTAAAACTGTCTAGGCTGTTTAGAGTTTAAGATATTTAATTAGAAAGTCCGTTACCCTCTGTAATATTTTCCACAAATGATGGTGCTGTTTTGTAACAGCTGCTACAAAGCAAATATTTTTTTAAAAAAGCAACGAAAATCCACAGAGCGATAGTGTATTTTGCAGGAAGTTATTTTATAGCTAATTACTTTAGTCCTGCAATTATTAGGAATGCGATTAAACTGGTTTACATTTCAAGCTTTTTCACATCAAAGTCAGCTGATATTTCCCGCAAACGTAAACGATCCAGTGTTCGCCCGTTAACAAGATTTATTGCCTTCAGGTCAGGAGAAAGGTCACGAAACTAAAGTAGCGACTTATTAGAAGGCACAAATAACCGTGACCTGTACACACTGTAACTCACCTGTGTTGTTTTTGGCTGATCTGAAATCTCAGAAGTTGCACCTTTTCCAGCAAAGAAGGGGCTGAAAATATACAGATAATACATTAACTCCATCACCTAGCCAACTACCCTTCAAGGTCATTACAGCAGAGTTATCAGCTTAATAAACAGTCAGTATACCCTAAACCAGAGGTTGGGAACCTTTCCGTGACAAAGAGCCAAATATTTAATTTTGTCTCCATTTTAACAAATTGAAGAACCGCATGAAAAAAAAAAAAAAAATCACGTTATCCCTCATTCACTGAGAGTTAAGTAGTAGAGAGCCGAGAGCCGCACGAGATGGCTCAAAGAGCCACATGCGGCTTGTGAGCCACAGGTTCCCGACTCCTGCCTTAAACAAAGCTGATATCTGCCTCCACATTCTTTACTGTTTCTTTGTTATTTTCCTTTGCTCTCCTTATGAAGCACAGATCAACCACTGTAGCTGGTCACCTTGCAGGAAGCCTGGCCTAAGCATGCACTTGCTCTTGCAGCTACATTTAGACTTGATTCCTTGATGAACTGATGGCATCGGACATTTAGACTTGATTCCTTGATGAACTGATGGCATCGGACATTTAGACTTGATTCCTTGATGAACTGATGAATGATTACACATGCACGTAGACTGGATCCTGATGACATGATATGGAATAATTACACATGAACATAGACTGGATCCTGACGACATTTAGACTTGATTCCAGATGAACTGATGGCATCAGGACATTTAGACTTGATTCACAAGATGAACTGATGGCATCGGACATTTAGACTTGATTCCTTGATGAACTGATGGACATGACGACATTTAGAATTGATTACACATAGACTGGATCCTGATGACATGGTATGGAATGATTACACATGCACATAGACTGGATCACGATGACATGGTATGGAATGATTACACATGCACATAGACTGGATCCTGAAGACTTGGTATGGAATGATTACACATGCACATAGACTGGATCCTGACAACATGGTAAAGAATGATTACACGTGAACATAGACTGGATCCTGAAGACATGAAATGAAATAATTATACATGCACATAGACTGGATCCTGAAGACATGGTATGGAATGATTACACACGCACATATACTGGGTCCTAAAGACTTGGTATGGAATGATTACACATGCACATATACTGGGTCCTGAAGACTTGGTATGGAATGATTACACATGCACATAGACTGGATCCTGATGACATGGTATGGAACAATTACACATGCAGATAGACTGGATCCTGATGACATGGTATGGAATGATTACACATGCAGATAGACTGGATTCTGATGACATGGTATGAAATGATTTAAAATGCACATAGACTGGATCCTGATGACCTGGTATGGAATGATTACACATGCGCACAGACTGGATCCTGATGACCTGGTATGGAATGATTACACACGCACATAGATTGGATCCTAAAGGCATTATATAGAATGATTACACATGCACATAGACTGGATCCTGGAGATGTGGCATGGAATGATTACACATGCACATAGACTGGATCCTGAAGACATGGTATGGAATGATTACACACGCACATAGATTGGATCCTAAAGGCATGATATAGAATGATTACACATAGACTGGATCCTGAAGATGTGGTATGGAATGATTACACATGCACATAGACTGGATCCTGAAGATGTGGTATGAAATGATTACACATGCACACAGACTGGATGGTGACAACATGGTATGGAATAATTACACACGCACACAGACTGGATCCTGATGACATGGTTTTGAATGATTACACGTGCACATAAACTACCTCTAATGTACAGCAAGAAATTAACAGGCCACAAAAAATATTTTAAAAATCTTATGACATTCAGTGAAAAAAAGGTTTCCAGCAAAATCATATTGCTAGAGATTAGCAGTAAAGAGCCTCATGTAATTCTCAAGGGTCTTTGAAAAGACAAAGAAACAAATGACACCAGACTATTTTGTCATGCTGATTATGTATGTAAATAACTTTCTTGAATCTCTGCCACATTGCTGATTATCAGGAACAAATATGTCTGTCATCAGATCTTCTTTATAAACCTAGAAACTAACCGTAATTTAGGCTTCGGTGTGGACATGACGCTCATGGTGTCCAACTCTGGTCCAGTGTCAGAGTCCTCTAATTCATCAAACAAATCATCCAATTCCTGCGGGTTGGGGATTTGGTCATGATCGGCTTCAGAGTCTAGTGTGGTGAGAACCTGAAACATAACAACATAAACATTCTGGCATGACATGATGAAATATAACAGTGACAGAAATGACCAATTTTGTGGTCTGTTATATATTATTAGATTCATTAACAAGAACGTCTGTTATATTTCATCATCATCATTCTTCCTTTGCACTCCTCATGGAGCCACAACTGTAGCTAGTCCCCTTCACATGTTCTTGCAGTGGCGGCGGTTTCCGTGACAATTAGTTTTACATGATGAGGTTGTCAGCCTCCATGCACAACCTCATATTAGTAGCCTTGTATGACATGCTTGAGCAAGCAGTTGTCCTATTCTTTGTTTGCCTCTTTAGAGGCCCCAGGGAACTACTCCGGGGCCTGTTATCTTTCAAATAATTAAAAAAATGCGCATAATTTTAAAACATAAATATAAATTACTAATGCAAATGAGACATCTTTTGTTTTGATCCCAGCATTTGCTGCTCCAAAAAAAGTAGGAGATGCATTTTTTTCTTTTGCGCTCAGGTTATTGGTCACACTAAATATGCAGGCCTGCCACCAGGGCATAATCCACAGTCTTCTCCAAGTGGTAGCCTCATAACTTCTTCCTCAGAAATTCACTCTCTTGGCAGGTCTGACATAACAAGTTGTTATGGGATGGGAAATTTTGAAGAATACGGGTCTGAATTTTAGTACCAAATGTGCATTCATTTGTGTGACATAATATGAGATACTCATTAGCATTCTAGGGCATGAGGCTTGAGGTGATCACCAGGCTGTTCATCTTCCATGTTTCAACAACTCCATCATATCATCTCAAGCATGTCACTGTGACATCCTAACACAAATAAACTCCAGCTACTGGTTGTATTCTAAGCCAACAGCTGAACCATTTTCATTGCCTACTTTTCACAATCTCTATACATGAATGTGCACAAACAGATTCTTGAATCAAGATAGTCTTTATTTTGTCCTATCTGGCTTTATCCACCATCACTAACAAATATCTTATTTCACATCTGCTAGCTTTCTGTAGTGTCTGCATACTTTTAAGAACACAGGGCAGAAATGAAGGCAGTATTTTTTATTTAGTTATAAAATTATGCCTCGTTTTGGCGAGCTGCATCCTGATCAACCTAGTCAGTTATATTAGGGTGCATGTCCAAATATAAAAGAACTTTAGGTCTGATTTAAAGAAGGCAGTCATATTTATTCACTTACACAGCGTCTGGACGTGTCAGCTGGTAATTAACAACACTAGCCGTATTTTATTACTGAGTTAATTTCCCTTTAATGTTATCAGGAGAGCCAGAATGAGACATCATGACATCAGAAAAACTGTAGGATCTACATATAGAGAGACAGAAAATAAAGTGGTCTGGCCATACCAGGAGAATGAAGCCCAATCAATTACCACTATGCACCTACAGCAGTAGAATAACTGGTTTTAGGACATTGGGGAAGACCAAGAAGCAGACTTATAGATAATATTACAGAGATCCTACAACAACATGGGCTCAAATCAGCCAATAAGATGCATTTGTCTCAAGAACAAAAACTTCAGCTCACCACGTTGCTTCGCAGCAAGAGTGGTTTTAAAAAAACATAATAAAAGTCAATTTCTTTATTTACTTTCCACCCTACAAGAAATCTATAAATCGTTATACCTAAAACATAATGAAACCAATGGATTATATATTCTTGTCAATGAAATGTGAAGAATCATGTCAAAACAACTATTATGCCCAGAAGCAAGTGAGGAAAGAAAGTTGCCTCCAAGTAAACTTGAAACAGTTTAGGAGTTCAACGTTCCTGGTATTGAGGGAAAGAACAGCCAAAATGAAACAGAAAGGAGAGTCCTAACCACAAAATATATAGAGAAACATTACCCAAGCAACACCTGGATCCATGCATACACAGATGGATCAGCAACTAATGTAACAGAAGATGGGGGTGGAGGAGTCTTCCTGAGCTTAAGCAATGGCACACAAAAAAAGATAGCAGTCGCAACAGGGAAATTTTCAAGTAACTTCAGAGCAGAGGCAGAGGCCTTAAAAACTGCATCAGAAATTCTAATGACAGAAGAAAGCTCAGAGAGACCAGTAGCTATCTTCCCAGATGCGCTGTCAGTGATTAGAACGCTGAAAAGTCAAAGTAATGCTGAACTAGATGACCTAAGAGTAACACTTCACAGACTATGCCAGCAATACAAAAGAGTTGTGATACAGTGGATCCCTTCTCACTGCAACATCCCTGGAAATGAAGAGGCTGCAGATTGGCAAAGGAAGGGGGAAAGCTCCCTCAACTTGACACAAATATAGCTTATGAGGAGGCCAAGAGTTTTATCAAGCGCAGGTACAGGCACAAGTGGGAAGAAGAGCATCCAAGCCACACAAAAAATGATCCGTATTACCAGCTCAGCAGAAGTGAACAAGTGGTAATCTTCAGACTTCGCACAGGTCATAACAGATTGAGATACCATCTATTCAACAAATTAAAGATAGGAACTACTGTGGCACTGATAAAATGACTGCCGAACATCTGCTTCAAAGGTGCCAACACATATGGCCATCACCAGTACCATTCCTGGAGAAAATCTACGGAGATATCAACAGCCTCAAGCTGACCACTGCTTTCTTTGAACTTATTCAAGTTGACATCTGAGGTGAATGAAGAAGAAGAACTTTTTAGGAAGTACAGCATCAGCAATCAGCCGAGAGTTTGAAAAGCAATCATAGCAATGGAAAAAATAAAAACAGTATCATATAATGCAGACACAAAGTCTAGAATTTGAAAACAAACCTGTAACATGCCTGTGTAAGAACCCTTTTCTTGAATGGTGCAGAAATATGGAATACCAATATAAAAATGCCAGTGAAACAAGAGATTTAATGAAGATTCTGGCGATGGATAGGATATACACTGAGGAAACACGATAAAGCATTCCTTGTAATTTTCTCGTAATTTATTTCTAAACAATGAGATGCTGATTTCAATACGTTTTATATATTTATATTCCTATTCAACTTTTGATACCTAGCATATATTAATTTTTGTTCTAGTTATAAACTTTTTTAAAAATATTTCCTTGGTAGGTCTATTTTACAGCACTTGTTCCGCAGTTCTAGGAGAGTGACATGACCATCAATATTTTTTTAACAGCGGAGTCCTTTGTTGTTCACATATTTTTACATTTTAGAAGAAAGTGCTCTTTAGTACAGGTCAGTATCCTTTCATCTGAAATCCTCTGGAACAGCTGTGTTTCGCAGCAGGATTTTTTTCAGTTTCCAGATGTTGCCCAAAAGTCGGCCAAAGAAACTTTCAATTTTAAGAATATTTCAGTTTTTGGATGTTCAGATAAAAATATATGGACATGTATTATCTTGCAGACACTCTTGACAATAAGGTTCTTCTATCATAAAACATCCTACTCAGAATTGTAATCTGATACCTTCTTTTAGCTTGGTATTTGTAATTCTCTTATTAGAACTGAACAAGTGGTTATCTTCAGACTCCACACATGCAAAAGAGATTGAGATACCACCTATTCAACAAGCTAAAGATAGGAACTAAGAGTGTAGCAGTGGGACAGAACAAAATGACAGCTGAACATCTGCCCAACACAAGATATGAATAACAGAAAAAGCACATATGGCCATCACCAGTATCACTCCTGGAACAAACTCTACACAGATACAAACAACCTCAGACTAGCCACCACTTTCTTTAAACATTCAAGATGAAGTCTGAAAGCGTACAAAGAAGAAGTAATTCTCTAGTTACTTGACATATTATTGTTAGAGCTTTGAATAGCTTTTATGCATGACTTCCTTTTTTATTCCAAGATAAAGTACATTCATTTATTAATATTCTTTTAATTATGATTTTTATCTCTGTTCTGCCCAAACATATATTTATTTGGTTTGTAGTGTCTCGACCTTTTGTAGCTTCATTATCTGCTTTTCTGTTCTCTTCTATGCCAACATGTGAAGGTATTCACGCTACTGCTGTTAAAATTAAGCATCCTCTGGAACATGCACATATACTTACATCTTCTGAGATCTTGAATCTTTTCAGCAGGGCTCTAAATTTCTGCTTGATATTGCGTTGCTGGAAAGAAAATTGTGAAACATAAATGATAAGACTATTGACTTAGCTCTTAGATAGACGCATCTCGGACATCCCATGATACACACATTTATTTTCTTAGAAAGCCATGTCAGCTAGGCAACTGTAACAAGAGCTATCTGGGAGCCACTCTGGCATAATGATTACCACACTGCGCTGGCATTCGGGTGATCCAGGTTCGAGCCCTGGTGAGTACATTTTAGGGAGTGTCTTCAACTGGGACTTGGACTGGGTTAATTCGAGTCCTGGCGAAGACATTTGAAGAAGTGCCTTCGACCAGGGGACTGGAATAACCCGAGGGGCTCCTGAGTACAAACCCTCTGTGGATGGGAAGAAGCGAAGCTCCTGACCGGGTTGGAAGGAAAGTCCATAGGCTCCCCAGCCTCGCAATGCCATGAAATTTGTTTCATGTCATTAGGCCGAAGGTCTGAAAGCCCAAGTGCTGCAGGTTAGGGAAAAAAAAAAAAAGATCTAAGGTAGTCCTATAGCCTGCCGTAGTAGAGCAAAGTGTTCGAGCCTTCACTATATTAGGTCCAGCTTTGTGAGGTAGGTGACCAGTTCCCTCCCTCACTGTCTTTTCCTTCCCTAACTCATGAGCAGTCAGGTACCCATTCACAGCTATGCAGATTGGAGCGTGACGTCATTGTGTTTCAATCCCAGTACCTCCGCTGCAAGAGACCAGCGCTCTAACCCCTCTGTCAATTGGATGCTTAAGAACTATCTAGAAACACATAATTCTAGTAAGTACAATATCTACATATATATTGTATATTGTTTTTAATCCCCAAACCCACACAAAAAATAACATAAGCTGAAGTTAAAGAACAATTTTCTGTCAATTTTCTTTCAGTGAAATGCCAGGTGACATATGACTGAATTTATGAAGTTGCATTATACATATTAAATCATAATATGAATTCAGACACCAACCGAATGTTTCTCAGTTGTTCATCACTCCTGAGTCCCATAATTATGGCAGTGTCTGATATGAGACTTAGAGCTGCTCATCTTCGGAACAATCTTCTACATACTCTAATAAAACGCTCAGTACCTACTCATTCCGACGCAGACTTGTTTGAATATTTCATGAGTTCTGATAATATGCTACTCTAATCTGACATGTTTCAATGAAGGTTTGATTTTGAATATATTTGTTTGTTTTTGCTTTTGTTTTTTTCTTGCTCTTTTAGTGTACGTTATTTCTTCATCGTGATTGGATTACCTTTATAATGTTGCACGTCTTTAAATCAATACTTTCAGCACATGTGAAAATGAACGTATACAGTAATAAAATGACACAAAGGAAGAGCAGAATGTCAGACGAGCTTGCATGCCCAATTCTCAACCCTTTGAAAATAAAGTTTGCTCATTTGTTTGTTCATCTCTCTCAAATTAGTGTTAATCACTGCTTGTTTCATGTTTTGCTTGCAGGTGTCTTTAAAACAAAGATGTGGGTGACCAGTGGATCACAATCACCCTGTCAGTTTACTAAACTGTATAAGAGAATTTTTGGAACAGAACAGTGTCCCTCTTCAATTTCATATGCGTAATAAATAGCTCTGAGAATGCTGTAACAAGAGCCTTAAGTACACGAGGTAGTCTGTTTTAAAAGTTAACTTGTTTTCTGCAGTCAATTTAGCTCAGAAATAAATCAGCAAGATCATAGTGGGTTTTTTTTGGTTTTTTTTAATGTAAGCCCGCTATTACTCGAGGCGAGAATCTCTGGTTAGTATATCTAACATGAGACTGATTTTTACGTGAGTATCCCTTTTTTTCCTTAATGCTGACAGGTGTCCACTCGCCATTCAGGCAGATACTCGCCATCATCGGAGGGTACTCATCAGAGCTGGGTTGGCTCAGGAGCCGCCAGTCCCTGGTCCGTCGACGACACTCTTTCAAATGTCTTCGCCAGGGCTCGAATTAATCCAGTCCAAGTCCCGGTCGACGACACTCGTTCAAATGTCCTCGCCCGGGCTTGAACCTGGATCACCTGATTGCCAGCGCAGTGTGGTAACCATTACACCAACGTGGGTTTGAAACTGCCTTAGCCATTCTTCTATTTCTGCCCTAAATAGACAGCAAAAAAAAAAACATTTATGTCTTATAGAAAAAAAATTGTGTGCATAGTAAAATTTTGAGGGACATCCTCTACACCTGTGAACAGATTCTATCGCGGTTAAATTGCTAAAAAACTATCAATTACAATTTTAACAATGTAGGAGCATGCCAAATTTGGTGGCAAGCTGCAAAATGGCAGGAAACTGTTAGAAATTCAAACATGGTAATCACAACTTTGTTTTAGATATGTAAATATGAGAATATTTTTGGACACCTACAAGTGTAACAAGCAGTGGTGCCGATCTAATCCTGTATAACTCATTTTGATAAATCGTGTATTCCTTAACTGTTTCATATTTTCAAGCAGTGGTGTACTAAGGGTGGTATGAGGGGGGTCTGACCTGGGTGACAGACAGGATGGGGTGTCAGCGGAACTTTTATAACTTTTATGATAGTACTTACTGTTCAAATTATACTTGCAGGTGTGCTTTTTTGGGAAGGTGCCAAAGGGAGGATCTGCCCTGGGTGCCAAATATTGTAAGTAAAGATCTGTTTCCATGTCCACTTTCTGTTTTAGTTTTTTATATATTTAAATTTCTACTTTGTTGAGAATTTTTTTTAATGTAAATTGTTCTTGCTTATTTCTGTACTTATCACTTTGCTAGCTCTTGTACATATTTGCTTTCTTTCAATTCTGTCTCTTTTCTTTGCTATCGCGTCTGATAAAGGTTGTTTTTCTAAATTTGCTTTCTTTTAATTCTGTGCCTCTTCTTTGCTATTGCGACTGATAAAGGATGTTTTCCTATAAATGTCTTCAGTCACTAATTCTACTAGTGATTAACAAAACAGACGTAATACCATTTTGTCCCTTCCTAACAAAAACTGCAGGTATTTTGCTTAGCAATGATTCAATAGTTGTACTCACTGTGACAGCTGGACGTATCTTTGATCTGCTGTGTTTTCTCTGCCTAGCTCTGACCTCATGCTCCGTCATTGTCGGCTCACTGTCACTCATGTCATCATTGGATGAGTAGTCATTATACTCTGGCCCATCATCATCATCACTGTCATTGTCAATGTCTGGTGATCGGTCTGAAGATAAAGACATAATGAATCATCGAAAACTATGGCACTGATGACTTGCATTACTCTAACAACTGTTGAAGTTTTCCAAAAACTGCTGGGAGATGTTTGACTAACGTCTGCAACATGTGTTCACTACAGCTAATAAATGTAATGCTGTAGCAATGAAAATGTCAGATATCTTTCAGAATGTGGTGGAACAAAATAGACATTATCATCAAATTTTGTGTAGACACTTGGTCATGAATAATTTTCTTGTACATATCTATTTTTCCTGCTGTCAAGTAACTTTTACCTGTTTCTATTGAAAAAATTGTACACCTTTCGGTGATCATATCTACCTTTCATAATTATGTCTCTTTAAAATATCTTAACAAAAAAGGAGGGGAAAAACAAACACAGAAGCTATGTTCATGAAATGTGAGATTATATCAGCTCTACTGTGTAAATCATAACTAATTTTCTGAAGCTAAACACTTCTGGCATTACATACAGGATTGTATTAACAACTGTATAATCACAAACTGTATAAAAAGTAACAGTGTTTAACCCCCCCTACAACTGTTGTTTCACACAACAAATTATATACACTGTCTGACATATCAAACAAACTGTCCTGTTTTATAAAAGTGCCTAAAACAGGTTTACACAATGAATATTATCATCATCATCCATCAATTCCCCAAGAAAAATAAGCCTCAAACCAAATTAATGCAAAGTCTTCCTGTCCTACGCCATTGACAAAGATCTATCAATGCCCTTCTTTATCCTTTGCATTTTGTTGTCTCAGGCTCTCTTCTCCATGTGTTTTTCAGTTTTCCTTACTCTCTTACTCTGGTCATTCCAGACCAAGGACTGCCTTGTAAGGCTATCAACAGATTTTTATCAATGTGTGCCTATTTTCATTCATTCATTACTCCTCTGCTCTCACAGGAGCATGGGCCTTCAACAAACTTGGCATGTCCTCCTGACCTGTGTGACTTTCTCAAGATCTTTCCATGTCTTCTGTCTCCGACTCTCTTCCAAATGTGTTTTTTGGTCTCCCACTACCTCTCTAGCACCGGGTATTCCAGAGCGAGGACTGCCTTGTTATGCTATCAATTGGTTTCCTCAATGTGTGTCAATATAACAACTTAAAAATACTGAATCACAACCACCGAGCTAGTATCGATCTACGTACATATCCCGAAACCAATTTGCCCCATATATTTCCACTGACATACAGCTGTACCCCCTGACATTACAGCTGTACCCCCTGTCAACCCACAGATGTACCCCCTGTCAACCCACAGATGTACCCCCTGTCAGCCCACAGATGTACCCCTGTCAGCCCACAGATGTACCCCTGTCAGCCCACAGATGTACCCCCTGTCAGCCCACAGATGTCTTCATACCTACACCAGCATATACTGGGGAATATCTTGAAATAGGTCTTGTCAGCTGTTGGACACTGATAGGTCACTCAGTCAAAATGACTTGCTAATTTCTTACAACCTATACATCACACAGAAATATGTATGATATGTATGTGTTACTTTCTATGAGCAGGCAATGAGAAGAAGAAAGCTGAAACGTATTATGACTACAGGAAAGACTGAAGAAAAAAAAGGATAGAGCAGTTGGTGTCTCCCCCCCCTTCCGTGTTGGGATGATCCAAGTGGGTGATAATGGAAAATTGGGCGGCAGGGGGGCGTTCAATAGTAAGGGGTTGGCTGAGGATTTGACAGGCTAAATTCAACAATATCACTCAATACAACACTTAAATGCAAAAGTACTTTGATTATACAGGGCCATAGTTTTATCTATATTTGCCATTCTCAGCTCTGGCAACCATCGTTAATCATAAATTCTAACCATAATCGTCCACTAAAAAGTAAATGTTAATGTCAACCCCGAAAAAAAAAAGAAGCTTACATCAAGAAGGATGTGGTCAGCTCACTAAGATTTAAATCAGCATGTTTTGGAAGGTGACAATCAGTGCTAAATAGTGTTTACCAGTTTAATATCGGGGAGTGTCCACTGGCAAGGTGTGTCAGAATGTAATTTTCGCTGGAAGCTGACGAAATTAGATGTCTGCAGGTGTTTCAAAAAAGGACCAATTTAGGTTTATTGCAGATTTGGTTGTCTTAGTATTTGGGGGTGGGGGGGTACTGATAATGTGAAATCCATGATACATTAATAAGCAAGAGGAAAGTTTCAAAAGAGGCAATATATATAACCAATGGTGCTAGGTATAGCTTGTTAGTAATGTAACGCAGGGAAATTGAGGGGGCGGGGGCACGGGGAATGTGCTCTTGGAGACAAGGGGGCAATGACCTAAAAATGTTTGGGAAACACTGGGATAGAGCAGTGACAAAGAGAGAAGATACTTGACAGTCTGACATCATGGCATGGAAAGAGGTCAACAACAGAATTGATAAGCAGTACTGGAGACAGGAAGTTGTGGACAGACATGGTTACCCACGCCACCAGGCATGGTGCTTGAAGAATGTATGTGCCTGTGTGTATGATGTGTTTGTGTTTGTGTGCATGAATGTGTATAAAGTATGTTCTCACCAATATCCGAAGAAGCATGTTTCCTTTGACCGTTGATCTCATGGTCAACAGGCTGGCTGGTCAGGCCAAATAATACCAGGACGGCAACTGGATTGGTCTGTTCCTTCACATCACTAAACAAATTCAGTTCTCTGTCCATGGAGCACTGAAGTACCTTCATTAAGAAAACACAACATAACTGAGAATTAATGCGGTACATGTATAATAATAAATATCAATATTCGCCTAGATATGTCAGTAACTATTCAATGACATGCTATGCTAACTGAGAGAGACAATCATAAAAAATCTAAATCCAAGCGAGGGCAACCAATTACCTCCCTTGATCCAAGGGAAGGCAAATAATTACAAAACTAGAATTCATAGCAAACATTGTTCTTGTTCTGTGAACATGCTCAGACAACAACTTGAATCTGTGTGAAGGAAGTAGTGGTCATTTTTTAAACAAATATTTCCATTACCACTAGACTGTCTCTGTAAGAACACATTCATCTTTGCTGGCTTCTATTAGGCATTGTGTATACATTAACATAGTTAAAAAATTTTTTAAAAACTGCACATACCAAGGCGCACGAGTGTCCGATTCCTGGCAGAGCTATAATTTATTCATTAAGTCAGCCATAGTCTTTAGTTTTTATAAGTGTGTTTTTAAAAAGTTCAAGTTTCCAGGTGTCTTTGTGTGTATTGATGGGCTTACTTGCTTGGTGAAAAGAAATGGAAAGGAAGAAAGTGAATACAGGAGAAATGGTGTCATCCTCGGGACATGAGACAAAAATCGCATATTATAATTCTTTGTTGTCATTTCTTGATGTTTTAATTTCTAGTAACACAATAATGTAGGTTTTTTAAAAATGTATCAATGCTTATACTATTAAAGGAAAGTGAATTATTGACAAAGAAATCATAGACATCCAAACAGCACTGGCAATAGATTTACACATAGAAATGTAGAAAATACAAATTACTTTACAATTAACAAGCTTTGGTTTTTTTCTCTTTGTGGACTTAGAGTTTATATATATATATATTCCTTACTAAACCAACCAATGCCCTCTCCCTGTTCCTGCATGATCTACTGGGCACGTGATTACGGTCTTAATCTTGTGTACTATCCCGCCAATACTTGTGAGCAGGAAAATTATGGATGTAATAAAATCTATAAAAATGTCTGGGTCGCTCAGGTCCTGTCTGTATTCCACAGATGCAATTAGTGTCGTGAAAGCGCCTACTCTCAGTGATGCACTTAAAGGTTCGTATGGCGTGATACAAGTCACTCTTAACTGCGCGGCTGTGGAGCCGTTCAGACTGGACCTGGATCGAATCCCCGGAATGCTTACTATTTCCGTTGCTATTCTGTTGTCTTGTTTCCAACAAAAACAAAAAACGCACCTGACGCTAGCAATATTTTACGTAAATTACGACAGCCCGTTCTCAAGGAGTGCTTGTTTACGCGCCTAGACGTTTATTGATTAATTTTCAGGCAGACGTTCGACAATCACTCCATTTCTGCCAGAACGACAAGAATTGTCACAGGTTATAGATTTTATTTAGCGAGATGTATCTATACCCAAAAGTTGCATTTACATGGATGATGAAAACCTTTAACCTTGCATGAAGTCGTCCACGACCACTGGTTATTTTTATTAAAAGGCGTTGGGAGTTGGCGACAATATCATGGTGGTACTGCTATAGCCGTTCTCGTTTGACACTGCAAGAAATGTCATAGTTACTTAAATCTTGACTTTGCCGCCTCAGGTTTACAGAGAAGGGGGGAAATATAAGTGGGATGTTGTGGGGAAAGAATACCCCACCACCGACCCCACCAAAAACAAACAATCAAACAAAGTGACAGTACACCCAATATGAAAAGAGCTATCTTGTAGGAGAGAATAACAAAAACAAGAAGATAACGAAATTATTGATAGTTAAAACTGGTTTGGTTTGGTCTTTTAAGGAACACCTTCAATGCACACGGACAACTCCATCGGTGCTCCGATCTCCTCTTTTAGATCCAACAAGGAAGATCTCAGCACAGTGCACGAACTCCGTAGCACCGGCGAGGATCCCAATGTGTGTATACAGGAATCTTGCATTCTATAAATATTTCTGTGGTGGGTAGATTTCCTAATTTCTTAAATTTTGCCTGGGAAACGGCCGTATGGCCTACTCTTTACGATTTCCAACTGCCGAGGATTTTTAACGTGCGCAACTTGCACACGGGACCTCCTTTTTTTTTTTTTGTGCCCTTATCCGAGAAGACTAGGTATTCGATCTCACTACCCAGGAGATCAGGGAGGAGTATAACAACCTCGTATTAACTGCCACTTGCAGTAGTCATATTCTCTCTTCGTCTCCTCGGAGAACTACGGAAACTACATGGAGCAAAGTGCGCTTTACTCGTGGAATAAAACCAATTACATAAAATTTGACCAGCGCCAGATAAGAGATCCAATAAATTCTCACGTGAGAGTGTCTTGCAGTACCATACACTCTTAGTTTATTTTAAAAAGAAAGATAAGAAAGAAAATAAAAACATGTTGGAAAATAGCAAAACAGAAACAACCAGAGCCGCGGATTCAAATAAATCGTTATAACATAAGGTCAAGCAAATTTCTTCATTAAGTCAATAGTTCATCATTCTATCATCGGCCTTCAGCTCACCAAGGAGCATAGGGCTTCAAAAAACGTACGCCAGGTCTTCCTGTCCCGCGCCATCAGCTCAAGGTCTTCTCATATCCTCTTCACCCGCTACTTGTTCATCTCCAGCTGCCCTTTTCACGCGTTCCCTTGTCTCCCACTACCTCTCTTACCCTCGGGATTCCAGATAAAGAACTAACTGGTAATGTTATCAGCAGGTTTCCTCAATGTGTGTTCCATCCATCTTCTGCGTCCTCTTTTCATATCCTGTTCCACCGGCACCCGCGTGATTTCTGTCCAAATTAGCGATCCCGCCACAATATTTAGTCCCTCCACTCTACGCAAGCCACCTACGAAAGTCTGCATCCCCTACCTAGGCCGCCGTTCCTGTTTCTCTCCATGTTTCAGAGCCAAACAACAAGACTGACACGACACTCGAAATGAAGACTCTGATTCCAATGCTGAACTCGATTAACACTAATTTCCATATATTTCCAAATGCAATGGAACAAACACCCCCCCCCCCCCCCCCCCCCCCCCCCCCCCCCCGCGGGGCCAGCTTTCTGCACCCTCACCAGCCTCCTGCACCCCCACTTTGACATTTAAAATAAAACACAAGTCAATAGTAAAACAAGCAATATGTTTTTTCACAAGTTAAAAGTAAAACAGGTTATATGTTTTTCACACTTCTATATGGTAGCGAGACATGGACTACCTATGCTAAGCAAGAAAGAAGGCTCAATACCTTCCATCTATGGTGTCTACACCACATCCTCGGCATTTCGTGGAAAAATAAAGTAACAAATGTCGAAGTGTTGTCACGCGCTGGCCTTCAAAGCATGTATACATTGCTTAGACAGCGCAGACTACGCTGGCTTGGCCATGTCCGCTGCATGGAAGATGGTCGCATCCCGAAAGATATCTTCTATGGACAACTGGCAGATGGCAAAAGAACAGTTGGGCGACCGCAGCTGAGATTCAAAGATGTGTGCAAGAGAGATATGAGGGCACTGGACATAAATCCAGCAACCTGGGAGGCTGGAGCTGCCGATCGCACCAAGTGGCGATGCTATCTGTGGCGCCACCTCAGTTTGGGCGAAAAGAAGCTCACACAACAGGCAGAAGAGAGGAGAAGACGTCGAAAGGAACACCAGGAAAATAAGCAACTGGAGGCTGTCACCTTAGGGGCGCATTTCCATAGTCAGTTATGATTGATAAGGCTATTATTATTATATTTTTCACAAGTCAAAAGTAAAACAAGCACTATGTTTTTCACAAGTTAATAGTAAAACAAGCAATGTGTTTTTCACAAGTTATAAGTAAAACATGCGATATGTTTTTCACAAGTTAACAATAAAACAGGCAATATGTTTTTCACAAGTTAACAGTAAAACAGGTAATATGTTTTTCACAAGTTAACAGTAAAGCAAGCGTTGTGTTTTTCACAAGTTAACAGTAAAACAGGCAATATATTTTTCACAAGTGAACAGTAAAACAGGTAATATATTTTTCACAAGTTAACAGTAAAACAAGCACTGTGTTTTTCACAAGTTAACAGTAAAACAAGCACTGTGTTTTTCACAAGTTAACAGTAAAACAAGCACTGTGTTTTTCACAAGTTAACAGTAAAACAAGCACTGTGTTTTTCACAAGTTAACAGTAAAACAAGCACTATGTTTTTCACAATCATCGTAGGAATATGTTATCAGTATGTTTCATCCATTACATATTTGTTCCTTATAAAGCATACGGCCATCGCTGCAGCTTGTGGTTGTGGCGCGATAGATATTGCATAGAAAAGTACTACCCAGAAATGGAGAAGAGAGCTAGTGAACCAGAGGTAGGGAGGGCAGAAGACAAGTCAGGTAGTTTTTTTTTTTTTTTTTTTGCGTACGCCCGCTATTACTCGAGGCGAAATCTTCGTTAGTATGTCTAACCTGAGACTGATTTTTACGTGAGTATCCGCTTTTTTCTTGTACAGAGACAGGTGTCCCTCGCCATTCAGGCAGATACTCGCCGATTTCGGAGGTACCCATTAGAGCTGGGTCGGCGCAGGAGCCGCCAGTCCCTGATCGACGACACTTCTTCAAATGTCTTCGCCAGGGCTCGAGTTAATCCAGTCCAAATCCCGGTCGACGAAAATCTTCAAATGTCCTCGCCCGGGTTTGATCCTGGGTCACCCGGTCGCCAGCGCAGTTTGGTAACCACTACACCAGCGCGGATCCCAGTCAGGTATAGTTAATTACACAGTTCTCGATGATAGCTGTAGAAGAGAACTGATAGGTAAGTCACCTTCTCGCTAGACCTATCCTATGCTCCAGGGTTTTATATAAATATGTGAAAGCAGCATTTATTTATTTCCTACCAATTTTAAATTATTAATATTTCTTTGACCATACAACTAAATTATATCTGGAAATTTAAATAATTAAATACTTCAGTCTGCAACTAGCAAAATCAGGGCAGAACTGGACAAAGCACACAACCAATCCCTTAGGTTCATATTGGGGGGTGGGGGGAGGATTATGCTGGGAATATTAGCCCACCAAACTTCTGTAAGCGAGTTGTCCTTGAAGTAGCTGTGCAATTTAGGATAACCAAACAAGAACGCATAAACAGAAAAAAAAGGCTGAAAACTGGAGGCCAATCAGCAGATTAAAACAACAAATCCCCACTACAAGTAGCCACAATCACAGCAGAACAACACTCCCTCCTACATACGTGGGCAACATATGAAAAACAGCTGATCTTTTATCCTGGAAAAATTAGCGACAATTACGTAAAACAAAAACCTCACTCCTGGGCAGCACACTGACAAGGGATACCTACCCAACAGTACAGAAGACAGCTATTATGGAAATTACAAACAGCAGGGCTATCAATATAATAAACTAGTGTAAAAGCCCGTCTTAAGACGGGAATTAAATTCAAAAGCACCATCACCTAACAGTAATTTTACTTATTCAAAAGTACTTTAAAAAACCAAAATATTTGTTTTACATCTGATGTTAAAAGTCTGAACATGACAGAAGAGCATCTTGATTTTTCTGTTGTTTTAATCTGGTACAACTTAAATCATGGATCTCCGCATCTTCCTGTCTCCAGTTCATGTACTGTTTATCTGTTGTGTTGTTGACTTCTTTCCATACAGTATAATCAAACTGTTTATGCACACCGTCATTTGCGCATTCTTCTTTGGTAAGTGTTACTATTTTCGGGAGAATACATATAAGGGAAACAATACAATTAATGTCTAACTTTCAACCAAAGTTGCATCCCTTAGCGTTAAGCACTGACAGAAAAAGCTGGGATTTTATGTATAGGCTACTGAAGGAAATGGCTCTTGTCTTTAATGCGGGGCTTGCAAGCTATGTAAGGCACCTACACTCTGACACGCCAGAATTATATGAACCGGGTGGAGAATGTTATACCAATAAAGACCACTTACGCACAACTGCTCAACGAGTTAAACATTTTTTTTAAAATCTATAAACTACAGACATTGTAATCGTCAATTATTTAAAATGAAAACTAAATATATGAAAAAATATATGGTAGATCTTTAGATGACTCATTGGTACTAGAGTAGATCCCATAAGCTTCCGGGTTGCTAACCCCTGGTCTAGAGGATGATTAAAAAGTTATTTCTTTTTTTTTTAAATTTTTATAGCTTTATTTACTTACTTTGTCGTTCCTCTTCTACCGCGAGGTGTAGAGGTTTGGAAGAGAGGGCACCATAATACCATATCGGCTGTCTTCCTCCTGGCCTGGTCCTTCAAAGATTGTCTAATGTTGTACTCCCAGCGGACTCTGGGTCGTCCAGGGGGTCAGGTCCCTGGCTCTTAGTTTCCCATGCTTGTCGTGGTAGCCGATCTTCTCTCATTCTGCAGACATGGCCAAACCATCTTAGTTGGAACTGTTCTACTAGGGTGTGCAGGGGTTGGGTTTTTAGGCCTTGACGCATCGTCTGGTCTCATCTTGTTACCTCAACCACCTTCCTCGGAAACCTCATTTCTGAGGTTTGGATCTGGCTTTTGTGGGTTGTAATCATTGCCCATGATTCGCATCCATTCGTCAAGACTGCGACATAGGTGGAGAGGTATACAGCCATCTGCGTCTCACAGCTCCGATGTATTTAAAGTGGTTGACCTGCTCTCCCAGCTTATTCTGACGTCTTCTTTCCTTCTTTTTTTATATCTTTACCAGCTTTAACTGGACAGAAATGAAACAAATGTCTAAACAATTAGCAATACTGCCAGTTGACAAATAAATTTTATTTTTATTTTTTGTAATCGTTTATTCCCAAAAACAAAATTAAAGATAATAAAATCTACAATAGTCAATAAGCTGACGTTAAAGAGACAGCCATTGCTGCTCACTATGAACTCATGTGTTAACAAACCAGATCTTAAGTTGTGAGCTGTAATGTTAATGTGACGTAACATTTTTTTAAATAAAAAAAGCGATTAATTGTCTTTATTGTTGTGCCGTTTCATATAAATTAGTTGAACAGAAATGAAGAAATAACAATTTAAACATAGGAATTGTTTCTCAATTACCCAGTATATGGCATCCCTCAACTGCTACAGAACAGATAAACATTTAACTTCGTTCTGGACGCGGTACAGCGCCGAGCCCAGCAGCCCTAGTTAAACAACAACAATAAACACAAGTCATAGTTCAAAACAGTCTATCTCTTTACAACAACCAAAAGTCAAATATGCTTTCTTACTGCTCAAACAAGTTGTACTTCACACGTCGGAATTTGAAGTTTTCTAACCAACATTTGCTAGATTTACAATCGGATGGGCCATATAAATGCCTGTCAGTTATAAGGACCCCCCCCCCCCCCCCCCCCACCCCACACTACCATAGACACTCGCACACACTAAGTTCCTGGTATAATGCTTTACATTTTCGCAAACCATAAATATTCATACAACACCTTCCACCGCGGCACTGTTCAGTCTATAAGGCCTCACTTAAAACACTTTTCTAAGCGAACTTCACAACTATTTTTGTTATTTGTGTATTTTTTCCCCCACATAGTTTTCTTCCGTTTGAGTCGCGCTTTTCCAACATTATAAATGCTGCCTACAGAAGATCCGCTTGAACCTGTAACTGATTTGTCAGAAGGTACTGCATTCCGTGAGTGATCACGAAAAATGTCTGAGAGTTCCCCAGCAGGATTCTATGTTCCTTTGATAAGTTGACTCAGAATTTCTGCCGACTTTCTCAGCGTTAGAACCACCCCTTTCTTATCTTTGATTTATGTCCCCTGCCCTCCACGTTTCAGTTGAGTATACTGTAAAATGTCAGACCCCGTCAGTGTCAATCTTCATTTAGACAGCCCCTGAGGTCTCTTCACTCATGCATCTTTTGCCCGTCTACACAGAACCGACCGAATACTTTCATGCTGGTCACAGTGTATTTTCAGCTGTCTTTGATGTAGGGGAGAGTTACCTATTTAGTATTCTTTTGCTCTCATCTATGATCTAATTTTCCGTGGGCATACGGGAAAACAAGAACACCTGCATGACCAGGGCCTTTTTGTGTTCCCTGAAAGCTGCGCGATCTTCGGACCCTTGGCAGGCCCGACGCTTCTCAAATCTCCCAGTCCACCGGGGCCTTATTCTTTTATCTTGTGGCATGGTGGAGGAAGACAGCAGATTGGCTCAAAAGTAAGATAGTTTCACCATATAAGCTAGCACTTAACTTTTCTTACCCACTAGCTGCAGCGAACACGGAATTGTTATGTGAAGTAGATAATCGAGTCATCTTATTTCAGTCACTATAAGTCAACAGATACTTTTTTCTGTTAGGTAAGTGAGGCTTAGTCAGTTAGAGTTGCACTGGGGTAACACACAACTAGTACCGATTGAACTTTAGTAAATATTTCTCGGTTAATTATTTTCCTTATCTTAATAAGTGAAGTGTTTTGCTAAGAAACTTAATTGCAGGGTGGGGATAATTTCTTGGAAAGAAAGAACAACAAGTTTTACTTGAGATAAATCCATCAATTAATTAATACTTTCGACCTCACAGTTTTTTTTTTCTGGCAGGCCTTCAGCAAAAGGGGAAAGCCCCAAGGCATTTGTAACGTGTATCATTTCCTTATCACTGTACCTATGATTATCACTTGGATCGATACATGCCTTTTATCCCAGGCACAATATAGGAGGTCTGAATATATATATATATGTGTGTGTATATGTATGTATGTATGATGTATGTATGTATATATGTGTATATGTGTATATAATATATATATATATAATTTTGTGAATGTGAGCTTCACTATAAGAAATAGAACACCCAGGTAAATGTAGCCGGCCAGACATGAAGGAAGAAATTCTTGCAATTAATACATCACTAGGGAACAGAGAATGTAGTGTGAGGATAGTGTGGGTTCCAGCACACAAAGGTATAGCTGGTAACGAGTTGGCAGACCAAAACGCCAAGTATGGAAGAATAAGTAAAAACAATATAAGAGCATGACTGGGAAGGTCGGAGATCAAGAGCCAAGTGAAGGTAACTATAAATGATGAATGGAAGACAACATGGAAAAACAGTAGAAAAGCCAGACACGCGTTCAAACTGCTGAAAGAACCAACAAGGACGTGCCAGGTCAGAGAAGAACTAAAGGTACCCTCGAACTAAAAGCTGTGGCGTCTCTGTCTCGGTGCAGCGTACTTTATGATAGAGGAACCACACTGCCAAGAATGTCAGGAAGAAAATTACATAGACCACTACCTGATCCACTGTAGAAAATACGATCAACAGAGGCTAGAATTAAGAACATACATTAGAAATCACAATATAGACATGACAGGTGATAAGGTTTTAAGTATAGATGCCCCAGGGGAAGCCCAAACAATACTTAAACGATATATACATAAAACAAAGGAAAATATATAAGGTTAATAACAGTGACAATATTGGTAATAATAACAAAAATAATACTTCAGAAAAGGCATTCAACCAAATAGAAATTAAGCAACAAAAACTAACAAATCATTAATAATAATAAAAAAAACAACAACAAAACAGAAAAATTAGCAAACTTACTAACTACGCATAGGACAAGGAAATACAACGAGGTATTTTAAAAAAAAACACCAACTCAAAAAGAACAAATACTAATACAAATTAAAACCAAGTGCAAAGGACAATAGTTATCTATAAACAATACAAAACTGAAAATAAAATGACAAATAAACAACAACAACAAATGTGAGCTTCCTGTTATAATAAGGGGCCAGGAGAGTTTTTTGCAAACTTCACCTGGAACAGTCGAAGCGAGATACACATCATCTGTTCGTTTACCTTTTTTTGGCCGTAGCGAGCTACGCATGATGATTGTGTTCCACGCGGGGCCGACACACCAGCGCGAACGCTCATCGTTAGGTACCAGCTTACTGTACCTGTACTTTGTGAAGCGGGAGTCCGGCGAATTGTAATTTGTGAAAAGGGGAGTAGGGGGTTAATTTGCACATATATAATAATGGTTATCACCCGTGTGTTACCGGGGCCCGAAAGGGGAGCAAAGAATAGTAACACTGCACCCTACCACGCATGTCGTAAAAGGCGACTAAGGAGGGTATGGGCATGGGGCTGTTTACCCCATCCCGTAAAAACTTCGCACAGTGGGCTGATCACCTGCTTGCCAACCAATCTGATTACGGAAACAATGATAGATTGTTTGGTCTGTTTTTGTTCCACAAAGACGCCACTAGGCGTGGTGGAAACAGCGATAGATTGATCAATTTGTTGTTGCCCTAAGACGCCACTAGGCGTACTGGCCACATACTGCTTTGCCGGTTGATGGCTAAGGATGGAAGAAGAAGAATAATGGTTATAATTTGCTGCCATATAATAATGATTAATATTCTTACGGGTGTGTTTTATGTACGTGTGCATATGTCTATTTTCAGACAACAGCCAGTTCAATCGCTCGTAAAGTGAGGATCGAGCAGCAACCAAACAACCTCTTAACTCACACGGTCACTCAGTCATACGGAGTCTGTTTAACTGCAACTATGCTGGCATACATGTTATAGTGAGCTTGCTAAAGCGCTCCTCATAGCAGCACAGAAGGGCACGCAGTCGCCTAGTGACTTTACCCCTTACGACCCAGATCTCATATGGTTCTACAAGCCCAGTGTGTTGGGGCAGCTAGCGTTGTGGAATAAATTAATCTAATTTTCTCTGGCCTCTCACCAGACAACTGCAAGGGCAGTTCTTCTGACGTTGTAATTCTTCTTCAAGGAAACACCGGGAGAACCAATTATTTCAGAGAGCCAGGATATTGTACATCACACAGCGGACGGACTACACAGATGGAAAAGACTTGGTTTGGTTATCTCTCTAGGAGGCTCAACCTTCTCTGCCAACTCGGCAGGTAAGACGCCAAAACAACACCAGGGACAATCGGTGTATTTGTCCTACTTGTGAAAGTGTTGTCCTCTTCAGTTTCGTGACCCTGTGCGTGCTGTTGGTTCAATGTGCGTGCCCTAATGTTGGTTCAATGTTTTGTGTGTGTGTGTGGTGTGTGTGTGTGTGTATAATATAATGTAGAAATTTTTGACTGTGGTTGTAAACTTGCTCCGCCAGGAACCAACCGAAAGCTTTCCTCAAGTAGTTACTTGACTATATAATCGGGCGGATTTTATGCTAACCACGCAACCCCGAACTTGACGCCAGAGATACAGACTGAAGAGGGAGAATCTGTCACCTTGATTTATGGTAACTTACCTGAGGGCATCGACCTGCAACCTACTTCACTAAGTCGCGTCAAAACCTGGCCAGTTTAAAATCTTAGGAGGGTAAATATTTTTACGATAACCGTTGGTATTTGTTGTGTGTCATTTATACTACCTATCAGGTTACTGATTGTATCTTGGGGGGAATTAAGTATAATGATTGTATTTCCTATTATGATTGAATAGACGAAGACTAATAGGACTCATACTTCAACCTATTGTCTCCTATACTTCAATCTATTGTCAGTCTATATAACTTCAGTCTATTGTCTCAGATAAGGACCAACTGCAATATAACCAAAAAGGACTCAGTCCTTGTCAGGACTCAATCTATTGTCGCATCTAACTCCAATCTATTGTCTCCTATAACTCCAACCTGATATATCACCAACCAGTCCTCGTCTCATATACTCCTATCATAAGAACATAACAATATTGTTAGGATATATGTTACCAGCTATTGTCAGAGAGGGCGTGATATAGTATAGGGGGAAGGACATTGTTGTATCACACCTAGGTGTACATATTATTGGATTTATTCATGTATTGATTTATATTATGGGATGTATTCATGTATAAAATGTATTCATGTATTGAATCTATATTATTGAATGTATCCATGTATTAGTTTATCAGAAAGAATGTTTTGCAAGTAGACACCTGTCTTGTCTCGCTATTGCTAAATCATACTGAGCCATGTTGTCATTCATCCCACATGCATACATCGGAGACACGCTCATTTCACTCACACTAGAAATAGGTGGGCTTGAGGACAGAAATTAGCCCCTATTTTTGCTTTGTTTCAGGTTTAATTGTGTCCTAAAAACCTGAGGTCGTATGTTCGAGTCAATCCCGCTGCCTGGAACTCCGCAGGAGCATAGAGGTTGACCAGACTCTACATCTTTGGTCCCCCTCAGTCTTGGGTGGGCTAAAGGAACGATACTCTGCCGGTGGTGTGAACCAAACAAAGAAGAACAGACTTAAGAGAGATGAGTACACATTAGTACCATTTCTGTCGGCATTGTGAGCATAGAACTGTCAATGAAGAAAACGTGAATTAACATAGCAAGAGACAAAATTAATAGCATAGCTGAGAAGTGTTATATCCTTAATTAACAGCACAGCTGATATAATTTTTTTGTTCCTATTATTGGAAAACTTGTAATATTTATTTACATATAAATATATATATATATAACTATAAATATTTGTAAATCATATGTAAACTTACAAATTCATTACATTCCATTTTTCAACATTCACCCTTCAGCACAAGAGTAGATAGTGTATATACTAAATAAAAATAAGGAAATTGTATTTGAACGACTTGTCAATTTTATCAGTGTTAAGTAAAATCTGTTTCCTTGTTTATTAATATCACAGTTAGTTACACAGCGGAGGTGGCACTTTATGTCGGTCTCCTCTCTACTATTGTTTCGAGATCAGAACATTCACAGCCGTAACTAATTTGTGATACCAGTAGTTCTCTTCGACACTGGGACTTCACCATTTTCTGCAGAAATTCTATTTCTGTAATTGTCAGTACTATACTGATACAAGAGCAAAATAAAACCTCTCGCCACACTGGGGGCTCGTTCCTGGGATATTTCTGTATATCTTGAGCCATATTTGGTCTATTCATCTATCTACACTCTATCCTGTGCCACCCATAGATAACATAAGAAACAAAATTTTGGAAAAAAATTCTATAATAGGATTTTTTTTATTGTTTTCTTAGGAGGAGTACCATTTAGTACTCAGTAAATAGTTGATGCTCACAAAGTTGCACGGAAATTATTTGTTCATTTAAATTAATTAAGTTTAATTACAATAATTGGGTTATAGTAAATTTACATACCCTATCTAAGTAACGCCATGGCTGATCTAGTGAAGTTCAGGACTGCGATCATGCAGATGGGTAAGGAATTAAATATGACAGGTGATGCTCTCACTCAGTATGTCACAACAGAAGTGGACAAACATATGGATAGGGAAGAAAGGCGGTTGCAAGCGGAAGCTGAGAGAGAAGCCAAAAGACTGGAAGCTGAGAGAGAAGCCAAAAGACTGGAAGCTGAGAGAGAAGCCAAAAGACTGGAAGCTGAGAGAGAAGACAGAAGACTGGAAGCTCAGAGAGAAGACAAAAGACTGGAAGCTGAAAGAGAAACTAAAAGGTTAGAAGCTGAGGAAAGGAAATTACAAGCAGAGAGAGACCATCAGTTGAGATTAAAAGAGCTTGAAATTCAGGCAAATACTGGCAATAATGGTGGTAGCTCACCTCACTCTGAGAGTAGCTCCAGCCAGAGCACCTCAAGTGGGGCCATGAATTTTCATCTGGACCCATTTGTTGAGAAAGAAGACGCCATTGAGTCGTACCTCGATAGATACGAAAGACTAGCCACTACCTATGGCTTAGTGAAAGAAAAATGGAGTCTTAAACTATCTCAGGGATTGAGAGGTGTGGCCTACGATGTGTATTTGAAGCTCTCAAGAGATGACCAGGAAGATTATGACATCCTGAAGCAGGCACTGCTTGTGAGATATGAAAAGAACTCAGAATCATATAGAAAGAAATTCCGAACAGCTAAACTTCTTCCAGGAGAAAACTATCACCAATTCTCTGCTAGATTGGAAACCTATTTGGAAAAATGGAGTAGTTTAGGGAAGTGTCAGGATCTGAAAGAAATGATAATGATGGAGCAAGTGAAAGAGTCCATGCCTCAAGAAATGAGGAAGTTTATCATGGAACAAGGAGCAGAGAGATTGGAAGATATTGTAACTGTTGCTGAGAGATATCAAGCAGCTCAGGCAGAATTATTAGGAAATAAGAAGAAGCAGGGTGAAAACTTCAAATCATCACAAAACTATACCAAATATGAACAAAAGGACCATACCACAAGGAACAAACAAAGATTTGACCAAAAGGACAAAAACCCTCTAAGATCGGATAAGACACCTTACCGGAAGGAAGGAAAGTGGTGTAAAACTTGTCTAATGAGTAACCACAATACTGCGGACTGCAGAAGGAAGAATCCTCCTCATCATGCTGCATGTCTTACAACAGGGAATCAGGGAAGGAAGGAAAATGGCAGTAAGTCAGAAAGACTTCCATCATCCCCCTGTCTGTGAGGAAGTGACCGTGAATGGCACTCAAGTACTGTGTTTATATGACACAGGATTGGACTTTGATTCAGTTGTGTGCTCTTCTCTAGTGAGTCCTGACCAGATAACCACAGAAACAGTGGAAATCAGAGGACCGATCAAGGGAGCAAGAACCATGACATTACCCATAGCCCGAATCAACATAAGATCTTGCGCTATGTGGAAGGAGAAATCAAAGCAGCAGTGATGGACGACCCTATTTACCCTTTGATTTTGGGGTGTAGGTATGTTTTCCTTGGAGAACCTATAAAACCTGTAGTTATGGCAACAGTCCAGACCAGGGAAAGCTCCCGGAAAATGGAGGAAAATCCTATCAATACTCATCCAGAAGAGATGAAAAAGGCTCAAGCAGCGGACAGCACACTGAAGCCTTGTTTTGGCAAATTGCCTAAAGCACATAACCCTCCAGAGAAAGGAGACTTGTATATGAAGAATGGCCTACTATACAGAAAAGCTGGAACCGGACCTAAAGGGCATGGACAGCTTGTAGTGCCAAAATCTTACAGGGAGAAGGTTATGACGCTAGGACATGCTATACCCTTCAGTGGACATATGGGAATAGGGGCCACTGGACAAAGGATAGCCTGTCACTACTTTTGGCCAGGAATTACAGAGGACATAAAAAGATATGTAAGATCTTGTCCAGAATGCCAAAGAGTAGCTCCTAAGCATAGGACTGCACCAGCAACACTGGGAGAAATGCCTATTATGGGAACCCCTTTTGAACGTGTTGCAGTAGATATTGTTGGACCCCTCACTAGGACCAAGAAGAGAAATGCTTACATCTTAACCTTGGTTGATACTTGCTCTATGTGGGGAGAAGCAGTGGCCATGTCAGCTATAGATTCAAAGCACGTGGCAGAGGCCCTGTTGACAATATTTACCCGATTAGGTTTCCCGCATCAGATATTGACTGACAATGGGTCTCAGTTTAAGGGAAAGCTAACACAAGAAGTATTCAGGATATTTCAAGCCAGGCACTATCATTGTAGTCCCTACCATGCCCAAGGAAACGGTCAAGTAGAGCGGTTCAATGGTACGCTAATTTCAATCCTTAGAAAGCTGGCGAGTGAAAAACCTGATACTTGGGATACCTACTTACCCGCTGCACTATTTGCATATAGGGAAGTACCCCACAACTCAACTGGATTGGCTCCAGCTACATTGTTGTTTGGAAGACCAATAAAAGGTCCACTGGAAGCATTGCTGCGGACATGGACTGATGAAAAGGCAGAGGAAACAGTGACTTCCGCATACCAGTACGTCAACGAGTTGACATCTCGATTGAAAGCAGGTTGGAAACTGGCCAATGATAACTTAAGACAGGCCAGGAGGAAGCATGCTGCGTACTACAACAAAAAAAGCAAAGGATAGGGAACTGGAGGTGGGTGAAAAGGTGTTATTACTGTTGCCAAGCAGCAATAATAAATTGCAGATTGGATGGCAGGGACCCTATGTCATACTGGAGAAACTTTCCAGGACCAATTATAAGATTGACAAGAAAGGAAAGGAGAAGGTATATCATGTCAATCTTCTTAAAAAATACTATGACAAGGAATCATCAGAAGTGGCACATATCATGACCCTAGCCATAGCAACAGAAATGCACGGCGAACCACTTCACTCTATGGAGTATCCACTCACAACTACAGAGGATTATGTTCAAGTAAATATTAGTGAACATTTAACTCCAGAGCAGAAAAAGATGGTTCAGCAAGTGTTGGAAACCCATGCTGATGTGCTCACAGATAAGCCAGGTCGGACGAATCTGTTAGAGTACGACATGAAGGTTACCGACCCTACCCCAGTATGCATGAGAACATACCCTATACCCTATGCGAAAGCCCAAGCGCTAAGGGAGGAAGTTGATTATCTGTTGAAGGAGAAAATTATCTCGAAGTCAGACTCTCCCTATAGCTCAAGTGTGGTGCTATTGAGAAAACCGAGTGGTGAACACAGGTTATGTATTGACTACCGGAAGCTTAATGCGATCACAGAATCTCAGGTGGACCCATTACCTGACACCAACCAGCTGTTCTCTACACTGAGTAAGGCTAGGTATTTATCGAAGGTAGATCTAAGCAAGGGATACTACCAAATACCAGTGAAACCAGAAGTTAGGAAAATGCTGGCATTCAGTACATCAGACGGACACTACGAGTTTAATGTACTACCCTTTGAGCTGAAAAATGCTCCAAGTATCTTTTCAAGAATGATGAGGAAATTATTGGAACCTCTACAAAATCCCCATATCACTAACTTTATGGATGACATTCTTGTTGCTACAAACACATTTGAAGAGCATATAGTAGCGCTCTCCATGTTGTTTGACAGACTGAGAGAAACTGGATTGACTGCACGTCCAACCAAGTGCTATATCGGTTGTAAGGAGTTGGAGTTCTTAGGTCACACTATTTCTACAGGTCATATGTCTCCTGACCCAAAGAATATAGAGAAGCTAAAGAAGGCACCCAGACCTCAAACGAAGAAAGATGTGAGATCATTCGTGTCTTTATGTGGGTTCTATCAGAAGTACATACCCCATTTTAACTCTCTGTGTGCACCATTAACTAACTTAACGAAGAAAGGACAGCCTGACAAAATCCAATGGAATGCTGATTGTGAAAAAGCTTACACAGAGCTAAAAGCAAAACTCACCAGCAAACCCATCCTTACACTACCCGATATCACACAGGAATTTGTATTAAGAACGGACGCTAGCAGTATAGGTATTGGTGCAACTCTCTTGCAGAAATCAAAAGCCCAGCCGGAGAAACTTTTACCAGTCGCCTACGCCAGTAGGAAGCTGAATGCAGCTGAGTTGAACTACTCGACCATAGAGAAGGAATGTTTAGCTCTAATTTGGTCCATCAACAAATTTTCACCTTATCTGTATGGGACACACTTCATTGTCCAAAGCGATCACCAACCTTTAACATTCTTGGCTGCATCTAAAAAGCTAAATTCGAGATTGTTAAGGTGGAGTCTGCTTCTTGCGCCTTATTCCTTTACCGTGAATTACATTCCGGGAAGAGACAATGTAGGAGCTGATTTTTTAAGTCGACACCCTAGTACTCTGGAAGGACAGACGCAAAAGGATTAACCACAGCAGGGGTTTACACGTCAGCTATGACAAGTCACAGCTAGGAAAGGAGGGGGGGCTATGTCGTGAAACGAAGTGTAACCCACTACTTTGTTAATCACTATGTCGAGATACAGATTTGCTTCAACCAATCAACGATCAACGTTCACCAGTCTCTGAGACAGAATAAATTAACGGCCATCTTGTTCACGCAAGATGGCCGATGAAAACTGAATAAAATTAGGCTGTATGAGACCAGGTACAAAACCGGAGGAAACCAATCAACTTGCTCCGCCAGGAACCAACCGAAAGCTTTCCTCAAGTAGTTACTTGACTATATAATCGGGCGGATTTTATGCTAACCACGCAACCCCGAACTTGACGCCAGAGATACAGACTGAAGAGGGAGAAGCTGTCACCTTGATTTATGGTAACTTACCTGAGGGCATCGACCTGCAACCTACTTCACTAAGTCGCGTCAAAACCTGGCCAGTTTAAAATCTTAGGAGGGTAAATATTTTTACGATAACCGTTGGTATTTGTTGTGTGTCATTTATACTACCTATCAGGTTACTGATTGTATCTTGGGGGAATTAAGTATAATGATTGTATTTCTTATTATGATTGAATAGACGAAGACTAATAGGACTCATACTTCAACCTATTGTCTCCTATACTTCAATCTATTGTCAGTCTATAACTTCAGTCTATTGTCTCAGATAAGACCAACTGCAATATAACCAAAACAAAACAGTCCTTGTCAGGACTCAATCTATTGTCGCATCTAACTCCAATCTATTGTCTCCTATAACTCCAACCTGATATATCACCAACCAGTCCTCGTCTCATATACTCCTATCATAAGAACATAACAATATTGTTAGGATATATGTTACCAGCTATTGTCAGAGAGGGCGTGATATAGTATAGGGGGAAGGACATTGTTGTATCACACCTAGTGTACATATTATTGGATTTATTCATGTATTGATTTATATTATGGGATGTATTCATGTATAAAATGTATTCATGTATTGAATCTATATTATTGAATGTATCCATGTATTAGTTTATCAGAAAGAATGTTTTGCAAGTAGACACCTGTCTTGTCTCGCTATTGCTAAATCATACTGAGCCATGTTGTCATTCATCCCACATGCATACATCGGAGACACGCTCATTTCACTCACACTAGAAATAGGTGGGCTTGAGGACAGAAATTAGCCCCTATTTTTTTGCTTTGTTACAGGTTTAATTGTGTCCTAAAAACCTGAGGTCGTATGTTCGAGTCAATCCCGCTGCCTGGAACTCCGCAGGAGCATAGAGGTTGACCAGACTCTACATCTTTGGTCCCCCTCAGTCTTGGGTGGGCTAAAGGAACGATACTCTGCCGGTGGTGTGAACCAAACAAAGAAGAACAGACTTAAGAGAGATGAGTACACATTAGTACCATTTCTGTCGGCATTGTGAGCATAGAACTGTCAATGAAGAAAAACGTGAATTAACATAGCAAGAGACAAAATTAATAGCATAGCTGAGAAAGTGTTTTGTTATATCCTTAATTAACAGCACAGCTGATATAATTTTTGTTCCTATAATTGGAAAACTTGGTGTAATATTTATTTACATATAAATATATATATATAACTATAAATATTTGTAAATCATATGTAAACTTACAAATTCATTACATTCCATTTTTCAACATTCACCCTTCAGCACAAGAGTAGATAGTGTATATACTAAATAAAAATAAGGAAATTGTATTTGAACGACTTGTCAATTTTATCAGTGTTAAGTAAAATCTGTTTCCTTGTTTATTAATATCACAGTTAGTTACACAGCGGAGGTGGCACTTTATGTCGGTCTCCTCTCTACTATTGTTTCGAGATCAGAACATTCACAGCCGTAACTAATTTGTGATACCAGTAGTTCTCTTCGACACTGGGACTTCACCATTTTCTGCAGAAATTCTATTTCTGTAATTGTCAGTACTATACTGATACAAGAGCAAAATAAAACCTCTCGCCACATCTGTCTATAATAATAGATAGAGAGCGGGTGGCTACAACTAAAACAAAATTGCAGGTGAAACCAAAGATCGAGGTCTCTTAGTAACCCGTTATCTTGGCTGTTGTATGTCACTCAACCCTCACATCTTGTGAGCCAGTCTGTCCTACCACTTCTGCACTGCACTAAATTGGAAGTCCAATTAGGATACCTTTGCTTTTCGTTTTGGTGTTTCATTCACCCCACGACAGTTCCGAAATGAGAATAACGGGGGAAACACACAAGCACATACTCATAATGAATATCCATAAAGCTCTTATCCACTTTAAAAATGTTAATAATCGCGTTGTTTCCTTATTCTTCTTCGAGAGTATGGTAAAAGTGTAGCGTACTGGTGTAAATGTGGCGCTGATAAAATGACTGAACACAGATGCCCAACTTATGAGGAACATAGAAAGCACACATGACCGTCTCCAGCAACATTTTCGGTAAAAGCTCTATGGAGATGCAAATAGGCTGAAGCAGACGACTGATTTCTTTGAAAATATTCAAGTAGACGTCTGAGAGTGTAAGACGAAGAAGAAACTTTGCTCGCTGGGCGTTCTTCGTATGCCGATATAATTAATGAAATAAACAAAACAAAGTTGAAATGACTGATGGTGGATGACCTTGCCCTTCTATCCCTTATTCCTGCTTAGGTGCCGGACAAAATGTTAACAGTGGATGGAAAGGTCACAACAATAGGGTATGAAAATCCACTGAGAAAAGACAAATATCACGATAACAAATGGCGGCAAATTGTAGCTCATCAGCGTCCACAGAAACACCCCTACAAGAAGTGAACTCAAACATGTATCTCGGCAGCAATACTGCCAAAGTAACGCCAAAGTTGGAGGACCGAAAAAGTAACTGCAAAATAAGAATAAGTGAAAACAAAATGGCCGCCTACTGTTCCCGGAAAAAATGTAAGGAACTTAAGGGCAATTAAGCCCCCACATGCCCCTCTCCCCCTTTTCAGCTAGTGTCAAGACAGTTTTATTGTATGACTCTCAAATACTTGGCGGGGACGGGGGTGGAGGGGAGGAGAAGGAACAAAAGAAAAAGAGTTGTTTATTTTTTTAAAGGGGGTGGGGGGAGGCAATAAAGAAGTTGCAAATTTGAATAAATGTGAGATTGCGCAGAACAGAGACTAACATGGAAGGCGGGATCATGAACGTTAAAACTGGTAGGGTTGTGGGTGGGCCCTGGTTAATACCAGTGGTACAACATCTGAGTAAAGGAACTTTGGCTGTGGACAGGGCACACAAGTTAAGGACACCAGCTAATGGCTTCACGAGATTTTTTTTTTTTTTAAATAACGTTTTGCCTCGTTTCGGCGAGGCGCGTCCCGTTCAACCTAGTCGGTTATATTAGGGCGCATGTCCACATATAAAAGACCCTTAGATCTGGTAAAAATTACGAGATCATTATTATCATCACATCCTTTTTTTTCGATTCTTATCGAGGATGTGCATGGCGCTTGCTCCTGCTGCGGTGGTTCTTTTTTTTAAACATGATGCATTATATTAGAGCCGCGGTAGCGCAGTGGTTAGTGCACTGGCTTCCTAGCTCGGCGGTCCATGGTTCGATCCCCAGTTAGGGTGGGATTTTTTAGACCGCAAACGGCTCCGGGGTCGACCCAGCCTCATGAATTGGGTACCAGGGCAACTCTGGGAAGGTTAAGGCGGCCGGCGTGATGCTGACCACATCACCCCTAGTGTGCCGATGGTCAAGGAAATATGGGCCTAACACCGTATTCCCAATACGCCTCAATGGGCGTGTAACGGGATCCTTGTTTTCAACAATCTTATATTAGTTGCCCCTTACGACATGCCTTAGAAGCAGTGGTGTTATTCTGTCATTGTCGCCTCGGAGACCCCGGGAATACAAAGCAATGATAGTCCCCATGGTAACAAGAAGTGCGGGGAGACGTAAAAACATGGAAAAGAAAACTCGACACAAACGTAACAAAGATAAAGACTCGCCTACGGCAGTACTTGCTTTGTAACTACCTTTATGTGTTTCTTTTTTTAAATTCAAGAGCAGAGTCGGGTTATTTGCAGCCGGGTAGACTGGCGCGTGACGCTACCATGTTTCGATCCTGGCACCAGGTAAATTTTGCCGCCAGAGGCCAGCACTCTAACCAATCTGCCAATGGGGCCCTCTAGGTTTGATTAGGTGTACTGTTTACTTGTAAAACTGATTTCATACCATATTATTTTTTAATTTATATATTTGAGTAGGTTTAGTTCTGGTTTTGGTTTTAAGGACTATCTTCATATACACGGACAACTCCATCAGTGCTCTGATCTCCTCCCTTAGATCACACAAGGAGGATGTCCACAGTGCACGAACTCCGTAGCACCAGGGAGAATCCCAATGTGTGTTTAAGGGAATCACACATTCTATAAATATTTTTGTGGTGGGCAGGTTTCTAATTTTTAAATTTTGCCAGGGCAGCGGCCTGATAGGCCTACTCTTTACGGTTTCCAACTGGGATTTTTAACGTGCGCAACTTGCACACGGGGTCTCCTATTTTTTCGCCCTTTTCCGAGAAGGCTAGGCATCCGATCTCACTACCCAGGAGACCAGGGGGAGTATGACATCATCAGGACCACTGGTTCTGAAAACAATTTCCACAAATTATATTCCCTCATCTGTGAATCGAACCTGGTACTTCTAGAATTCGAGGCGGACGCCATACCTCTTAGCTAATCCGACCCCTAAGTTTGATTAGCTAACGTTAATGCAGCTGGCCAAGACTGAAGCGCGTGGATCCACGCCTCTGACGTAAACATAACAAGAAGCAGACGCAAAATTGCGCAGACGAAAAAGTGTACAAACGCTCTCACAGTTTGTTAGCGTCAGATAATATAAAAAAAAACAACAACAAAAAAACAGACCTAGCGGTAGCGCTCTAAATTAGGAAAACCGCCTAAAAATAACCGATAGACCTGCGCGTTAGGACTTGGCCCGTCTCACAGGTGCGCCCACCTGTATGTGGTGTTTTTCAAATAAAAAGGTTAGCTGCCAATAAAGAATAAGCAGTCGTGGACAAAGGTGATGAGTGCTGAATACAAGGTGAAATTGTTTTGTAAGAGTCCACGCCAATGAGACACTCCATTAACACGACACCATGGCAGTACCGTACGACACTCGGGTAAAAGGTCACACAGTTTAAAGGATATTAGGTCAAACAGACGACTTCCCGTTGTAAAAAAAAAAAAAAATTGGTACATACAGACATTCAGTTTAAAAAAAAAAAAATCAATAAAAATCCAATCCAGTTCGTGTGTGTTACACTATGCTATCAACAGGTTTCCTCAGTGTGTGTCCTATCCATCCCTAGTGTCATCTTCTCATTTATTGTTCCACTGGTACTTGTCAGACTTCTCATTAGTTCAACATCAGTGATCGTTTCATACCACTTCAATCCGTCCTTTCTATGTATGCACCCAATTATGACAGTATGTAGCTTTTTGGTTGTTGTTTTTTTTTTCCCTCCATGTCAGAGTCCAGAAATAGGACTGGTCTGACACTTGAACTAAAGATTCTGATGTTGGGTTGAACTTGATTTCTTTTTATCTCCATGTATTTCCCAGTCTCCTGGCAAGTGGATCATCTCCTGTCTTGGATGGATGAATTGAATTATTCTCTTTAGCTAACTGATCCATATAGTTTTGCGGGGTGTGTGTGTTTTACATGCTTTTGTTAAACTTCAGTTGTATGTCACTTTCATATCTTGCAATCGATTTTTCAATCCCTTCCAGATGAGCAATAGCTCTGAAACTTGGCATAGTTGTGTATTCCCGATGACAATACAATAATCAGTCAAATATTTAATAATTTAATATTGTAATTATGACATTATGAGTAATTAAAGTTTTTCGTAAAAATATGTAAACAAATCAGGGGCCATAATCAAGTTAATTAAAAATTCAATAGTACGTGGTGTGCTTTATTTTTTTCTATGCGTAAAACAGGGCAGTACTCAAATAAGTGTCTAGCTAAATCAAAGGAAACAATCCAAATTATAAAATTATGAATCAAGGGAAAGTCGAGTTCGATCTCTAGATGGCCTTCAAATTGAAGAAATTGATTGCACCAAATTAACAGGCACAAAGCCATGTAATATTGACGCTCTAAAAGAAATGGATCACTTAAGAAATTTTAGACCAGATTTACAATAAGTAAAAGTATTGTTTATGTTTTAGTATGTCATAATTTTTCTAACACTAAAAAGAAGAAAATAAAAAAAAAAAAAAATATTTTAAACACAAAAAGCAAATTAACTTCTGCTGTATACTTCATTAGACACTTATGGATAAAATATATGATAAGCGCTTAAGCGCCCCACGCTTTTTGTCAATTTGATATTAAATTTTTGACTGCAAGCTATAAACTCCTTGAAAAATTATTTTTTGGGTTTTTAGTGCATTAAAAGCGTGTGTTTAAATTTTTTAAAAATATTTCTTATTTCTTTTTTGAGACTTGAAATTTCTGCAAGATGGAGTAGCCGGCCATACGCTCAACCATACTTAGTCGCCTCTTACGACCTGGGTGGCAAGTTACGGTGTTACTATTCTTTACTCCCCCTTTCTGGCTCGGTAATACACAGGTAAAAAAAATAGATTACTACGCCCAAGACAGTAAAAGGTGAGGTAACACACAGGTAAAAAAATAGATTACTACGCCTAAAACAGTGAAAGGTGAGGTAACACAAGTAATAAAAATGTCAGCAGAAATCCAAGAGTACTCTTGAGCTGTGTCATGAAATCTTTGATCAAACAAATCAAACTTCAATTAATTTACAACTATGTTCATAAAGAATTATATAATATATCTTAGACATGCAAATGGGACCCAAAGATGCAGCAATAGAGAATGCAGTCAGCAACCCATAGCTTGACTGCTTGCATCAGGGTCAGCGAACCAGAGCTGACCAAGATCCTACTCCACCTCCACGTGGTGGTCCTGGAAACAGGCTGCATCACTGCAGTCTGGCTGAGAGAGTAGGGATCGAAGAGGGAAGGCACACCTGTGGTAAAGTGGGATGTTATAAATATTTATAGGGGACTTAGTGTACTGACTGAGATCAGCTGTGAAGGTATATATATATCTAATAAGAGTAGTGTATTATATATAACCTTACTTGCTGCCACATATGTATACCTCAGTCAGAATTATTCTGGAATAGTGTGATGACTACGTTATATGTCTAGGGTATGTGTATGATGAAGTGTAAGTCAAAACAACAACAGACAGATAAACAATTTAATTTATTCCACTACACTTGACAACACTGTGACACTCACATACATAAAACACTCTACAAGGATATCTTAAAGGAGTCACTGATAACTTTTCAAATAACCATATGTATTCATTGCTGTCATGAATGTATATGTGTCCTGATTCAAATACAAAGGAACCAGGAATCACAATCAATTTTAATTACAAGTTATATGTACAGAATTTATTAATATGAATCTTGTAGTGACATCTATTTTTAATAGTATCCTATGTGTGTTAGTTGTGTAGTAGTAATATGAGGTAATACTGGTTTTGTTTTGTTCAAGCTCTGTTGGTATTTGTCATCATGACTTCAATAGTTTGTCTTTATTGGAACTAGTATTGGAGATGTTCTCAGTTCCTGATATTAAAACAATTAAATCCCCCTCTTAATTGTATTTTACACTGTCATTTTAAGATGGGGGTACATAATGTTGAGCTCAGCTGGCCACATCAGCTTATCTTGCGTGATGGCGGCAGGAAAAGACTCCTCTGCTCGATTTCTCCCCTGGGCTCTGGAGACACCTCACTGATAGCTAAATGGACCAAGGAGTATGCTGTCCGACTCTGGATTCAGCAAAGCTCTGACCAGGTGCTGCTCAATAACTTTAAGATCACAGTCCCTGAAAACAAGAAGGATGTACCTTCTACGTCATAACTAATTTATACTCTCTTTCTACACTGAGCACAATACATCACAAACATTGAGTTCAGAGCGTTAGGCCAACTGTCAGCTTCATCTGAAATACTTTATACCAGTATTTCCCTCCCTAATGGTTACTACGCTTCTGCAATTCCAGCATTATTTCTGTCTAATCAATAATCTAGGTGTCAGTGTACTGTTTGGCCATTCCATGCAGTTTTACTTTCCTCCGACACCTTCTGTTCAGGCTGGAGCATTATAGGCTTTACATCATGTTCGCTACTGAACTACACATATATACAGGCATAAATTAACAATTTACATTCAATTTTCCTTAAAAGATATTGAATATTTCAAGCTTACCACAATTCATAGAATAATAAACAGTTTCGTTGACTGGCAATGAATATAGCACAACTCCGATCTGCCGATGTCCCAGGCTTTATTTTATAACAAATATACACTGGTGCTCAACGTACTGCTTCTTAGTAGGTTTATTACAAGATGTGGCAATGAACAGACGCTCTGAATCAAGTATATTCGCAGCTCTACCCAATGAAACCACGTCTAACCATCTTTTCAAAAAAGTACCCCTTCTATTCGTTTCCCATAACAACACAAGATAGTATTTATAGCCCGACCAATCGTGTTTAGTCTTATATTTGTTGCGCTCCAATCAATTTGGAGTTAACATGGTAGGCTATTTCCGTAACGTAAGGTTTTTTTTCAAACACGTTATAAAAAATTTTATGAGCAGAAATGATTTCATGCTGTCAGGCACCCCCATTATTTTATTTTGGTTATAATTTGGTAATTCCTAGACTATTTGCGTAACGTTTTACATATTCTTTGTCAGCAAGCCCTAAGGAACCCAAATATACAAATTTAAAAGAGCTAAGTGGCTGCGTTCAAAATATGCAATTTCTTCTACCTCCTGTTTCGAAGATGTGCTGTCTGGGTACTGTACTGTTTTCAAACGTAAACCCATCTAATGTCATCTTTTCTAATAAGCGTTTTCCAGGTTTTTAAAACCTAACTCTGGGAAGGTTAGTGTTTTTATCACTGTCCGTCTGAAAAAAAGTTAGTGCATGTGGCCTTGCTTTCATTCGCCCCTCTCTCTTTCTATTTGAGTCCATCTGTTCGTTCGTTTTGGTAACGTAGTATAATTAATGTTAGGATTAATTTAGGTCATTACGCAGTGTGCCTCTCAATGTTTTTCTTAGAAATGCAATACCCGTTTTAATGTGTTGTGGAAGCGCTTGTATTTATGCAGTGGCTTATATTTAACGTGGAAACGTTACAATTTGCAGACGAAGCATAAAACAAAGGGGATTTCGAGTACTGTCATTGTGACAGCACTGTTCTTTACCATTTTTCTTTTCTTTATTAAATGTATTTGTTAGGCTTTATATTTACCTGATAATTTATATATGTGGATTGGAATATTTCACGACACCTCCCCTCTTAAAACAGACATCCCATGTCAGTCCTTTATTCTATATACACATAGATAAATGTAAGTCAACTTGACTTTACTCTGCTGTGGTGCTATCATGGTTTTATGTAGTTGGGTCCATTCAGAGTAGGCACTACTCATGAAATCTGCCTCAGACTTCTACAACCAATAATATATTTCGGTTATGTTACTGAACAGCCGCAAGTGTGAGTGCTTGTCTTAATGCTGCTTCGCAACCCGTATTCACCATTTCTCTTCTCTGAGTCTGCGCAATGACATGTCCAGAGAACATTATATTTCCCTCAAAATGTACGTTATGAGGAGATAACATATACCTGGTGATAGCAGAGGTGACGTAGTGGATCCCCATAATCTTCTTATTATCCTGTATGAAACATTCGGAATATCCTCAATCAAAGAGGCAACTCAGGGATTCATTACGTTCCTCCGAAATGTTTACATCCAACAATTTTCTCATCATTCTAGAGAAGACACTAGGCGCATTCTTCAATCCAAATGGCAATCTATTAAACTCATAGTGTCCTTCTGAGGTACTAAAAGCTAGGTATGGTCTAACCTCAGGCTTTACTGGAATCTGATAGTATCCTTTACTCAGATCCACTTTTGAGAAATATTTAGCTTTATTTAGTCTGGCAAACAGCTGATTTGTATCCGGCAATGGATCCACCTGTCCTTCTGTAATATCATTCAGTCTCCTGTAATCTATACAGAGTCTATGTTCTCCAGAGGGCTTCCTTAAGAGTACAACACCGGAACTATACGAAGATTCACTGTGCGAAATAATTCCTTCCTTCAACAGATAGTCTATCTCTTCCCTCAAAGCTTTCTCCTTAGCAAACGGAATCGAATATGGTTTCATACAGACAGGTGTGGGGTCTATCAGTTTCATATCATATTCCAATAGGTTTGTATGCCCTGGTCGGTCTGTTAACACCTCTGCATGATTATTTAGAACCTGTTGCACTCTCTCTTTCTGAGTTTTCGTTAAATGTGTACTGATTTTCACCTGTGCTGCTGTCTCACAGGGGTGTAATGGATATTCAAATGATGAAAGTGGTTCCTTTTTCATCTCCATGGCGATGGACAAGGTCAACAAGTGTGTCTCTTCCTGATGTTCTCTTTCCAAATATTTCTTCAGGAGATTCACATGATAGATTTTTTCTTTCCCCTTCTTATCTATCTTATAATTTGTTCTAGACACCTTCTCTAAAACTGTATATGGACCCTGCCATCCAATTTGTAACTTATTCTGACTCCCCCCACGGGCAAAACAAAGACGCAGTACCTCTTCTCTCCCACAGCCAAAATTTATGTCCTTTCGCCTTCCTGTTATAAATAGCAGCATTGTTTCTTCCTGGCTTGTTTCAAATTTTCATTGGCAAGTTTCCAGCCAGTTTTTAACCGAGTGGTCAGCTCATTCACATATTGGTATGAAGATGTAATGTTTTCCTCTGCCTTTTCATCAGTCCACGTTCTTAACAAAGCTACATATGGACCTTTAATTGTGTGGACCTATTTGTCCATGCACCGGTATGGTCTCTTCCACTCGAAGCTCTATAGTGATGATTTTTTCCCCCAGAATTATCATTCACAAACCGACCGCTACCAATTTTTCTTTTGGGGCTTTCTCCCCACTTAAAATTCTTGATGAGAGATTTCCTCTCTACATCTTCTTCCTCCAGTTTGTTTAAGTCCGATTGAGGGATTTTCGGCTTATCCTGGGGTAAGATCATCTTTTTGCACTCTCCGCATAGTGGCCATTGTAAAACAGTTAAGTGAAGCTTGTCCGTGAAAAGGGGCTTCCCATTCCATTTGGTCCACTTTATCAAAATTATATTTCTTTTTATTATAAGGCCCTAAATTTTGCCCCGTGAGCTTGTGTCCAGGTCCTGATCAATGTTCCCACTTGTGGTGTTCCCTCATGTGCTATGCTACACCTTTCTACAAAATTCTCAATGTCCCATCTTGCTTTGGGCCAATAATAATTGTGAGCCACCTTTTGAATGATGGTACCTATTTTCTCATGGTCCCCATCTGGTTTCACATGTAGGCTCCTTATTAAGTCTGCCCTATATCTTTTAGGAAGTACAAGCTGTCCCTGACCTTTGGATCTAGCTCCAGTCTTCCTATACATCAACTTGTTTTTCATGTAAAAATCTCCCTTGCCTGGAGTTGTATGACAAGTTGACAATTTTCTGAAACAAGGCTTGAGTGTTTTATCCCCAGCCTGTGCCTTCCTCATCTCTTCTGGAGTGGTATCCAACATAATATCCTCCTCCTGTCTTGAGGTCGACCTGACCTGAAGGGTTGCCATCTACACAGGTTTCCTTCTGCAACGGTCAGTGTCATGATTGTCCATCTGACAATTCTTACACCACCTTTTTCCTTGGTTGAAAGATTTTCTTTCATCATATTTCCTTTCATCGAATTGTGGGAATTTATTTTTATTTTCATACCGTGGCCTATCAAACTGGAGCTTACCTTTGTTTTGATCCCTAGGATCAAATTTATTAAAGTTCTGTGGTGCCCTAAAGTTATCCACTTGTTTCTTTTTATTACCTGTTACCTCTGCTTGAGCTGCTTAATACCTTTCAGCAACATTTAGCAACTCACCCAGCCTCTCTGCACCTTGTTCCATGAGAAACTTTCTCAGGTCTGGAGCCATGGACTCTCTTAATTGCTCTATAAGGACCATTTCCTTAAGATCTTGGGTTTTCCCCAGAGAAGTCCATTTCTCCAAGTATGTCTCTATTCGTGCAGAGAACTGGTGATAGGTTTCACCTGACAGTAGTTTAGCATACCTAAATTTTTTCCTATAAAATTCTGCATTCTTTTCATACCTTAACAAAAGAGCCTGCTTTAGCATGTCATAATTTTCCTGATCACCTCTGCTCATTTTTGCAAAAAACTTCATAAGCTGCCCCACGAAGTCCCTGAGATAACTTTAAGCTCCACCTTTCTCTCTCTAACCCATACGTGGTAGCTAATAGTTCATACCTATTTATATAGCTCTCAATATCATCGTCTTTCTCAACAAAATGATCTAAATGAAAGTTCATAGCTGAGGTTGAGGCTCCCTGAGAAACCGTAGCATCAGAGGCAAAGGGACTGGCACCATTTTCAGGAGCATGGCCTTGAAACTCAAACTCCCTTAGTCGTAACTCATGTTCCCTTTGTAATCTCTTCTCCTCCTTTTCTGCTTCCCTCCCTGCAGTCAATCTTCTTCCTTCTGCAGCTAATTCTTCTCTTCTTTCCTTTACTTCTGCAGTCTGCAGCCTTCTTCTTTCGCTCTGCTTCCAATTTCTTAGCCTCAGCCTCAATCTGGCGCAAACCTCCTTAGTCTCAGCCTCAAATTGTAACTTCTTAATTTCCCTTTCAGCCTCTAACTTTCTTTCGGCTTCAAACCTTCTTTCTTCGCGTTCAATAAATTTGTCACATTCCGTAGTGACATAGGCAACCATAACTTGCCCATCTAATCCTAACTCTTTTGCAGTCTGAACAGCAGCAGATCGAAATTTGGCCAGGTCCGCCATTGTCTATCAGGTAAGTTTATACAATGTCTAACTAACAATTCAATCTCTAAATATATATCTAATGGACAACACAGGCACCGAGAGCTCAACCTTATTTAATTCCACCCAAGGATACCTTTTAATTCTTATATTCCCTGAAGTGAATTACCCCCCAATATTTTTAATAGGGAAAGATTCAAAATCCCAAGAGCGAGCCCCCAATATATGTGGTGAAGTGGGATGTTATAAATATTTATAGGGGACTTAGTGTACTGACTGAGATCAGCTGTGAAGGTATCTATATCTAATAAGAGTAGTGTATTATAGATAACCTTACTTGCTGCCACATATGTATATATCTCAGTCAGAATTATTCTGGAATAGTGTGATGACTACGTTATATGTCTAGGGTATGTGTATGATGAAGTGTAAGTCAAAACAACAACAGACAGATAAACAATTTAATTTATTCCACTACACTTGACAACACTGTGACACTCACATACATAAAACACTCTACAAGGATATCTTAAAGGAGTCACTGATAACTTTTCAAATAACAATATGTAATCATTGCTGTCATGAATGTATATGTGTCCTGATTCAAATACAAAGGAACCAGGAATCACAATCAATTTTAATTACAAGTTATATGTACAGAATTTATCAATATGAATCTNGTAGTGACATATATTATTAAAAGTATCCTATGTGTGTCAGTTGTTAGTAGTAATATGAGGTAATACTGGTTTTGTTTTGTTCAAGCTCTGTTGGTATTTGTCATCATGACTTCAATAGTTTGTCTTTATTGGAACTAGTATTGGAGATGTTCTCAGTTCCTGATATTAAAACAATTAAATTCCCCTCTTAATTGTATTTTACACTGTCATTTTAAGATGGGGGTACATAATGTTGAGCTCAGCTGGCCACATCAGCTTATCTTGCGTGATGGCGGCAGGAAAAGACTCCTCTGCTCGATTTCTCCCCTGGGCTCTGGAGACACCTCACTGATAGCTAAATGGACCAAGGAGTATGCTGTCCGACTCTGGATTCAGCAAAGCTCTGACCAGGTGCTGCTCAATACCATCAAGACCACGGTCCCTGAAAACAAGAAGGATGTACCTTCTACTTCATAACTAATTGATACTCTCGTTCTACACTGAGCACAATACATCACAAACATTGAGTTCAGAGCGTTAGGCCAACTGTCAGCTTCATCTGAAATACTTTATACCAGTATTTCCCTCCCTAATGGTTACTACGCCTCTGCACTTCCAGCATTACCTCTGTCTAATCAATAATCCAGGTGTCAGTGTACCGCCTGGCCACTCCATGCAGCTCCACCTTCCCCCGACACCTTCTGTTCAGGCTGGAGCACGGGGAATTCGAGGGGTTTTAATCTTACAAGAGATTTTACTGAATAGGTTCCAAGCTTAACCAACAATTCATAGATAGAATAAAAAGTTTCGGGGATGGCAATGATCTTGCACAACTCCGATTGCCGATGTCTTGGGTTGGGGGGGGGGTTTTATTTTTGAGTGGTAAAATTTTGTCAACTGGATTGCTGTGAGTTGGCTTCTGTAGTAGGTTTGGTTGGTTTCAAGATGTTTGCAATCGATTTGGGGGTTGAATGGGGTATAATTCGGGCTCTAATATTGGGTGGGTTATGGTGGGGTTTCGCCAAGATACTTTTTAAAAAAGTTGATGGGTGGATTGGGGTTAGGTAGTTTCCCCTAACAACCAAGGTAATAGTTATTGGTAGCCCGACCAATCGTGTTTAGGTCTTTGAAAGTTTGTGGGCGCCTCCAATCAATTAAGGAAGAGTTGGGTGGGTAGTATTTGGGTGTAAAATTGGGGGGCGTTGGTTTTTTCAAACACGTTATAAAAAATATTTTCAGGGATTAGGGGAAATGGGTTTTATTGCTGTCAAGGCACCCCCATTATTTTATTTTGGTTATAATTTATTAATTCCTGGACTATTTGGTAACGTTTT